>JACDOX010000020.1:7386723-7422136 GCA_014549065.1 Cardinalis cardinalis
CCTGCCTTTTGCAGCTTTCCCAAAACCCTCTGATTGTAGGGATTCCCACAGGATGCCCAATTCCAGTGGCTCTGGAGGAGGGTGCCCTGTGCTGGCTGCACTCTGGGAACACCCGGCTGCATCTCCTGAAGTCCTGCCACGTCCACATTCCCAGGCATCCTGTGGTGCAGGCATATGCTCCAGGAGCTGCAGTTCWGGCTGTTCCTGCAGGAACTGGGCTGTGGTAGAGCTGCTGAATCCCAGAGCTGCTGCCAGGAGGGTGGGTGCTGTCCCAGGGGGAGGATCTGGCTGGGGGGGCTTCCATCTGACAGTGACCCCTCCTTCCTTGGAGATGATGCTCTGTGGGAGGAAACAGGCAGAGAGTGGCACATGGATGGTAAAAGGGGAGACGTACACAAGCTATAAAAGGTGAGAAGCRCACAGGGGAATCCGAGAGGCGTTTCCAGCTGCAGACCAGCAGCCAGCCTGGGCTGGCCTCACCGCTGGGTTTCACTGGGCAGTGGAACCTCTGTCCTTTTGCAGTTCAGGTAATGTTGTGTTTCACAAGGGCAGAGGCTGTTCCTGGCTGATGCTGCAGACAAGTCTCCCCTCTTTGCAGCAGCCCAAGGATAAAYCCATCTGCACAGCAAAGAGGGTGAGAGAGCTGCAGGAACCCTCTGCCCACACACAGAATAAGGAGTAACCAGAGCCTGGGCAGCCTCAGGGAACACATTTCAGAAGCAACAAGCTGGAGGGCTTGGCTTCCTTCAAGCACACCTGGTGTCCCCAGTGAGTGAAGATGACAGGATCCAARCAGGGAATCAGACATCCAGGCAGGCTGAAGGTCACACACACTCTCCATTCAAGCTGGGCTCTGGGSATGTGGCTGCTCTCCACGTGAGCCCTGCACAAACTCTGTCAAGCACAACCTGAAAACTTTAACTGACCTTGAAGTTTGGGGTTGGAGGAGCACTGATCTGTGGGAAATGATTCTCCCACTGAAAGGCTTCAGCTGATCAGCACAGAGCTTCCACTCGAGGGCCTGAACTTCAGTTTGTTGGCTCTTCTTGTCCCAGAGACTTTCATGGGTGTCAGGGATGGGAATTGTTTTACCCACCAGGAAACCACAGCAGATTTGGGGTAATTATTCAGCAAAGACTGTGGAGCACAAAAAAGATCATTCTGGCAAGAAAGACTYTTTCAGGCAGTGCAGACAGACAGGTGGTAGAACCTGCCTGGCAGACTGGGCTGACCTTTCCTGTGGCTCATGGTGGGATCTTTTCTGCCATCTTTTCTGGAGATACACCCTCTGAACCCTCGTGGATTGATCCCTCTCTGTCASTGGATTGCAGACCCAGCTGAACTTTGCTGAGTGTTTCACCTTTAATCCTAATGCAGGGGRGTGAAAATGCAAGATAGAGAGTTTTGCAGCCATGTTTTCTGGTCATTTGGCTGCAAAGGATGGAAAAAATGCAAAAAAAAAAATTAATACATTTACATGCTTTAAAGATTTAAATATTGTTCAAGAATTATATGGTTTAATATGGGAATGTGCATATTATCTGATTAAAATGCATAAAAAAATAATCCTATCTCTCTGTTACACTTAGAATGAAGCTTACTTTTAAGTGAAATGTTTGCTGTGATTCAGCACTTACCTAAGCCAGAACTCCAGCATCATGGCAGTATCCTGCTCCCAAAGGCTCCCTRAAACCAAACTGCAGCAATCCAAGAGGGGGAGTTTTCCATCAGAGCAGCTGCCAGCTCCCATGTGGGTGTTTTCCCACCATGTCCCACCAATCCCTTTCAGAGCAGTAGCTGCCAGCTGGGGGAGGCTCTCTGGGGCCTTGGAATGCCCTCCTGCCCATCTGCTGCTGGCAGGCTGTGCCTGGTGCTAGCCAGGTGTGCCCAGGGAGTGCTGAGCGACAGGGGCTGTGAAACGCCCTGGAAAGGTGAAAACACAGATGTGTGTCTCCACTCAGCACTTTTGTCTTTAGAGCCCCCTCAGTGGCATGGGGGATCAGGGCTGCACTGGCAGGTTGGAAACGTGGAAGGGTTTTCCCATCTCATCTTTGGGCTACCCAGTGTGGTTGGCTGCTCTTCTGTTCCTGGTTCAGACTGTTTGAGGGTTTTTGGTGGGCCCTGCTGGTGATGCCACTGTGTTTCCAGAAAAAAAATCCAACCTGAAATAGCTGAACTTTTCACCCAAAGCCCATCAGACTTTCAGGATGTGTGATCTGTTGTCCCAGAGCTGTGTCCTCAGCACACAGTCACTGTGTCCTAGTACAGCCCTCCTGTCCTCAGCAAAACTGCTAAATTGTCACAGACATGTTTTCTGAAAAATCCTTTCCTTAGGATTTTTCCTCCTGAGAAGCTGAGAGGCCTCAGGAACAAAATGTRAACAATGGTTATCTGCTGCTGTGGAATGCAATGGGTGCATCTGTGATTGGTCTCATGTGGTTGTTTCTAATTAATGGCCAATCACAGTCAGCTGGCTTGGACACAGAGCCCGAGCCACAAGCCTTTGTTATCATTCTTTCTTTTTCTATTCTTAGCCAGCCTTCTGATGAAATCCTTTCTTCTATTCTTTTAGTATWGTTTTAATATAATATATATCATAAAATAATAAATCAAGCCTTCTGAAACACGGAGTCAGATCCTCATCTCTTGCCTCATCCTTGGACCCCTGTGAACAYKGTCACACTAAATAATGAATCTCCAGCCACAAACCAGACCCTGCACCAGAACAAATCTGATTTGACCCCTGTGGCCCAGCTTTCACGAGCAGGGCTGTTGGATCGGAGCACTCTCCTGGTTCACAGTCAGAGCACACCTGGACCACAGCCACTGAAAAGCCACTGAAAAGCCACTGAAAAGCCACTGAAAAGGGTGACCCCCTGCCCTGCCATGGGCAGGCTGTGGTCTTTTGCTGAGGGCTGCACGTGCTGCAGCTCTGTGCCAGGGCTGTGCTCCTGCCCAGGGGTCACTCAGAGCTGCCCCTGTGTCTCAGCCACGCTCTGGCTCTGGCTGCAATTCTGGGTGGGTAATATAAAGTTGCCTTGTGTAAAATAAAGCTGACTTGCTCTGCTCATGTGGCATTTCTCTCTCTGCTGAGGGACAGAGCTTTGGCCAATGCCAGTGCAGGGAGGTGCCACTTGCAGCTCAGTTTAAGTATGCTAAGTAAGAAATTTAATTAGCCAGTAGTCAGTCTGCAGGATAATTTGCTTGGTTTGATGTGCATCATTAACACTTCTTTCCTTTGTATGGAAATTATAAATTCTGCTTGCATGTGGGGTTTTTTTATTGGTGTTTTTTTTCTATTTACAATTTCTTCCTTCTTCCTGTGGCTGTCATCTCTCCCCTACTTGCTAATGATAGCTTAAAGTGAGCTTTGAATTGTACTAAATCATATGATAGAATAAGATAGGGTAGGGAAGAATAAGAATGAGGAGAGGAGAGGAGAGGAGAGAACTTATAAAGAGCTTAAAGCATGATAGTAAGGGCATTATCCCTCTAAAGCACTGACCATCTTGGGGCATGGACCACATCATATTCTTCCCTTTTGTACCTTGTTTTGATAAAACTTGTCCTCTCCATGTGTCTCATACCTTGCATTTTTCAGGGAAGGGTACAGATAAAGTCTGTGCTCCCTGGGCYTAAAGTGGTCCTGCCTTCCTCAGTCTCCTCTTCTTCCCATTGCTACTGGATGAAACGTCCCTGAGCAGGGGATGCCTGTGGCTGTCATGTGGCTGCTCTCTCCATATGATGATATTTCTTACTGATCACATTCACAGACCACATCCACCCATCATCCATCCACCCCTCCATCCCTATCCATCTCTCCATCTCTCCATCCATCCATCCCTCAACCATCCACCCATCCACTCATCCACTCATCCCTCCATTTCCCTCTCCATTTCTTCCTCCCTCCTCTCCCTGCTCCCTGCCACCATGCCACTGCTCACTCATCCCTGCTGCTTTGAAATCTTTTTTATTTTCCTGTTTGGCAGCCAGGGGCTGCTGCTGGGGCTCACCTGTGGGCTGTGTGCTGCCTCACCTCAGTGGAATAAGAGGCCTCTTATTCAGAGAGCAGAGACAAGTTGATTGGTGGTGTTTTACCTCTCTCAGGGTTCGGTTTTTGGGGCTTTTTCAGAAGCTGTTCATGCACTGTTAGTTTGAAATTGTACTTGCAATAACTTATTTCTGGAGCTTTTCTATTGTGCTGTCTGTGCTGGCAATCAATTATTAAGGCAGCTTATTTACAGGCAGTGCTGACTTTTGTCTAGCACCTCCAGTGAGATGTGAATAGCAACATTTTTCCTTGCTGGCACAGAGAGGCAGATTCATCCTCTTTCAGAGCAAGACTGTAATCCAAACGATAATTCTAAGAGAGTCAACCTTGCTTTTAAGAAAAGAAATTCAGCCTTTGAAATCACATGTATAGGCCAGTGACCTTGGACTTGCTTGCTGTTGCTTTTTTGAAGTTTTTGTTTGTTTGTTTGTTTACACTTTACAGCAAAGGCTGTTCTCAGTAATTCCCATGCTCCAAGGCTGTAGTCTCTGTAGCTCTTGCATTGGAGCAATTTACAGCAGACGATTAAAAATCTGGGAAAGGTGAGTCCCTCTTCCTGTCATCCCTATCCCTGGGAAGAAGTGCAGCACTGACAGCTCAGCTCCCCTCCAAGCTGCATTTTGCTGTGCAGCTGCAGGCTGGGGACAGTGCTGGCTCCTCTATCACCCCCCAGCGCACAACAGAGGCTGGACAGAAAGTCCTTGGGGATGTTTKTAGCATCAGCTTTCTCTGTCCCAGGGCTTTGGATGATCTCCTGTCCCAGGCTGGGGAAAAAGACAGGAGCTGCAGCCTCTGCTGCCTGAGGCCCAGTGGGAGAGGCAATCTGCAAGTCCCTGTGGGCTTGTAAAAGCCAACCCATGGCTGCACTAAGGCCTGGTGAAAAGCCAAAACCACAATGGGGTTTGTGAATTTTTCCCCCCTTTCTGTAGGAGTGTTGGGGGTAGGACAGTCAGGATGGATGGAGATGAGAGATCTCTGAGCCAGGTTGTGGAACTTGGGGTTTATTGTAAAGGGCCTGGGTGCAGGGCCCTGCTGGGAGCTGCCAGCCCCAGCTCAGAGCAGGCCCGAGAGAAGAGAGGGGGAGAGAGGATGAGAGGGTGAGAGAGCAAAAGGGGTAAGAGAGCCAGGTTCCTGTTACTACACAATAAATCTTCTGTGTTGAATATTATAACTCTCACTAACCAATCTAGTACAAGATACAAATCCAATAGCATTTACATATAGCCTACAAGAATCATTACATTACTATACTGTGTTACATTTTAAACCCTAAAAACTCCTCTTTGGACCCCTTCTGCCACGCTGTAGGGTCTGCCCTGACCCTTGGGCCTGTCTGCAAGCAGAGGGTGTTGTTCCATCAAAAGGGGATCACCTTCAGCCAGCCACACCATTGTTTTCCCGTTGTTCAGCAACTCAGGTATCTCAAAGCTTGTTTTCATGTCAATCTCACTTATAGTTTCTGTATTCTCAAAATCTTTTGCCAGACAATCATATTTATAAGGTTTTCTTGTTTTATCTTCTCCAACACCTTTCCTTCATGGTAACTAGAATCCATCTCATCAAAGGCAGGTCTGGAACAACCAAAACCCAACCTGCATGAGCACTGGCACTTTTTCTTACCCTTGTGTCTCTCTGCTTGACTTCAGCTTAGAAAGTTTAACCAAGAAGTCAAAAATCCACCCCCTTTGAGACAGCAACTCTGCTGTTAATCTGCATTTTTCCAGCCCCAGCAATAGTCAGGATGCCATGGCTGTAACCACGTGCTGGAGGAGCCTCTTTCTGYCCAGAGAGATTTGGGGGATGTTTCTGTCCGTCACCTTCCCCTTGCTCCAGTGGGGCAGGAATCCTGTGCTGGGCTCAGTTCCAGGGTCTTGCTTCCAAGCCTTACTCCTGAAATTGCCAAAGTTCCTCTGTGGCCTTCCAGCTGGACACTGCCTCTGCAGGAACAGGCTCATGGACTGCTCTACAAACTGGCCAGGCATTTGTGCACTCCCTTACCTCATGGTCAACACCTTGTCTTGCACAGGGAGACACCACAGAGATGCTCGTGGTGCTCACCTGGAGCCAGGRCTGCCCTACCTGTGCTTCCCAAAGGTCTTTTCTCTTCCTTCAGGAGAGCCTTTGGCAATGAGCAGCACCCTAAAGCAGGATCCCCATGGCTTTTCCTGCTCCACTCTTCAAAATAACAGCTGTGTCCTTGGAAGGCTCTTTTTCACTCAAAGAAACACCATTTCATCCTCCTTTGCTCCCCCACAGCTGTGCCTCTGAGCTCTGGCAGCTGCAGGTCTGAGCAGTGTTGAGGTGTTGTGAGGGTCCTCAGGATGAGGTGAGAGATGAGAATTGACTCCAAGTTCTCAGAAGGCTGATTATATATTATATTATATTATATTATATTATATTATATTATATTATATTATATTATATTATATTATATTATATTATATTATATTATATTATATTATATNGAAACACCATTTCATCCTCCTTTGCTCCCCCACAGCTGTGCCTCTGAGCTCTGGCAGCTGCAGGTCTGAGCAGTGTTGAGGTGTTGTGAGGGTCCCCAGGATGAGGTGAGAGATGAGAATTGACTCCAAGTTCTCAGAAGGCTGATTATTATATTACATTATATTATATTATATTATATTACATGATATTAAATGAAACTGTTTTACTAAAACTATACTGAAGAAAGAAAAAGGAGACATCAGAAGGCTGGACAAGAATGAATAATAAAAACCCGTGACAGACCACAGTCCTGACACAGCTGGGCTGGGATTGGTCATGAAGTAAAAAAAAWTCACATGGAACCAATCAAAGATGCACCTGTTGGTAAGCAACCTCCAAACCMCATTCCAAGCAATCAGAGAATTATTGTTTACATTTCTTTTCTGAGTCTTCTCAGGAGAAAAATCTTGGTGAAGGAATTTTTCATGAAATATCATGGTGACAGAGCAGGACCACAGGGCAAGAGTGTTTGCACCCACTGGCAGCAAGCCCAGTGTTCTGCCCCTGGCACACACTGGACCCTCTGCTGAGGCACRTCCAGGGGCTGCTCTCTCTCCCTGCAATTTAAAGATGTGCTTGAAAATAAAATAAACACTGCCTGTGATGTTCCAGAGAGACAGATGCTGCAGAAAGTCCCCTGCTGATTTCGGGCAAGCAGGAGGATGTGAAAAACTGTTTTCAACTTTTCCAGAAGCAAAAGATCCAAATGCTTTCTTTTGGATCCTCTGAGGAGGGAGGCTCAGCATCCCCTCACAGTCTGCTCATCTTCACAGCTTCCCTTGGACCAAAACCCCTCAGAYCTGGCAGGGGCAGTGGATAAACAGAGGAGCAGCATTGGGTGTCTGGGTTTCAGGCTCCTGTGTTTTTCTGTCCCCTCTCTCACCTCTTGCTCTCCAGGACAATAGAGATCACTCCTATCAGCCACATTTATCTGCCTTCTGCACTTCCTTTTTCACCCAGTCTCAAAAGCTGCCAAGCAGATGGAAAGCTCTGAAGGATTCAATGCCCTTGAAGAGGTTTTGGGTTGTGCCCATCACGGGCTGTAGCACTGGAGACTGTTTTGAACATGCTCCTGCTGTAACCTGCTCACCCCAAATTTCCCAACTTAGGTATTCCTGCCTTTGAACACAGCACAGGAATGCTTTACCCTTGCCATGCTGCTTCCCTGCCCCTAACAGGGAGATTCCCCAGCTCCCAGGGATGGGAGCTCCCAGTGCTGTGGGATGTGTGTGCAGAGAGACCTTCTCAGCACCACAGGACCCACAGGGTCCTCCTGCAGCCTCCCAGCCCAGGCTGCTCAGGGAGGTTCATGGGGACCACCTAAGGAAAGGGGCACTCACAGAAAGTCCTTTGGGACCTCCTCTGCCCCAGAGATGTGTCCATCCTGTGTCACTGCCTCTGGAACTCATTCCAGTGATTTTTGCCCATGGGCAGGAGCAGCCTGACCTGGAGAAWGGGGTTTTTCATTCACACAGAGATTTTGGGGTTCAGTATCTGTGAAGCTGCAGGTGCTCCAAAACAATGCTGGAAATGTTGAAACAATAAACAGCAGGGTTGGTGTTTTCCTTGCCCTAAGAAAACCAGCCCCTCTGTGTGCTTCCCCAGCCCTGTGGGCTGTGCTCCAGCCAGGAAGGGCCRTGCTGGGCTTATCCAGCAGCTCCAGGAGCTCTGCAGAGGACAAGGGGGACACTGACACCTTATCCTGATTAACACCATCCATCAGTGCCTGATTGAAACGAGCAGAAATGTTTCCTCCTTCTCTGCAGCAGAAGAGCTTTCTTATGCAGAAAGTGCTTCTCTTAACTACCACTGTGTAAACCCTCAGTGAGACACAGCACCAGCATTGTAGCTTAATTCCTCTCTGTGGTAATAACCTTCTCATTTTATAAGTGCATAAGGCAGGAGAATACCTATGGGGTTTTCTTTTCCTTTCCTTTCCTTTGTTATTCCCATTCCATATTGTTTCAGTGATGGAATAGCAGAAAATGCAGTAGCATGGCAATTCCTACAGCAATGAGAGGCAGAGCCCTGCTGTAACCCTCACGTGGGGCAGGGGAGTTCAGGCTGAGATTGCAGTTCCAGCTTTCACAGCTGGCTCATTTCTATTATCTGCTCATCTGTGCTCTCTCAGATTCTGGGTGAAACCCCAGCTTGGCTGACATCAGGGACAAAACTCCCATTTGCTTCAATAAGTTTGATATCTAATCCACTTTTTTTTTTCTTTTAATGCCATTACATGCTTCCTTTAAATAGATACACCTGTGTTTTAAAGTGTTTTAAAGCACAGGTACCTCAACCACTTAGAGAAGAGCATCAGTGGGCTTGTGAGAAGTGTGAAACTTTATTGKGAAACCTGATTGTGGCAACAAATCCCCCCAAAAATCTTGAACATAGCTTGGACACATGCACAGCAACAGCAGCAGAAGGGCATGTGTTGAATAGGGGTGTGTGCCTAATCCTGTGTGCTGAGATTTGGACAGGATCCTGTGAGGCAGAGAAAGGGATGAACAGATGTGCCTGGGAAGATGCTGCAGCCCAGAAATGCTGGCAAGCCAGCCCTCCCAAAATGGCACTGAGGAATTTTTGGAAATCAGAGCAAAAAGTGATTTTTGGCTGGGATAAGTGCAAGAGAGTGAAGATGAAATATAAAACAAATGCAAGAGAGGGTGGGTAAAACATAAAACAATGCCAGTCACTGGAGGGGCTGTGAGGCAGGCACAGGGGGAGAGAGGAGCAGGAGTCGCCCTGTGTGCACCCTTTGCCCTGCKGGCATGTGTAGAAAGTGAGCAGAAAATCTTTATAATGGTTTTCCAGCTGCCTGCTGGGTTAGGAAGGGATTGTTTCAGCTGGGCACATAGGCTGGTGTGATGGCAGGACAGAAAAAYGCCATGGCACCTTGCACCTCAGCAGGGATCTGCTGTACCCAGCCCCTTCCCAAACATCAGGGCAAAACACAGCCTGTGAAATGCAGAAAATGCCTTTTGCACCTTAAATTGTGCTTTCTTTGCCTTCCATGGAGAGCAGCACAAAGCTGTGTGGTTCTGCAAGTGAAGGGGGCAGGGCAGAGGTGAGCTGAGGCTGGGGAGGCAGGGGGAGGGATGGCAGCCTCAGCAGGCACAGGGGGGATGTGGGGGAGCAGGGGGTGCCCAGATCCTGTGCTGGGTGATGGGAGGCTGGAGAGCCCCCTGTGAGGCAGGAATAAATGCTGAAAAAAACCCTGGGCTGTCACAATCAGCAGTTTGAGATTTCCTGTGCTGTTGCTACAAGAGGAGAAGAAAATCTACCTGTGCCAAAGGGGTTTCATGAGGTGGCTTTGGACAAGGGGAATCAGCTCTCCATATTTGTGGGCAGCAGAAAGTGGCCATGGAATATGGGAAAAGCAGAGTAACCCTGATGAARGGAGGAATGATGCATCTGACTCTACTGATATCAGAAGGATAATTAAATATTATATTATATTGAATTTGCACAAGCACTCAACTGCTCAGAATCTTGTGACTGTCAGCCAACACTCCCAACACACACACACACACACACCTGGATTCAATTGGTCAATGAATCCAAACTCTCACACCACAATCCAATCATCAATTCCCTTCAGGTAAACAGTTTTCCACAATGCATTCCAGTTGTTCTAAAACACAGGAGCAGTTAATGAGATAAGAATTGTTTTTTCTTTCTCTGAGGTTCAGAGAATGYGAATCTTAGAAAATCYTTGGGAAGTTGTGCTTTGCTTTTCTCTGTGAAGAGAAATGTGGCCATAGTGGAACCCCAAAAATCCAGGAGCAAAGCTATACTTCACCTGATTCCCTGAATTACAGTCCAAAAAAAAATACAAAACCCAACTTTCTGCTTCATGTTTTGGAGCTTTTCAGACAGCAAACAAACCCTTTTCCCAAGCAGAGAATGGGGCCATCTCTGAGCACCTGTCAAAGTCCCAGTCCCAGTCTGGAGAGCCACGGTCCCTTCTCCACCCTGGTTCCAGACCTGCTCCTGGCAGTGAGGAGCAGAGCAGCTCCTGGCAGCACAGGGGAACAGCTGTGGGGTTTGCTGTGTTAATCTTCAAGAGTTCTTTAGCCCTGCAAATGCCCTTTCTCTTGCCTGGTGCACCCAAGAKATTGACTTCTCCCTAAGGAAGAAGGGATTTTTTTCTTGTTTTCAAAGGGACCACAGCCACACAAACAGTGCCAGAGGTGGGCACAGCCTGGGCTSTGGGCTTTGCTCCAGGCCAAGGTTTCACCTTGAATATCCTGAACAAATGACCAAATTGACAGCCTGGAAAAAAGCAAAGCCCTGAAATGACTCTGCAATCCGTTTTACCCAATTCTGGCATGACCACATTCAGGTCAGCCCTGCATGAGACACGGGACACTCAAAAGTCCCAGGCAGACAAAGCAAATTGTAATCCCCWGAAGAAGAACAGGCTGTTTCAGCCTGATAGGAAATGTGGCTCTCCAGGGAGATGCCTGGGGGCAGGAMTGTTCTCCAAGTGGTGGGTCTGGCTTACCACAGCATCAAACTGTAAAGATTGCCAAAAGTTTTAATGGCTCCACAGCCCAAATAATGGATAACTGGTGTCCTCTGTAGATTTTTGATYGTTAATTCTGATAAGCAAATACAACCACCTCAGAAATCCCACAAATTCACAGGGGAAAATATTAATTTTTATATGCCTTGYCCAAGATAAGAGAACTTACCTTGCCCCCTGCCTTCTTCTGTTCTCTCCAGCATCTCTGCATCATTTGAAAAACTTCCAGCAAGAATTTTCCTGTCTTTCCTTGTTCTTCACCCTCATTTCTAGACATAGCATCTTTTTCACACCTAATTGTTCTAATTGCCTAATTATCTGTCTCACACAATTGTCATTCACAGCTGTAAAATGCTCTTTATCTTCCGGATGAACATCTCATTCAGTTCCTCTCTTGGAGATCAAGTTGTTTTGCTTGGAGGAAAGGATGCCCAGAAGCCAGAGCACCATCCCCACTCCAAATCCAGCTGGATTTGATTTCTGTCCCCATGCAGATGTCCCACAGGCCACATCTCGGTGTGCCACCTCTGCAGGCTGGTGGAAGTGTGCAGCAGGGAAAGTGCAAAATGTAGGAGACAACTTCAGCATTCCTTTTTGCCCCTGGCAGAGCCAGAGCTCCCTGGGCAGCGTTTTGGGGTTCTGCTGTTTGTGGCTTCTCAGGGCTTAAGGTCCCGGAGGGAGAAATTCCAGAGGGAAACAACATGAAAGCAGGCAGAGCTGACATCTGTCCTTCCCCTGTCCTTTGAATAAACTCAGTGTCCATCTAAATACCCAGGGTTCCTCTTCAGCAGCTCCTGAGGGCTCCATTAACAATTTGAGAGACTGTACTCATACAACCCAACTTTTTCCAGTGTTTGAGTCATAAGCTCTGCACCAAGTCAGGGTGGTGCTTTTGCAAAAGCAGTAACAGTGCCTGAATCTGTAATATTTTGGGGACTTTTTGCTAACTCTTSYYACAGACATCTTTTATGAAAAATCCTTTCCTTAGGATTTTTCCTCCTGAGAAGCTGAGAGGCCTCAGGAACAAAATGTAAACAATGGTTATCTGCTGCTGTGGAATGCAACAGGTGCATCTGGGATTGGTCTCATGTGGTTGTTTCTAATTAATGGCCAATCACAGTCAGCTGGCTCAGACTTTCTGTCTAAGACACAAGCCTTTGTTATCATTCCTTCTTTTTCTTTTCTTAGCTAGCCTTCTGATGAAATCCTTTCTTCTGTTCTTTTAGTATAGTTTTAGTATAATATATATCATAAAATAATAAATCAAGCCTTCTGAAATATGGAGTCAACATTCTCATCTCTTCCCTCATGCTTGGACCCCTGTGAACACCCCCACAAGCTCCAAATGTTCCTATCCTGAAGAAAGCATTGTTGGAAAGCAGACCATTAGCAGCAGAAGCTACAGCAGCGCTGTGGAATGCTGAACAAGCATATTAATTAATTAATTAATGCTGAACAATGCTYGTCCCAGTACAGGGACACATCCCCAGCTATCCATGGCATACTCTGAAACAAGTACAATCCAGCAGGCAGGGATCAGCCTCTTTCCCTCTGTACCCTGTTGAAGTTGAAGCTGTCAGAGGTGTGCACAGAAACGTGTCTGTTTATACCACTCTGCAGAGTGAGAAAGTGAYGAGGTTTAAACAGCAGACAACCACCATATGTTCATATACTGACTGCAAGCCTGGAACTGCCAGTCTGTATTTGCTTTCCACAGTTGTATTTTCCTCAACAGCAGCTAGACACTGTGGATGTGCATTGGATTTACCAGGCTCGTGCAGCAAAGAAAGTGCTGAGAACCTGTGGCTCAGATTTGTGGGGTCTAAAGTGTGTGGCAGGTGCCAATGAATGTCCCTCTGGAAGTGTGAGCAAGGGTGGGGACAAGGCAGGTGGGCTTGCTTTTSTGTGTTTTCCAAGAACATTATTACTGGTAGATTAAATAACCCACAGCACAAACACAACAAGACTCTGCCTTGTGGCTTCTGTGGACACCAAGTCCAGTGCATAAAATATGAGAAAATCTAAAGTTGTCCTCTGAGTGACAGTGAATTCATTTGGAGGATTTGAAATTCCAGCAAGGATTTCCCTGGCAATACCCCTGCCTTAAAGCAGGCTGGTTTCCTGTGCAAATGCAATTCTGGAGCTGCCTTTCCCTGGGGTGTGTGAGCAGGGGAAGGCTGCAAAAGAAGATTTTTGCTTCAACACTGGCACTTCCTTGCTGCCTGGGAATATGCTGGATGGTTTCTTGGACACTTCATATGTCTGCCCACTCTTTGGGAGAGGCAGGCACATTCATATCCAGGAACATCAGAGCTCTGCTCTTGAACTGTGGTATTTGCTGGGTCCCCAGGACTAAGGAGAAATTGAGAATCTGACTCCATGTTCTTAGAAGGCTATTATATTATATTATATTAAAATTATACTAAAGAATAGAGAAAGGATACTTACAGAAGGTTTTACAAGATARTAATGAAAACTTGTGACTCTCACCAGAGTCCCAACACAGCTGGCTGTGTTAAAACAATTCACAKGAAACCAATGAAACAATGACCAGTTGGTAAACAATGTCCAAACCACATTCCAAAGCTGCAAAACACAGGAGAAACAAATCAGATAATTATTGTTTTCATTTTTCTCTGAGGCTTCTCAGCTTCCCAGGAGAAGAAATCCTGAGGAAGGGATTTTTCAGAGAATATGATGRTGATATTGAACCAGCACCACTGATGCTGCTCCTCCCTCTGCTCACAGACTCATGCAAGGACTGAGCTCACTTGACATGTGGAGCTGAGGCTGGATTTGGAGCTGGAACTGTTGCTGCCACATCCAAATTACCTGATTAGGAGAATAAGACACCCAGATGCTCTGTAATGTGGGTGAGCTTATAGGGGGATAGGATATAAGAAAATAAAGATAGTGTAGAAAGTAATCTTACCCCTAAGGAGTTGTAGCTGGGCCAAATAGCAAAGATTAGGAACAGGCCTGACTTTAACAGGCCACAGCTGTAACCAATGAGAAGAAGAGTGYTAGAAGAGTGGGGTGGGCCCTTGAGAGGGGAACTGGAGTCAGTTGCTTGTTTTGTCAAGAAGGCGTTAATGCTCTGAGGAGCTGCCCATGAGAAACGCCAAGAAGGTCTGGAACTTTTGTGATGAGGAGCCAACAGTATAGAACCCCTGCAATAAGATGACAACAGAGCTCCAGAAAGTTTACTTTTTATTTTATTAAAGAGAGAGTAGGGAGAAGGGAGAGCCAGATGTAATTGGATACCCTAATGGGCATCGGAGGGGTGACACAATTCCCCTTTCAGTGATTCACTCCTGCTCTGTGCAGCATCACTGGCCCTGTCTGTGGAGCTTCCTGGAGCATGGCCCCAGCTCAGACTGGGCTGTGTGGCATTCTTGGGRTGTGTTTTATGGGAAATGCTTGAGCTACTGGCCTTGCACAACTCCCCAGGACACATCTGTGCACAGGACACTGACCAAAGCACCTCCTTTGCAGCACATCTGCCCCAGCAGCTCATATATATTGATAGATACATATTTCTATAAAGGGACCCTTTTCAGAGCCCCTTTGTTTCTGCTGCTATGCAAAAGCCCCTCCAGACATACATTAAAGAGCTTCACTGCTTTTGAAATGGTTTGTTTGCCTACTAAGGGAGGAAAAACCATCTCTGAAGTTGGTGCCTGAGCAGCACTTATATCTCAATTATCTGCACATTGCTTCTCTGTGTGTGAGATTATGAGCTAACACGGTTTTCATGGCTTCATCAGCACCATTTAAGAGCAATATTTATCCCTGGTCATGTCAATCCTTTGGTCAGCTCAGCAACAAAGGTGATGCTTGCTGCCCTCTTGCCAGGGACTCCACTAACGAGCTCAGTGATTTATTCATTAAGGGCAGGGAAATCTGGAGCTTTATTCCAGAGGCCCTGGTGGGAAATTTGCATGAAAATTTCATGCTGTTCACATGCAGGATCCCTTCCCTGCTGTGCTGCCCTTCCCCTCACTGCAGGAAAAGGTCCTGCTGTGCTCCAGCAAACGCTTTAATAGAAATACTGAATTCAAAGAGTTTTTCTTCTGTAGTTSTTGTTTTGAAAAATGGTGGGATCAGGAAGTTGTCTGTTAAAAAAAAAAAAAAAAAAAAGCTGGGCTTTGGAGTCCTGGGTGGCTTTTAGACAGCTCTGGCCATGTTCAAACATCAGAAGTTTGCTCTGGTCCCATTAAAGATCAGAGAAACRACTCCTTTAAAAAGCTTTGGACATKCAGGAAARCAGCTTCCCACTTCTGGAGCAAAGAGATGGRCCAAACTGGGTCAGCAGGTCTCCAGTACCTGGACTTGAAATTAAATTTGAGTTTATTTCAGAAGTCAGGCTTCATATCCTCAAATGGGATTTTCTGTAARTCTGTCACACTTGCATTTTGGCTTTCTCCTGCTTGCTTCACTGAAGGCATTGCAGGCATTGGCCAGGCTAGCTAATATCAAATCCAGATAACATTCTTTGTGTTGTTTCATGAAGGATGTGGGGATCCCAAGCCCATGGGTGCACCCAGGCTGTGTGCTGCTCTGTGCTGGGCTGAGCCCCTGATGGCTGCTGGCCCCTGGGACTTCTTTTTCCCCTTTTCTTTGCAGGAGGAAGGAACRGGAAAAAAATAAAAATTAAACCAACATTTTATCTTTTCTTTTCAAAGGAGAAATGTATTGGGCCACAAAACACAGCCAGCAACTTCCACATGGTCCAGCCTGGAAACCTGGCTTTAAACAGAGGGGGTTTGATGTATGGACCCCAGAGGAGAGGGGGCACGGACAGGGGTGATGTGTGTGGGAGCTGATGCCACTGTCCCATCTGGTCACTGTAACCCTGACCTCAAACCCACCAGCAGCTGCACACAGCCTCTGGTCCTGTCTCTGGCACTCAAACACCATTGGGAGAGGGAGATATCTTCAGGAGGAAAAGCCAAGGGTGGCTTCAGGTGGGGGTTCCTGGTGGAGACGTGGCTTGGTCTGCTGGACTTGGTCATTCAGTTCTGGCTCTGTCTGCATGGAGGGTCCTGTCCTGCATGAAATTTGGGAGTGCAAGCTTTGGGATTGTTGGTTTAATGACCATTTGGGCACCCCTCAGAGGGAGATGCTGAAGCTGACATGTCTGTGAAGGCTCTCAGGGACCAYACACAACCCCTCTGAGTGCTGCCACCAAGCTCCTGCATCCCTTCCTGTGGGGGGCTCCAGGCTTTAGGCTATTTTTGAGGGAAAGGCAATTTTGTCCTCTTATTGTTGGTGCTCCCAGCACTCCCTGTACCAAGTGCCTCAGGGGCCTGGGTGGCAACAGCTCTGCTGAGACTCCCAAGCAATAGATACCTTCTGTAATTGCACCTTCAGAGCACTCGACTGGCTCCTGCAATGAGCTCTTGAATAATTGAAGCAATATTTGCAGGGTTTGCACTGAAGTACTAACAGCTGTGGTATGTTTTGATATTTATGAAGCCAAATAAATTATGGATTAGTCAGTGCAGTGAGCCCAGCATGATGCTTATTACTTCTGGAGTGCCGGAGCTGATGGAGTGCTATTCATCCCCTTTTACTTCCATTGTGTGGYTGAGTATGACTGGTGTCTATTACTGGACTTAATAGAGCTTGCTTGCAGGTTTAGGTTCCAGTCCCTGAGAGCTGATGGGGTGTTTTAATCTGTTCTTCACTCTACAGGCTTTAGAAAGCCATGCTGGGGCCATATCTCAGGGTCACAGGCCATCACAGATGGGGAGGTGATTGTTTCTGTGGTAATGGGGATGGGTGCTGGCAGAATTAGCAGCAGCTCTTGGCACTAAACTGGAAATTATACAAAATCCAATCTTCTTGGCAAGCTGGTCTGTGGGTAAATATTGTGTGTCTTCTCTAGGATGCCTTGTTCATTGCACAAACTTTTCTCCACAACTGAGCCAGCGCTTGTGAGATTAAACTCTTCATTCCATTTTCTATTAACTGAGTGKTTTTTTTTTTTTCATGGATGATAAAATTTGCACTTCACAAATGTTTTGAATATATTTCAAATTTCTCCTATTAGGGAGAGCTGCCCACTGTGAAGGGATGAGGAGGGAGCAAGTAACCCATTGGAGCAGCAGATGGCATCCTACCCCTCCAAAGCTTCCCAGCCCTGGAAAGTGTAATAAAAACAGAATAGCAAGTGCCTGAGCTCTGCTCATAGCTGCACTCAGCAACTTGCTGGAAAACTGAGGGGTTAGGAATCATTCCTTTACAAATCAAATCATTCCTCTGTTTGTTGTCCCTGTTTTCTGGGATGAGAAGAGATATCTGCAGCTGGTCTGTTCACCCCGACCTGCCTGGCCCATGCAGCCCACAGAGTGTGCCCTCAGGAGTGGGCACAGGGAGCTGGCTGGATAAATTTGGGTTGGAATGGGTGTTGGAACTAGGTGATCTTTAAGGTCCCTTACAACCTGTTCTAGTTCAGGGCAAATTTGAGAGGGAACTTCCAAAGGGGTCCCTCTAGAATGCAGATTCAAGCGGCCCTTCCTCTGACTGGTTTGGGAAAAGATTTCCTCAGAGAAAAGTGGAAACAACCTGTTCATTTAACAAGCAAAGTATTCACAAGCATAAAAAATTGGATAATATTAAACAATAAAACCTCTTGCTGTTCTGAAGAGGTGGCAAATTCAGAAAGTCCTTGTTGTGGGATGTAGCTCTGCTCACTCAGTCTCTCATCAGTCCCTCCTGTGCTGGAAATGCCATGTCCCTGGCCCTGGTGGGCCACAGGTGTGAGCTCCTGGTGTTTTATTGGGTTCTCAGTCCAGAGAAGGGCTGAATAGTTCCAAGGAAAAGAAAAACCRCAGTCCAGGGAACTTCTTGCCTCAGCTAGCTAAAAATTAACAAACTAAAAGGCAAAGGAGAGCTCTCCCCCACGTGTCTGTGCAGCAGACAGCACAGTCCAGGAGCAGGATGTGGGGGAGCAAGTGCAGCTTCTGAAAACAAACTGTGCTTCTCTTCTCCCCCTTTGCTCTTGGAACCAGTCTTAAAGGAGCAGAACTTAATATCCAACATGAACAGGACAGACCACTGGGGCTACAAGCATCATGAAGTCACCCTAGGACACAATCCAAACCAAGATTCTATGAAATTGTGCCATAAAGTGCCTGTTACTCTGAATGAAAAGTTATAAAGTCTAGATTGGCTGTCTCAGCTGATGCCTTGAGAAGGCTGACCTAGAACAGAGACTAGATGGAGTTAAAGAATAAAGYAGGGATTTATTAAAAGACCTCAATGGATCCACCTTGGGCAGCACAAGAGCCCAGCYAGGGCTACACCCAAGGTGAACCAAAATGGTCACAAAATGCACAACTGGTCATGGGGTCTCTCACTTTTATAAATTCTGGTCCATTTGCATATTGGAGTTAATTGTCCAATTATACCTTTAGGTTATGAAGTCCCTTCTTCTTTTTCTCTCTTCATTCTGCCATTGTTTATGCTCTTGGGCCTRAGATTTGGATCATTTGTCCTTGGTGCCCAGCTAGAGAAGGAATTGTTTTGTCTCCCTGCTCTGTGAAGAGAGCTCACCATCCCCTMATATGAWGCTCAAACCTACACATTAAAGCAGCACAAAATCTGAAAAATATAAAAGCTGAAACCTGAGGCATSAAGCTGCAGAGATGTTCCATGTAGGTGTTCCATGACATCTGCGTTTTACTACACCCCTCCATGAGACTGGCTGACATCTGTCCTGAAAAAAAACTGTGGCACTGGAAGTTTTTCCTAAAAACATCTTTCTACAGGAGTTCCCAGAAGAGGTAACCCAGGACTACTGCAGATAAAGTCTTTGCATCAATGAAGTGGGGATTAATTTTTCTTTTTTACTTTCTTTCCTGATGATGCTGAGTGAAGGGATGAAGGATATTTTCTCTTTAAAATCCTGATGTAGGTCAAGACTGCAGTTTTCCATCTGTTGTTGGCTGAGGCAGAGTTACAGATACTTTAAAGGAAGTTTGGGCTGAGTTTGTGGCTGCTGTTGCTCTGTTGCAGACAAATTGTTTACAGCCTGTCTCTAGAGACAAGTGAAAAAATTTCTCCTATCCCGATTTCCTTGTAAATGATATAATTATCAGAATCATCACAGTGAAAACAAAAGTCTACTGGATCACAGAGACAYGAGGCTTGAATTTAACGTTTCTGGGGCTTCTACTTTCAAAAAATGCCTCTTCAAGAAGAACTGCAGCCCACTGTGCAGAGACGATAAGGATTAAAAATGATTCCACAGCTCTGGCTTTTGTTTCCACTCAGAGCTGGGACATTGTTTGCTCCTGTTCCTTACAACACCRTCATCACCATCATCTGACAAAAACCTTATCACCAGTTCTGGTGCTGATAGTCCCGCAGCTGTGACTTCTGCTCCTGTCATGGCTCCAGCCCCTCTCTGTTTTTCAGCACACCTGCTGATTGTGTGCTTACTGCTCACATTCCAGGGCTAATTTCCTCAGTGACCATCACCTTCCATGAGCACAAGGAGCAGGATAAAATTGCAGTCATGGCTGGTGGCTTTTGGGTGAGAATGTGCCCATATGTTACCCCTCAGCACTCTCAACATCATCGTGGGTACATGTGCTTCTTGCTCCTGGCAGCTCTGAGGGTGCTGGCTGTGATGAGCAGCTCCAAGGAAGAGCTGGGAGCCAGATCTCAGCTGTCTTCAGCTCACATTGATTTCTAGACTCCTACAGATTTCCTACAGATTTCCTACCTAGCTTGATAGCTATGAAATTCATGTTTAATGTGTTAGTCTTGCATTTCTCATCTGCCTTTTGGCACCTGCCTTAGTGCACAGACTGAAAATGTCTGGAGAGTCTCTCTGTTTCTCTAAACTTGTCAGAGGAGGGACTGTGTCTCAGGATGGGCTATCCCACCTCTGGGTTACTTCCCCTTTGCTCTGCAACACTTTTTAATAGATGACAAACTTTTGGCATCAGGCTCCTGTGGTGCCAGCTGTGTGTGCCCCGGCTCCTGTGATGGCAGCATCGCTCTGACGACAAAGGAGCCAAGCACAGGCAAGAGAACCTCCTCAATTCCCTGCCTTCTGCACATTCAACTGGGAATTTACAGGGAACAAAAGTCAACCAGGAGTTGGCACAGCCAGAATCTGGGCTCCTGACTCTCTGCACTCTTTTCCTGTGGTGTTTCAGAGCAGAATGTGGAGCATTTGACCTGTTGATGCTTTGCTCTGGGTTTGGCTTTTTGGGTAAAGGACTAACCTCACTTTGAGTGCTCCCAAACAAGGTGGYGGGGAGCAGGTGCTCAGGATCTTCTGCAGGCAGGTTCCAAATACTCACTGGAAATTACATGTCAGTTCGAGTTACTGGAGCTGCTCAGCACAAACTGCAGCTCAGGACATTGACAACAGCTGTTACCACTGCAAGGACTCCTTTCCCAGCAAGGATGAGAGCGCTCACATCAGCTCAGAGAGCTGTTTCTTGCTTTGAAATCACCCGAAAGATAGATTTAAAGTGAAGGAAGGAAAAAAAMCCCAACAAAACAGCCTGGAGGGAACCTTGCTATTCCACAGGAATATTGGAGCATGGTTTACTTTTGTGCTTTCCTGGGGCCTTGTTCCATCTGTATTTGCTTTTTACTCTTCTTTGCTCAGTCATGGAAATGGACATCTTGATTATTAAAGCTGTTCTTCCAGTGAGGAGGCAGAATGTAGCATCCTTTAATCTGAGACTTTGCATTAATGTCTCAAAGCAAAAAGCAAAAAAAAAAATAAAATTCATCATGCATTAGCTATTAGAATAAAGAATTTATTTTGGTTATGGCTTATTGAGGGGGCTCACCATGCTGGTTTTATATTTGTCTATTCCTAGTTTCCAAAGGAGTTCCAAAGCTGAGTTTCCTTTCAGACTGTAACCATGTGAATGGGGAGAGGATGGAAAGATGAAGTGGGAAGAGGAGGCAGATCTTAGCACGTGCCCTAAGCTCCACTCTGAGCCTCCAGTTGGGAGCTTTACTTTAGAGAGCAGAATAAAAATAAGCAAACATTGGGCTCAGTAAGACAACACGATTAAGGAATTGGCCACTGAGAGCTTGAGCTTTTTCTGTTATCTTTTCCATTTCTGCCATTTACTCTTCATTCCCCAGTGGAAAGCAGGCARGAAGTCCAGGGAGGAATGAGCACCACAGGGAGCCAGCATTTACTCAGGTCAAAGAAGAAGCTGTCCCCAGCCCTCAGGCAGGTCTGGCAGCTCTGTGCCAGCCCCAGCAAGGGCTGCAGGGCAGATGTGCCCTGAGACCCAACAAGCAAAGTTAAAACATCCAGAGCCTGGTCACTGCCAACCCAGGTGAGGCTTGGGACAACATGGGCACAACAGCAAATGCAGGAGCGTGGCCGTGTTCACAGGGGTCCAAGCATGAGGGAAGAGATGAGGATCTGACTCCATGTTTCAGAAGGCTTGATTTRTTATTTTATGATATATATTATATTAAAACTATACTAAAAGAATAGAAGAAAGGATTTCATCAGAAGGCTAGCTAAGAATAGAAAAAGAAAGAATGATAACAAAGGCTTGTGTCTGGGACAGAGTCCAAGCCAGCTGACTGTGATTGGCCATTAATTAGAAACAACTGCATGAGACCAATGACAGACCTACCTGTTGCATTCCACAGCAGCAGATAATCATTGTTTACATTTTGTTCTTGAGGCCTCTCAGCTTCTCAGGAGAAAAAATCTTAAGGAAAGGATTTTTCATAAAAGATGTCTGTGATACAGGAGCACGTCCCAGGTACCAGAACTGGCCTTATACCTTTGGTCTCCCCCACAAAATGTCATTTTTCCCCATTGCAAACAGCAGACTCTACTGTTCTTCCCACAGGAACATCCCACACACCCTTTCTCATCCYATTTTTTTCCTTCCCACCCTTCAAAGCAGCAGTGTTTATTCGGCTTGAGCTTGTGAGCAGAGCTTGGATGGGTTTATGAGCTCTAYGCCTGAACCCACAGACAATTACAAACATGGCTGGCTGCCTGGCTTTGTTAATTTGCTACCAGCAACGCTTCATTTTTCCCTCTGTGGTTTCCTTCTGAATTAGTAGGGCACTGCTCATTAGTTCTCTTCCTCTTTGGGATACCACAGTTGAACATTATGGCATCCAGATATGCCAGGGAGCTAAGAGTACAAGCTTGATTTGTTTGGACAATAATAAAATAATAGTTCCATTTAGATAATTAAACAAAATAACAGCAAAGCTCTTTTGTACTGTTGCAATCTGTCCTTCCCTGTCCCAGTGCTCCATTTTCTTGTTTCCTGATCTGCTGGAAAAAAAGACTGGAGTAAGTGTCCTCAATMATTTCTTGGTTTTGCTTTGAATTATTAAATTTCTCCTCTTCTAAATCTGGTGTGGTCTAGTGGGTGTCAGCTGATGGGACAACAYCCTGGCACTGATGATGTGCAGCAAATCATCACGTGCCAGTTTGGGCTCAATTCAACCAGAAACAGCACTTCCAGAAACTTAATACTTATTCAGTAATTTAACACAAAATAACAGCAGTAGCAACCAGGGTGGTAAAATAATGTTTTATTCCATGAATGAACAAACACTACCATGCCACATCCTAAAGTTCTTTCTACAAAAAGATTGTGGACAGAGCAGATTTTTACGTTTCTCAGTTCAAGTTCATTTCAGGCTCTCGAGCCTGTTCAGCGTAGCAAAATCTGGACACGCAGCATTCTCATGGTCTATTTGGCTTTTTGCCAGATAAAGCAGATTTACACTGTAGTTCTTGTTCACACAATGTCGATGCACTGTAAATTAAAGGAGATAATCCCAACCAAACTAGGTAATTCCTGTGGTTTATCAATATATTTTTTCCTGATGGTCAAAGTACAACCAACATTCAAAGCTTAAAATAAAGGTAAGAAAAAAGACACACTAAAGAACACAATGGAAACATCATCATTGCTGTCAGGATGTGAGTTTACCCACAGTACTATGTAAAAAGTAGGAACTGGCATTGACATTCAAGCTGTTAAAACAAGAAAAGAAATGACATTAATTGTTATATTTCCAAGCTAGTGCTTCTAAGGAGTCCTGACCAGCAAAGAAGTGTTCCCGCATGCATGTCGAACACAAGACTAATATTGGATTGGGGATCTGACAAAGAGCTGACTTACATTCCTTTATATACAACAAAATGAAATATACAGTATTAATACTGGCTGTACATTTGGTCAGAATATTTTACAAGGAGCGACACTGTCAAAATTCTTATGATGCAGCACGTGGAAGTGGATGGAGGTTGGATTCCTTTCTGAAAGCTGAATGTTTTCACAAGGAGTTTTAAAAGTTGCTTTCCACTGCTCAAATGAACAGTTAGACCTTTTAAAGCAAAAAAATCCTCCTTTTTTTTTTTTCTTTTACGGTTGTCAAGACTAGTGTGAACAGAAGAGACAATTAAATGTGTTTGGAATATGCTGATCATTGACCTGGAATAAAACTAAGCCACAGACAGCATGTGCAGTAAATCTCTGCACATTGTCTCTGTTTWAATGGCTTTGTAAGATGATGTGTGAGGTTTCTGGTACAAATTCCTGTACCACAGCCTCACCTAGCTGTTCCCTAGCAGGTTACCAACCATTTGTTCCAACTCTAAAGAAAGAGAAAGAATAATCATGACTGTCGCATATTTTTCTACATCGCAATAAAAAATATCTCAATGTAAGCTGATTTAGCTTATTTATGTGCATATTTTTCAAGGCTGCCAAAGAAAATACTCAATCTTTCTGGCAAGAGCTATTTTGGGAACTCAAGAGTGAGTTTTTCTTTGCTTTATTCAAATAGATCTTTTAGTATCTGGGTAGCTCAAGTCCCATTGCCTCATTAGACCCCTGAGGTCTAAAGTGAGTTGGTTAATTAATTTTATGTTTTTCCCCATCCAGAACAAGCTGAGAAGCTAATAAGGTAAGCATGAGACCCAATGAACAACAGAAGTAAAAGCCATACAGAATTAACAAATAGTTACAGGGAGGTAAAGACCAGTGTAGCTGTAGTGATATTTTGCACAACTGGGTTTGTGTATCCTGTAGCAATGACAAACCTCCTGGAGATGGAAAAGAGCAGGCAAGTGCATGAATTCAATCTGTATCCTTCAAAATAATTGTGCTATAATCTTCTCCATGTATTAGACTGGATTTTTTGTTCTGACACAGTGTGATGCTAACTATAGCAACCTTAATGTGGATGATGGATTTCACTGCTACTGCTTGACTGCAAAGAGACATCAGATCTTCCAGTCCTCAAAGTGGTTTCTTGGGGTGCTCCTTCAAGATCAACGTCTCATCATTTTCATTCTAGAAATCATTTTGTGGCAAACAAAAAAAAAAAAAAAGAAAAAAAAAAAAGAAAAAACAACCCAACCAAAGAAAAAGAAGATGTTGGTTGTGATGGATTTATTTCAGACAGCAGTTTCTGCTGAGTTCACCATGCTTAATGTTCTTCCATTTAGGAAGGAGTTGCTGTCAAGTAAAGCAGAGGAGCTGCTTTCAGTTTGGTTTTTTTTTTTTTTTTTTTTTAAATACATGCTAACAACATCTCTTTCTTCAGGAAAATGATCCAGTTGCATATTGTCAGAGAGATCTGCCTTGTGCTTAGCACGGACAAGTAGGGTTAATCATCCTCCTCCTCCTCTTTCAGTGGGGCCAGTGGGAGTTTGTCTGGAACCTGGAAACACTCCACAAAGAAGTTGACAATGGACTGGTACAAGTGCTGCTCAAATGCTGCATTGCTGAAGTAATGGCTTTGATCAGGGTAAATCTGCAAAGAAACAGGTAAATACACACCTTTTAGTGCTGAARGTCTCAGGAGTGACCACCCACACCTGCAGCCTGAGCTGCAAACCCCCTGCATCTCCTCAAGGCCACAGGGCTTCCCATGGATGCTCCTGAGCCCAGGGTAATTTGGGCACCACAGTGCTCTGAGTGCAGATCTGCATCTTCCTTCCCAAGGAAACTTTCTGGGGTGGAGGATTTTCCATTTAATTCAGTTCTGAACAGGTTCAGTCTAAGAAGAACCAGCCCACACTTTCCTGGTGAAAACCAAAAAACGTGCAGTTTTGGAGAGAAATGTCATTAGGTTATACTGACTAAAAAGAGRGCTCTAAAGCAAAAATGTCATTAATTAAAAAAATAAGTTAATAAATATTGCTGGAGAAGTAATTAAATTGAAAAACAATGGTGAAGCCCGAAATTAAATTGTTTAAACTCAACTTTTCAATAAAATGGAGCAGGTAACTTGAAGAAATRCAAGATGATTATAATGGGTTGTCTAGGCAGGGATGCTAGGGTGGGTTCATTTTGAAAGGTTTAATGGCTTAGACATGGACCATTCAGCAAAATAGAGATATAATTTAGTGGAAAGTGGAGCTGTGCCATTCTCAGTGGGACGTCAGRTTTAGGTGACATATATCTTTGTAACTTTTCTGGTTGATTTAATTTAAAACCCTGTTTCCCCAAAATTTATCCTGGATTTGTTCTGTTGTTTCCAAAGAAAGTCAACATGCAGAAATTCCTTAGGGATATGTCTCTCACAACCTAATTTACTGTAATTCAATAAYTGTTCTACAACKGTCCAGAYCAAAACACTGATGTCACATAAGCMTGGGAYTAAYAGAAACATGTGATATGCTGGTGCTACTGCTAMTGCCAGGCTGAGTTTGCAAGTGGTTTGTCAAACCTTGCTTCATAGCAGCAGCTTGAGTTCAAATAGGGAAATAACTGTTCAAATAGAAAAGAAAAAACATATACTGTACCTGCAAGCTGTAATTAGCCTTTGCCCAAATTAGGTGTGTGATAAGGTCTGTAGTATGCTGAAAATGGATTTTTTCTGTAAAAASAGATTGCAACCATTAAAGAGACAAATTTAATTAACAAAAATCAAAGCTATCACAAACATATAATGAACTCAAATGATGGGCTAACTTACCATCAGCAGTAGGATGAATGATCAGAAATGTCTGGTCCTTTAGTAATGAGACTCTGTGTGATAATTTGCTGATCTGTGAAGGTAAAGGTTGCAATAAGATTAAAAAACTTGKTAGAAATTAGCAATTTATATGGAGGCAATAGAAGTGCTTATTTCCATTTAATACTTTATCATCAGGATAACAAGCAGACACCAGCTCAGCACATTCTCCTGGCCACTTATATAAATCTAGAGGTAAAATAAACCCCCACCCTGTKCTGGCAGGGCAGTGTCAGCACCAGGAGCATGTCAGAGACCCTCCTCTCTTCTGATAATGTTCAATAAMAGCCTGAACTCTAGAATACAAGGAAAATATGAAAGTGAATAAAAAATTCTGATGAGAAGTGTGCCCATGCCTATGCCTAAAAACACTTCATGGATCTGGAGGGACTTTGGTGTGTTTTGGAAGCCAACCTCAATGAGTTCTGGCAGCTTGGGGGATGATCTGATATGAAATTCAAGTGTCCACTGCTGAGAACGCCTTTGCCCTCAGCTTTGTCTTTCAGATGCACAAGGGAATATAAATACAAACAATTTCCAAAGAACAAAAAGTGTTTGCACTAATGTAGAGATTACGAGTGCAAAATTTGAGAGACAATGAACTCAGAGTTTAGGTAGCCAGGATAAACCTTCCCTTGTGAGGACACAGGGTGGAATCTGCTTTCTCTGTGAGAACAGTGCCAGACCTTTGCTACCTTCCTGTCTTCTGGTTGGAGACAAAGCTTGGAAGCTGAACAGATTTTCTCTATAACCAATTTGTTTGTGTGACTATTCTTGATCAGGTTTTGTCTCCAAGTAATTTCAGCGCAGAATCCAGCTGATCCCATCACGTGTATTAAACAATGTCTTTATTAACTGATGCTGTGCTTCCTTCTCCATGTCCTGCTCAGTTCTGGCACAGAGCTCTGCCTATCTGAAATATCACAAAATTTGAGAAAGTCAAKCTGAGTTTCACTCGAATTTGTTTGTCTCAGAGTGAATCCAAGTGGCAAGATCRTTGGCAAGAGCTTTCCAGGAGGTCATGACACTGTGTCCTCTTGGGCACATTTGAGTCACTCAGCTCCTTCCATCTCTAAAACTGTATTTACCCAATTTAGAGAGGCAGACACGAGGGCTAATCAATAAAAACTTCATCATGATTACTATTAAGACAAGAAAAGCAGTAAGCAGGCTGAAGGACACCTTCAGAGCTCCACTATAGAGTCCCTCTTGCATAACCTTGCTTCTTCCCAAAAGAGAACACATGGAAGGAGAGTTGAGACCCAGTTCACATTTTATCAGGAAAATGCAGTGTCCATGCAGTTACCTCGTATGCTCTGTTATCAACCCCGTGCAAGCCCAGGTATCTTTCAGAAAAGGCTGAAGCTTGAAGAGAAGAAATGAAAATATCACTTTCAGTCAGGAAYACACTGGTGCTTCTGAGTAAAATATGGCAAGTGCAAAGAAACTCATTTTCTAACATGGCCTTAATTATAGAGAATGAATTTCTGAAAGTTTTTAAAAGTGCTCTAAGGATATGTGTGATACCACAGTCTGTCATCATCACCATGGACTTCTGATCTCTAAATAAAACAGAAAAATCTTTTTTTTTTCTTTGTTAACGCAACTGAGATAGAAGAGCTCTATCAGATTGTGTCCCTTTCTCCYTTCACATGGAGCAAGTTCCCTTTGGTCTCAGGGATGACTGCACAGCTCCTGAAGTCTGGCWGAACACCACTGAGTTCCCTGGCAGCCCCCTGATTGCCACTGGCACTAAGTGCAAAGGGAACTGCTATCCCTGAGAGAAAGGACCCCCACGTGCAGGGCAGTGCTGTGGTCAGAGGCAGGATGGGCCAGGCAGACCTCAGTTTGCATGGATGGGTGCTTCAGGCAGGATGGAAACAGGTTCAAGGCACTGGGGATGGTTGGTGGCAAAGGCTGGAGGGGTTTAAAGACAATTCACCTTTATTTAAAAGGAGTAATAAAGTGATTTGATTGCTCTAACTACCATGGCYGGTCCCACTGGTGCAGCTAAATTGCTTTAATGGGGAAAAAAGGTGTATGGCTACTCCTAAAAAGACACAGAATATGAAATAAGCAAGATCTTGGGAAAGAAAAATGGCAAGTGGAAAAGGATAGGGAAGAAACATCACTTGTGGTCAGCAGGGGGGTCTGTGGGCTGAGGAATGGGATTTACCATATAGTCTGAAGTCTGTCACTGGGGAAAGAGCAGCTCCACAGGTGAACACCTGGTTGTCTTCACCAGCTGGAAGCATGTAGGCGCTGAGGTAACCACCATAATCCTGGAACAGAAACAGGACAGGGCTGTCACTGATCCTGCTGGGAGGCACTGCTACTTTTGGTTACAGAAACAGGGCAGCTGAGACCTTGCAGCACATGCTTGGCCATTAGAGAGCCTGCAATACCTTGCTCTGGAGAAGCACAAACCAAGGGACATCTCCCAAAGGCAGGAGGGTTGTGTGCCCAAGAGYTGGCTTTTTTCATCTCACTTTATAGCTGTAGCTCTAACCAGATCTGTTACCTCTCCAAAATGTTTACTTTCTCTTACAGACTTTCTYTACTTAAAATGAGCATCACAATTTCAGTGTCTGCTGCCAGCCTGTTAACAATTCCCTTCCGAGATGCTGCTCTACGTGCAGCTCTCCTCGCCCACTCCAAGCCCTYGTCTCTCAAGTAAACAATTTCTACTCGCAGTCCCACTCTTATCTCAAACTGTTTGTACTTTACAGTGGCTGTTTCCCAGCCAGGCACACACGGCAAATCAGCCTCAGAAATCCACAGGCTTGTTGTACACATGAGCTAGATGTACCCATGTTCCCACAGGCTTTAGGAGACAAGGTGAATATAAAATGAAAGTTTGCAACGGGAAAAAAGAATGATCTATCTGATGATGTTTTCTGAGAGACAGTCACGTTTTGCACTTGGAAGTTAATTTAAAAGAAGTCATTGGTGAGTACAGTGGTGAAATGAAAGCCTCCACCTTTAACAGCACTGAGCAAGGTGCAGTGTATCCCAAAAATAAAAGTCACCCCTGATATATTCAATAAGTCAGGGTTTAACTCAGCTGTTTAGCCACATCAGGCAGCTGGGACAGCACAGAGGAGCAATGTCACAGCATTACCTTCCCAAACACACCGACTCTCGTTTTATCAATGAAATGCTCCTGCAGCATTGTCCTAGAACATAAGAGAGGAAAAGCAATGGGTTAAAAATATTTTTCCCTTCAAGAACAAGAACTGTGATTTTAATCAGCTTTAAATTAAACTAGCCCCAGAAAAAATTCATAGAATGGTTTGAGTTGAAAGAGACCTTAAAGCTCATCCAGTTCCAACTTTCCTGCCATGGGCAAGGACACCTTGCACTATCCCAGGTCACTMCAAGCCCCATCCAACCTGGCCTTGGACACTTCCAGGGATGGGCACCCACAGCTTTTCTGRGAAACCTGTGCCAGTTCTCACACCCTCTCACTTAAGAATTTCTTCCCAATATCTAATCCAAACCTGCCCCTTTTCAGTTTAAAGCTCTTTCCCTTTGACACAGACAATCCAAATCACACCAAGCTGCTTTCACATGGATCTCTSTGATTTAATCTTGCAACCCCATGTGTTGGATTTGACCAAGCAGTGGCAACAAATAAYCTGCCCTACTTCTGGAAGCCATAATAAGCTATTGCACAGCTATTGCAATACTCTGATAGTGGTTTTAATGTGATTATGTGTAGAATAAATCTAACAATATGACAGGACTTGACATTTAGGGTTTTGCCCTGGTTATTCTGTTTAAAAAGTTTAAGGATTTAAAGATGGATTTTTTCCAACTACCAAGCAAGAAAAGATTATGTAGGAACAGATATTCAAGCTTGCTTGTTTGTAGCTGTATGACTGTATAGAGCTAAAAATAAATAGGCTTTGAGCATGTGATACAGATAAGTGTGCTCTAATTTAGCTCTGTTTAAGGCTTGATTTTCTCCCTCTGCTCTGGTTGACATGAGCTCCCTCTCAAATGCAGTTCTGGTTGTACAACATCGTCCATCCCTGCCATCTCCCTGCTCTACCCTACACACCATTAAAGCAACCAGGACTAATGAGTCTTGGATTAATTATCTGTGGTATTTTCAGGGTTCCCTGGATGGAGGAGGAATTGAGAATCTGACTCCATGTTCTTAGAAGGCTAATTTATTATTTTATGTTACTATATTATATTAAAGAATACTATACTAAAACTATACTAAAGAATATAGAAAGGATACAGACAGAARGCTAAAAGATAATAATGAAAAACTCATGATTCTCTCCAGAGCCTTGACACAGCTGGATGGTGACTGGTTATTAAGTAAAAAYGATTCACATGAAATCAATAAAACATTGTTGTTAAACAATGTCTAAACCACATTCCAAAGCARCAAAACACAGGAGAAACAAATGAGTTAATATTGTTTTCCTTTTTCTCTGAGGCTTCTCATCTTCCCGGGAGAAGAATCCTGGGCAAGGAGATTTTTCCAGAMAGTATAACGGAAACAATTATCCCAATGAACGAACTCCTTCAATAACAGTGCCATTCACCTGACAGCTTCCAGCTGATCCTTCTCTTCCAGAAGGCCCAGCCTCCTCTTGACCTCGTGCAGCAGCTTGGCGCCCTGGAAGCCGCTGCCGCGCCCGTCGAACTTGAGCACGATGGCGCTGTGGGAGCTGACCATGACGCTCTCCCACGTCACCTCAAACCGCTCTGTGACAATCTGGCTGCCAGGTGTGCCATCCCTGGAACAGAAACGGGCATCAAGGAAAGGTAACAGYGCCCAACGCTCTCCCCAGGGCTGCGGGATTGCCGTGGGATGGGCACCCACAGCCCCATTGGACAAGGTGAGGGAATAGAGGTTTCTGGAAGGGGACATCAGTCTCTGCAAGGATGGTGTTATACACGGATAGTGAGATGATTGGCTCTCACAATTAAAAGATAACTATTGTGTGAATATTAAGAAAAGCTTTAGTCATGTATAGTTGTTATAAAATCAAACGAGGCCAGACTTTGAGAAGAAAAAGTCTCTCGTTTATTAAAACCAACTACAGAAGAMTGAGAGTTCCAGATAAGCTCAAACTCCCACGCAAGAGCCCAAAGATAACAACGTGTCCCAAACATGCTGGGCCCTCCCCCAAAAAGTAAGTCACTCAGAAGGAGAAGAACCCCACACTCAATGGACACCCTCATTTTATAAACCCTCTCAGGTCCAGGATTGGAGGGTTTTGGATCCACACAGTGAWTGGTCAGTTTCTGGCGTTATCATTGGTCCTTATYGATATTCATTCTGGACCAATCATTTSCTCAGGTTGTTGAATGATTGGTCAAGTCCCCTGTCCAATCACCTCCCACCCCCCTTCAACCATCGCCCCCACCAAACCCTGGATCTCCCCTCCCCAGGAGCCACAACAAATATTCATCAACCCACCCCAAAACAACAATTCTCAACTCAGCCCTAATTTAACACAAATTGAACACCATTTACAACATAGTTATGTTATTGTAGTTTAGATGTCCCCTGTTCTCCYCACAGTTCCCTTTCCCTCCCTGTATTGTTGCCATCAGACAGCCTGGGCTGTCTAGGACAGATACAAAGAAGGCTGCACAGGTGTCCCTTGCATGGGGCAGGTGGGAAAGGAAAAGCTTGGTGCTTAGGGGGTGCAGCATGACAACACCTGACCTCCAATCCAGTTACAAGAAAGGAGTCTCCACTAATAAATGGCAAAGTAGAGTTGACTGACATACTTTGGGAAGGGCCAGGGCTGGTGACGCAACCCCCAGGGGTATAAAAGACTGARCATCCATCTTGAAGACAAACTGGCCGTGTGGTATGCACAAGGGGCAGTTCCCAGRGCTGCAGCTTTTTCCTTATGTAGTCYTTTGTTATGTTTTTTTAAGGTTTAATAAGCTTTTTTAAATTTTCAGTGAGCAGTTGTCTCTCACAATKGYGTGCAAGAGGATGATTGTGTGGGGTGGGTTTTGAGGCTGGGKGGAAGCTGTGGGTTGGTTTCTGCCTCCCTCTGTGTACATCAGCCTCTAAGCTGAGGTTTGAGCCACACCTGCAAGCACGTCTCTAACTGGTCAGGATTCCTCCTGTGAGTAACCAGGTATCAGCTGAGTTTTGTCTTTATTATGCCTGCTCTAATGTATCTCTGTTTTTTACCTTCCCCAAAGTTCTTTTGTGATTTCTGCTGAAGTCGTTCTGTCATCACTGCTTCACAGAAGTATAGAGGCAAAGGACTTTTCTGAGGTTATAAAAAACAACTTAATAATGACTAATTTGCCTCAAAATTGAGAAGGGGAAAGCAGTGGGCAAGACCTCCTCTTCACCCTTCTGTTTAGGGTCTGATCCTGTACAGGGGAACCATCTTGAGAAATACAGACCCTACTTCAGCCAGGCAGCTCAGAAGAACCAAGGGATGATGATGATGGTGATGATGACTTTAGGCAATAATTTTAGGCTGAGATTACTGTAGAGCCACTGGCATTTTTATCCWCTTATTTTTTGTCATTTTTGGGGTTCTCAGAGACATCAGGCACTTMACTGCAGGACTTCAATGCACAAGTGTCTCCAGTCGTTTGCATTTATCCAAGTGAGACCCTGGCCCACCCAGCTCCAGGGGCAGCCCAATCAAGTGCTGGCTGCTTGATGAGAGCCAATCTTCCTGGAGCACTTTGGTAATGAAGCAGGTTTTCTCTGCAGTAATTCCATGATGTAATGACACGCTCCCTGCAGTGGCTTTGTCCTTCATGGAGGGTTGTGCAGGGTGGCACAGGCATTCACCAGGCATTCATCCCTCCCGCATGAGGCTTTTCTCTCATGGCGTGTTCCCTGGCAGGCAGCAAGTGATGCACTGGGATGCAGCCAGGGCCAAACGGGTTCTTCCAAGGTCAGTCAATTCCCTCCTGCAGTTTCTTTCCAAATTGCCAAAAAAACCCCACTCAGTAATGTGTATTATTGTTACTAAATGTTGCATAAAGAAATACCCATCTGCTCTGCCTGCCAGGAGGAAAACCTACCTATTTAATATAAATGCTAACTTTGTGGAGATATTCAAAGGTTTCCAGCTCTCTCTTTACTGTCACTTCAGCAAACACCAGCACTTAAAAAGGAATGATTTCTGCATGACAGCACCTAAAGTTTAAGCTCTAGTAAGGCTGACTGAATTCCACTCTAAAAATTATCTGTTAATCACAAGGTGGGTGCGCTAAGCACTAGGACAGGAAGCCAAAATTCATCTTGTATTCCTCCTCCTCCCATTGATGCCCCACAAGTGATTGAAGTGTGCATGAAACACCTTCACAAAATCCCAAATTTACTCTGCAGGATTTCAACAGGRTGCCCTCCTGAGAGCTGAAATCCTTGGCTCAAACCTGGGAAAGAAGGGATGTACATTTGGCCTCTCCCAGCTGTGAAGAGAGATGGGGTAGGAACCAGTGTGCTGGACTCTGGCATTCCTTGTACAAAACATGTCTTAAAAGTTTCTGATAATGACCAAGGTTTCCAAGTTGCCCTGATAATGTGAGCAGATAGACAAGAGAGAACTTACACAACCAAAAGCAAGGGGTAGTGAGCGGTGTCTGCAAAGGTTGCTGGCTTTAAGATCTGCATTGGCAATCCTAAGCAAAAAAAAAAGAAAAAAAACATTTAACAACACATCTTTGGTATGGGAGTGCTGACATGATTCCAAAAGATTTTTCTGGTGTTCTGGCCACAGGTAAGTAGGAGCAAAATGGAATATCACCTTAGAAACACAGATGTTGCCAGAGAAAAGACCCATATTGTGATAGCTGAGGTATCAAGAAATGTAAATGGGGAGTACAGTGTGAGCTGCTCAGTCATGCATCACTTTTACAGCGTCCAATTAACACCTGTCAATAGCTACAATTTTCCTTTTTTGGCAGCTGGATGAGTGACACAGACAGAAATCAGTATTTCAGGGCAGGAAAATTGGAAAGGAAAGAGGGAGGAAAATTGGCAAGGAAAATAGTAATTTAAAACCCAATTAAGTATGGTGGCTGGGGGAGAAATAGAATTATTTTGCTATAATGGTGTGAGGACAGAGGGAGAAACAAGAATTTTAATCCTAACTTCCAAAGGGTTAAATTTTGTAATTTATAATGGGAAGCAAAGGTGCTGAAGCCCAAGTTACACTGGTACAGAACCAATGTAAAGGAGGGGTGTGATCACTAAAGCTTCYTTTAACTGAATGTCATTTCTGTGGCTTTGTATCAGTAGCAAAAACTGCCTCCATAAAAACACTCTCTGCATCAAMGACAGCACATTTATTTTTGAAATGTTAACTACAATCTAGATTAGCAAAGGCTCAGCAATTAAATCGGTATTAGGAGCATTTTCAGTAGATTAATACACAGATTAGCAGCACGGTTTAAGTGGTTTGCTTTGCAATCGTTGCCTGACACTCTGCCTAATTAGTTATTCCATCTGAATGCTAATAGCAGCAAATTGGATCAATGGCCCAGGGACAGCCAAAAAGGCCATGGATTGACTTTAAATATTACAAAGTGCTACGTGCAGTGTTCTCCAGGCTGCTCAGCCCAAAGCTTTGGAGACACAGGGATGGCACAGCASAATGGCCAGTTTGTATTTATTATATATATACACACAAGTATATTTTTCGTTAAATGAGAAGAATTGCAATGAGGCCTGTATTTAAAAAATTTAGTTTCAAGCTGAGCTATCCCTAATAAACTGCCAGTCTCACATGAGCTGGCTCATGGGGGAAATATGGATTCTTTATCCATCCTTTCCCGTCCATAAAACTTGGAAGTGCACGTCTGTTCCTGTTATTTTATGCACTGGTTTATGTTCCTTATGCCCATGTGGCAAACAGAACATTTTAGGGCCATTGTTACCCTTTTCAAATGGCAACYGTCTCTCAGCCTTTGTTTCACATTTTATAACTTCTGGAAATGGTTGCAGTCAGTAACCTGCCCCCAGCACAGCTTGCTGCTTTCACTCCAATCCTGTGGCTGAGAAATACACTCCTTCTGGCATGGGAAACATGATGGGCCACACTTTGAACCCAGAGCCTTTGGGGTTTTGTTCTAGAGTCGCCACCATACGTGCAGGCTGGGATTTTGGGGAGTCATTGTGCAYCTCTGAGTATGTGGATTTTCCCCATATGGGGATAAGGTATCTGCTTACAGCCAGAGGAGATGTTTCTTTAGGTTGTTTCAGGTACAACTGCAGAGACAGGCTTGCATTTTGGCTGTTTGCCACCAGGCTTTTCTCTCCCTCTGATATATATATATATATATATATATATATATATATATATATATATATATAT
>JACDOX010000020.1:7422217-7525810 GCA_014549065.1 Cardinalis cardinalis
TTTTTTTTTTTTTTTTAACCCTCCCAAATCATGGCTTTTTCGAAGAATCCTGAGTGACTCTAAAGGGCACTCATGCAAGAGTCATCTTCATTCACTGCAGCTCAGAGTGTGCACTGAGAGGCAGCCACAGCTGTAGGCAGCAAGCACACACATTATCCCACTCCAAAGCCATTTCAGATRACACACACACACCCAGGGCAAAAGCTTCCAGCAATGGGGCACCCCAACGTGTCATTTCCCAGAGTGGCTTTTTCTTCACAGAGAAAGTTTTAAGAGGAAAAAAAAAATCCAACCCTATCATTTTGCCTTTCTTCAGCTGAGTTCTCATCAAATTCTGCCTCTGTAATAACCTCCTTATGTAGCACATTCCAGGAGAGTGCTTTGCAAACTGTGTGAGTTTATTGAGAGTCAAAGTCATTTTTCCTCCTGCCAGTCTAGTCAGGATGGCTGTATCATTTCACAGCTACAGCAGTGAAAGAGAAAAATAAGTGAGAAGAAAGGTGCTACTTACTGTAATCATCTATCTTGATTTCCATGTATTCTACCTTAGGCATTTGCCTGTCATTTACAGCCAGCTGCACATTTTCATTTACCTCCAGCTCAAAAATCTCTGAAAGAAGAACAAGACAAGATCACAAAAACTTTTGGCACAGTTTGTGAAAATGCATTTTAACATTTTATAGTCACCTTGATATATACCAAACAAGTTTCCTTACAAATGGATTTCCTTCTAGTCCTCACAGAAGTCTATTTCACTTAAATCTTTGAAACCCCTTCCAAGTTCTGCATTGGCAAAAAGCTATAGTCCTGAAATCAGAGACATTCAGCTGATTTGCAGGAGGTGGGGAGGTGTCCTGGGACACTACCATGGGTCCCAGTCAGACATCCAGCCAGCATGCCAAGACAGATCTCAAATGAAAAGGTCCTCAAGGCTGTGTCCAACTTATAGGTAATAAATAGGAACGGGGAGGAGACTGTGAAGGGATTCAGCCAAAGTTGTGCTGCTGTGCAAGAAAAAATCCATGGGAGGGAARGCCATGGGGACAGGAGAGTGGACAAAGCCCATACAAACCTGCAAGGTCAGATTTTGCAGTAGTCTTTACTTTTGGAGTGTTTMAAAAATTTTTCATTTTGCTTGTGAGCCTGACCCAAGGACTGTCTGGGTCACAAATAGAGGATTCCTTCCTCCTTCCTGGGATTTAACTTTTATCCCCTCATCCTGGCCATGTGCTCTACCTGCTGAAACTCTTCTAGAAAAAGCAGCCCCCTCCAGCAGCAGAAAGAACAAGTCCTTCCCAGCTGGCAGGGCAAGGGCCCCTCTTTAGGGGACACCTCAGGCTGTGTGTCTAACATGGTGGGAAATGTGTGGGCAAAGCTCCTGAGCCCATGGAGAGGGGATTCAAGGGCTGGGGTGAGGGAATCCTGGTCTAGGGAGTGCTCATTCCTCTGGTACCAGTCTGGATGTGAACCAGGGGGATCCAGGGCATTATCTCTGCCACCTGAACCCAAGGMGGGTGTGAGATTTCACATCCCATTGTGTGTGTCCCTGACTGTAACYTCCCTTTTGAGACACACTGATAAATTTATATGTAACCCCAGCTCCTCAAATAACACTTCTGGTACCTGATCATCCTGCTCCCACTGCCCATCTCTGCTGGGCAGGCAGAAAAACCCTTGCCCTTCCCAGTTAATACATTTCAGAGATCTTTCAGCAGCAGTTATTGGTTCAGTGACTATTCACCCYGCTTCTGCAAAGCCTGGCCCTTTATCAAAGCCACAGCCCCCACAGAAGTGGCAAAGCAACAGCCTATTACGTTTAGTTAAATATTAAGATTCTCATTTAATTATGGCACACACAAGTAGCTTTATCAGCAGAAAGGGSCTTGCCACGTAGGGGAATTTAGCCAAGCCCTTTTATTTGTTCATATAATTGCATTCACAGAAAGCCAGGAAGACTGTGGAGGAAATAAAAAGATTGGCATATCTCCTAAAGGACTTTCCTTTTAGCTTTAGGACCACAGGGAGCTTGAGTCTGTGGAGTACAAATGGTCATTGCTTAATTAAATGTAAGCATTCTCTAATATTCAGTGCAACTCACTATTATCAGATTATTGCAGAATACAGAGGCAGACTCCCTTTTATAGAGTAATGGGCTCATATTAAATAAGTAAATTCAGTAACATGCAACTGTCAGTTGCCCTTCATTCAAAAGCAAAAGAATGAGGGGGGGAAAAGAAAAGAACCAGGGGGAATGGTAATTGTATGCAGAAAATCATGAATTTCAGTAGAGGATGTGTTCTGAACATGAGTAGACTGAGTTCTCTGTGTAATAGATACTACTCATATGCATCTGCAAAAGTAAAACTAGTCCTGATGTGTTTTGTTTTAGTTTTTTAAACCCTTCATTTACTGTTTCTGTTTTATRTTGTCTGTCATTTCATTCACCTGAAAGTATTTTACAAAACCGTACAGGAGGGTGTAAAACCACTCATGAGAGCACTATCCCATGCTGGTACAGCCACTCAGACACCTCCATGTCTACAGTAAAATTCAGGTGTTTTATTTAAAGTGGGGGAGAAAGAATGTGACTTTGGAGCTGCAGGTCAGGGTGGAGAAACTCTCCTGGCTGAAGGGCCTTGTGAAAATCAGCTGGGCTGCTCTGGGGTTATCCTTGGGGAGGGCACTGCCAAACTCAGGCTCTGCTGGGAAGAAGAAGGACCTGACACTCCCTGGTGCCAAAATTCTTTCCTGTGACACTCACTGCCTGCAGTGGGAAATAAAGCAGGTCAGCATTTCACAGTAAATCTTTAGTATATTAAACCAAATGTCTTGATTTGCTCACTCTCTTTTTTTATTTTTCTTTTGAGACAAGAGCAGTGAGTTGCTGTAAATCCAGATAAGTAAAATTTAAACTGGTATTTACTGTATATAAAGCAGATAGAATAAAGGTGTTGTTTAATACTTGGGTCACATCAGGGCCTGAAGTGGCTGACTGCAGTTAAGGCTGGGCTAAATTCTTTGTTAAAATGAAATATCATATTTCCTATCAAAATGATGGGAGCAGATAAATCAAGTTTCACGTGGACTCAGTGCCACATTGCCAGAGTGGAGCCCCAGAAGCTCCATGGCTTTTTGGACTCTGCATGCCAGTCTGGTAATGGTTATAGAGAGAGCCAAATATTTTGAGGGAAGAAACCTATTTTTGGAATGATTCCAGCTTTGCACTGATGTAGATGCAAATCATTAGCATGACAAAGCTTTACCAAACAATAAGTGCTACAATCTCCATGGACAGATCTGGGAACCAGGCAGAGGCACCACTTGTGGGGCTCCCTCCTCTGCATTATCTCTGATAATTCATATCAGAGTGATTTTATTAAAACCACAGATTAGGCTGAATATTTCTTATATTTATCTTATCTTATTTCTTATGTATGGGATGCAAAACAAAATCAGAGGAAGACTAACAAAAAGAGAGATTTGAATTATGCATTTTTTTTGAGACAGAGGATAACAAACATGCTCAAACCACTTTTTTTCACCCCAAACAGCAGCTGTTGTGATGGCAGTACAACAGCTCTGCAAGTCCCTCAGAAAACTTGCATTTAGGCAGAGTCTGGGGTCCCCAGGAGTGTAAGTTTAGCAAAGAGCAGCTACATCTCAGTGTCCTGCCTGGCTGCTTTTCTCTGAAGAGTTGCAAAGCTCAAGCCCATTCTTACTCTGTGCATCTGTTGTGTTGTGAACAGTCACCATCGGGACACGGGGACCTTGAAAAGGAGGAGAAAAGAACTTGGTTAAATTTCTGTCAAAACACACACACACACGTGGACCTGGGTTTGAATTCCATGGAGCTGAAGGCTCTTGAGACTYGCTTTTCATGCAAGAGTAATCTAAAAAGCAAATCACACTGGTGTTAGAAAGAGTTTATGACTAGATGACAGTACAGTAGACTCAAAGACATGTGAGGTTTCAAAGCTCTTTCCCAACAGACCGCTAAATGCATCTTTCCCTAATTTGTAAACATTATAATTAGCACAAACACAATTAAATCACTTGCCTTTAAAATTATTCTAATGACATCCAAACATCACAGCACAAAGCATTTACATTTTGTATGCTATGGATAAATATTGCTGTTTTGCATATWATTTTCTCTTAATGAATTAAACACCAGCTTGGCTCTCGCGCTAAAAAGGGCCACATATTCTGTCKTAAAATGCAACATTTGGGTATTGAAACCGGTCAGTGTTATACAAAGAGGATTGTCATTACTATGCAGTGTACATGAGTGAACCACACAATTCACTGCCACAGGATGCTGCAGCACTCAGGATGCCACAATTTTAACCACAGGATGCTGCAGGGTGCTTTAGTCCTTAGCACAGTGATCTGGGCTCATCTTCTTGTTCAGAAAACCATCAAGTGAGTGATTGATAGAAAAATGGGATGGTACATGAGATCAAGCTCATATTATGCTTGTCAGCTTCTCTTTTTTCTTCAGTTGTCATCTGGTGACTGCTCTTGGAGACAGGACACTGGGCCAAGGTGGGCTGACCCAGGACAGCCACTCCCATGTTGCTCCCATGCCTGTTTGTAGATTTTTCCTTGGGCCTGGCAATACTGCTCAGGATGGTGAAAGTGGCCCTGCAGTGATGAAACAGTGAATTCTCCATCTCAGAGACAGTGGATATCTCACTTTCCTTCCCTTTCCCCACAATGCAACGTGGTACAACAGCAGCAGGTGTGAGCAGCTGGGGGAAAGTGTGTGCCCAGCAGAGATCCCAGCAGCAGGGCCAGGAGGCTCTTGTGCTGTGCATGTGGGAACATCCCAAAATCAGAGACTCATGGAATCATCTAGGTAGGAAAACACCTCCAAGATGATTGAGTCCAACCATTAACCCAGCACTGCCAAGCCCACCACTAAACCATGTCCCTCATTTACTTGTCTTTTAAATACCTCCAGGAGTGGTGGCTCCACCACTTCCCTGGCCAGCCTGTTCCAATGCTTGGGAAACCTTTTGGAGRAGCCATTTTTCCTAATATCCAATCTAAACCTCCCCTGGAGAAACTTGAGGCCATTTCCTCTTGAGGCCATGGCCTCAAGTTACAGGATTATAAATTATAATCGTACAATTTATTTCTTGGGAGGAGGGATCAACCCCACCTGGCTGCAGTGCTCCTTTCAGGAGGCTGTACAGTGATAAGATCTCCCTGAGTTTGTTCTTCTCCTAAACAYCCCCAGCTCCCTCAGCTGCTCCTCACAGGRCTTGTGCTCCAGACCYTTCCCCACCTCTGTTGCCCTTCCCTGGACAGGTTCCAGCACCTCGATGTCTTTCTTGTTGTGAGGGACCCAAAGCTGAACACTGAATGTCAAAAAACCCAAAGTTCTTTAAGCTTCAAAAGTAAGACAGCTTTAAGAGATGATATTCCCTGAGATTTCAATCCTTTTAAGTTGCCTTCCTAAGCTGTTCAACCTACAAATCCCAAATCCTGTGGGATCATCACTCGTGCAATGGCAATTTGTGTAGGGCTGGCTGAGAACATTCCTCTGAACTGCTGTAACTGGGAGTGTGCACACAAATGGCAACAAAAGCAGGTTCCTGTGAGCCATTCACGCTGGTTTGGTGCATGAAATAAGTTCTTGAGAGAAAGAAAAGCTTTAAGGTGCTGTAATTGTGTCAGTGGTTTTCCCTGTGCTGCCACATCCCATTGCAGGCAGAGTGTTTCATCCAGACTTTACCTATACAGAGAAAAGGCAGAAAATKATTTTATTTATAATTAACCTGACTAATATGGCAACCTGATTTTATTTCCTTGGAATCAAGAATCTCCTCCTGTGACAATCCAGCTCTTTTGTTAGCAACATTTTTTAGAATGCAGGAAGGTGAATTACAATGCACTAAGGAAAACAGGTTTCTTCACCAGGATTTAGCTGAATTTACCTTTCTCCTATTGATATACATTGATATGCTGACCATATTTATTTATAAATCTGCCCTGCTTTTTCCCTGCAGTCYCAGAAGCCAGACTGCTGGAAAAGCAGCAAACCTAATAAACATGGTCATGATAAAATCATCACTGAAAATAAAAATAATCCTCCCAAATGGCTTCAGTTGGAGCTAGAGCAGTCCTTTAATTAAAACCAAAATGCCAACAAAAAGAAAGGGATAAAGAGAGAAATACAATGCATATAATCCTTTTATTTTCTAATATATTTTTCCATTCTTTTTTGGTGTTGGCACTGAAAAAGCTGTGAGAGACTATTAAATAAAGAGGAATTCTATTGTGTAGTTTAGGAAGTTACATGTATTATATATTGTGTTAGTCTCTCTGCTAAGTACTGCTGCTGTTACTGTGCCATCTCCCCAAATCAATGTTCTTAAGCAAAGTYCTATATAAAGATATTCAGTTTGAGATAATATGAAATTTAAAAAAGTAATTAAAAATTAACAAGTCTCCTTGAAAAAGTAGATTTTTGACTTGCCTAATTTTTGTTTTTTAAAAAGCAAGCTAAAATAATAAAGACAGAAAACTAAAGAGTAGAATCATCTCTTTGAAAAGGATTACTCTTAATATTAAATATTCTCAGWGATAACACTCCAGCTAGAGAATGCACTTCACTTGTGAGCAGGCTGAAAGTCATCAAGAAGAAAAAGTCACTTTTTCAGGAATGACATAAATTGCTTATTTCAAGGGAGGTTTTTRAAGTAAAACAACCCAGTTACAAGTTAGACTGTGTCTTTTAATGCACACACATCAGAGGTCTTTCAACATTCATAGGTTGAGCGCCTAATGCCTGACAGGGACAGAAAGAATTCCTTGAAAGGAGAATTGTATATTCATTAACTGCCTCCCCAGCTTTATTTTTAAACCTCTGTTGGTGTGACAGTCCCATTACACATGCCATCTGCTAAATGCCATCCACTGTCATGTGTGGATCTGAGAGGGAAACCTGATTTGTTCAATGAGCTGCTGGAGCTGACAGAAGCAGGGTGAGGACATCCCTGCTCCATGTCTCCTTTCTCCAGAGCCCATCCAAAGGGGGTTTGATGGGGACTCCTGAGCCCCAGCAYGTTCTGCTGCTTCTGCTCTTTGATCTGCACTGATGATCCATCCCCCCGTGTCCACCTGCCCTCCTCAGGAACCCTGTGACTGCTCTGCCTCTTGCTCACAGGGGTCCTGAGAGCATGGGAGTGCTGGGATCCTTGAAGGGTAAAACTCACTTGTGCTCCKTGAAGGATAAAACACAAAGTTCTCCCTCCACTTTAAAAAAGTAAAGCAGACACTGAGCTGTCAGGACCCAGGCCATCCCTCTGGCTGTCCAGGATGGCCAGAACCTCTGCCAGGGGGCTCAGAAACCTTGGCACAGAGCCCAAAACACCTGGGGGTTTGATTATGACCTGTGGAGCAAATTACCAACCTTAGATGAAGATCAGAAAGCCACAACAGTTTAAGTAGAATAATAATGAAGTTATCACAGGGTGGAAAAGTAGATTTGGGGTTTCTGGTATGGAGGTTCAGGAGGCAAGATGGAGGGATCTGGGCATGTCCAGCCTTTCTCCTTCTTCTTCTTGGCCTCCATCTTCTGGGTGATGTTGGCACTTTTGGATTGGTTTAGAGTAGCAGCTCACTGTCTAACATAGGTGATAGGCATTGGAAAATGATTGTAAACATTGTACAAGTAGTTTTTAGTATAAAGACATAACACTGCCCTGGGGGCAGGCAGAGCGCCTCTGACTGTCTTGCTGGATGGACCTCAGCTGGACAGGAGAAAGAATTTTATAGATAAGGAACAATAAACAACCTTGAGACCGAGAACTGAAGAGCTCTGACTCCTTTTTCAAGTGCCAGGCTGGGAAAAGAGACTTTYCAACATTTCTCGGGGTCACACTGACCAACTAGAGATCCTGACACTGAGCTGCTTTGCCCGGATTTGCAAAGGTAAGAGAGACCCAGCTCACACCTTATAACCTCATGCTATTTTCCACAACCATGGGCAGGCCACTTTCTGCATGCCATGGTGAAGATGATGCTGCTGGATTTCTTGCCCCAGAGGGGTGGCTACAAGCAGGGCTGTGACACTCCCCAAGGTGTGGGGCCTGGCACTGCTGTTCCCTGCCACCTCCACCAGAATTTTTAGAGGTGGCACCCACAGGCTCCTGTTATCCCTCTCTGCATCCCTGTGTGAGTGGGATGGGCTGTGCTTGAATGCCATTGCAGGTTCCACTCCCCTCTCCTGCCTGCAGCATTGTGCCAGCCAACTCCAGCATCCTGACACAAGTTTAAATGATGTTTCTTTATTTATAGCTTAAGAGAAAGGAGCAAAACTATTGACAGAACCTCTGTGTCCATCACACTCTGTACATCACAGATAGCTGCATGGTTAATAATGCTGCACTCTAGTTACATGAATTAGATTTTCAATTAATACAGCTGAAAGTCTGGGTTTATCATAAGGCCTTTGACTTTAAAACCATTACTGTAATTATCCATGCAAGAAGTAAATTGAGCTATATTGCTGTAATGACAACAGGCAAATTTATCACCCAGGAAGGGCTACCCATCATGATCTGAATGGGCACAGAAACTCTGAGCCTCAATAATTGGATAAGAAAATGCACTGGCCATGGTTTTTCATCCATTTTTAAGCATCTTTTATTATTATTTTCTATTTTTGCTTAAACATGAACAGAAAGAAGCAACTCTAGATATTCAGGTGATAAGGTATAGATTTCTAAAATAAAAAAGGAAAATAATTTTACAGCCTTGAAAAAAATATTTACCAGACRCTTGTTTTGTAATAATTCTTATATTCCAGAGTATTGCTGATGTCTTCATGATCTAAACAGCAGAGGGAATTATATCAGTTAATATAACCTTAAAATGAAAGTAGTGATTATGAAAAGAATATGAAGTAAAATTGAAGAAAAATTAATCAAAATTATAGAAGTGTTCAAAAAGGATAGAAAGAGGAATTGYCTTATTCTTCTCATCTATATTCTCAAAGGCTTCAATGTTGCAGATAATTTCAGACCAGAAGCTAAATTCACAGTGTGTAAACAATGAAAATTCAAATACTCTCTGCCAGTGCCACCAGCATATCTCTTAAGCACTGATGAATGATTTAAAAGAGCAGCTGCAAGGGATGGGAGCTGAAAGGGTCTGGCTCTGCACAAGTGAGATAATTGGCAACAGCCATCTCTGTGTACAGATTCCAGATCTCTTTATTTGCTAACCCATGAATTATTTATATGTGCTGYATAAAGTTCATATGTTGGGGTGATATTATCAGCCTAATAAATAAAGACATGGGGAGTTCCRTGAACCACTGCTCACAATTAAAAGATTTCCACAATTTGCAGCATTTTCCAGCTGATGCTATGGACAGATGCTTGTGCTGTTTGCTTTGGCAACCCTGTTGACATAAACATCAAACAGATTTATGCTGCTATTCACCCTCCCCAAGGCATTTAATTTTTTAATCAAATCTTTCACTTCCTCAAATGTAACTTGTCTTGTAAAATAATCAGTCCTGGCTTGTTCTCGGGCAACCACTCTGATGGTGCTGCTTGTCTCTGCCCTGTGTGATACTGGTAATAAATTTCATGCTTACTTTATGTGGAGCAGAAATAAATCTGGGTGCTCTGAGGCAGCATCAGTTAGCAGTGACTRGAGGGAAAATGAACAAGAGATTTGGTCTTAATTCCACTACACAGAACAGGCCTGATGGGTTCTCCAAAAGGTTGCTGGAATGAATAAACATGGTCAGGTCCATTCCATGGGATTTTGAGAGGTGTCTGAAAACAGCATTGGGGAGCTGGGCTGGCACTGAGCAGCCCATCCCATTCTGCCCTATGGACACTGAAGGACACAGAGCCTCTGGGTTGAGAAGATCCTTGCTGCTTCAGGAAATTTTGTGTTGCAAAATATTGACCAACACCCTCAAAATATAATTGGGTTTGCTGATGTAATTACTTCAGGTGKCTTGCTCTTCTGGGAGAAGCTGCTTCCAACTTGAAGCTGTACTGGCTGTCACTCCCMTTTACACCTTTTTGGGGTTGTTCCAACAATCTGTTTTCTACTCATCATGAGTATTTCCATTCTAGTCAGAGTAGTCGTGTCTCCCCAARAGCTCTCATCCTGTCAAATAAACTAGATTATTTTAACTCCCTTTTGTAGGACAAAGTTGCTTTTCATCTTACTCTTCGATGCAAGGGTGTTTTAGATTCAGTTCCTACTTCCTGAACAGAAATGACCAGAACTGCAGGTCATCCCTGCTGTTGAGGATGTCCTAATTGGATTTTATAGTGAAACTGCTACTTGCCTATTCTATGGAAAATTCCTTGCTTGATCCATCCTAAAAGAGCATTCACCTTTTCCATGACCCCACAGCAGGTAGGCAGTTTGCAGACATCAGTGTTGCATGCCCAGGCACCCATCTTTGCTGACGCATTTGTAACTTTGGAGCTTCAAACATACATAAAAATTTCTTGCCCTGAGTCAGCACGTGTCKAATTTTGCTCTTTCTATTACAAATTTCTCCCAGTCCAGCCCTGCGAGACTGGATCCAGCTTTTCTCTAGTATTTATCTCTGCCTTCTGATGATGCTTATCAGCTTTTTGTCTTAMATTCCACCAGCCTCAACCAGCTTTGGGTTCCCAGGCTGCCAGGGAACAATGCGGGTAAGGTCATTTCCCAGACCAGCTCCTAATGAGCCCTGCTGTTGATCTCCAATTAGCCTCTTATTCCTCTTCATCATAATCTACTTCCTGCTCCTTTTGCTGGCACTTAACCTTYGCTCACAACTCTTTCACTAATCTCCCTCTTCTCCTTCTTAATTAATATCAGCCAATGAGGTCTCACACTGAGTGGGCTGAGCATTTCCTCCCTTTCATGAGGYCTTGGCTGAGGTTTTAAGAAGCACAATGCAATAATGCATGTGGATGGATCCAAAGAGGAATGTGGCCAACGTGCAAACTCCAGGGCATGGAGCAGGTATACAACCACTGCAGTGATAAGATCAGCTGTGAAAAGGAGGCAGATTAGGAGAATTTGTTTGCAGAGTTCATGAGCCTGACAGTGCCCCACTGAGGCTGCAAGTGCCAGAGGAAGGAGGGAAAAACTCCAGTCTACATGGGGGTACCTGACTTCCCAAAATCCCAGGCTATTTTGATCAGTATGCTGGTCCAAGCTATGGAATCGGAACAGAAAAATCCCCACACTGAACTCCCTCTTTTTTTCCAGTTTCTGTTCTATTTGAATACCTCAATTTAACCTCTTTCAATTCAATTTCAAACCAATTTCAATTAATCCCAGCTTCCTGCGAACTCTGAAAAGAGATAAAACCAAAAGTTTACACTTTYGGTCCGTATTTTTAAGGTCTAGATTTCTTATTGGATTAGTCCATGCTGGCCCCTTCCAATCCAAACCATCCCATGATTCTATAATATTCAAGGAAAAAAAGATAATTCCTGGTAATTGCAGCATGAAAGAAAATACTCTGTCTCAGTGCCATTTACACCTCATTAACAGACTGAATAGAACCCCATTTAATATTTTCTGTTTATTTCATTAAAAACCTAATATAAATTGATTTAGATAATCTTAATTTATTCTTTYCCATAAGTAAAATTCTCTTGCAACAAAACAATGGCTTCCTAGCTAATTCAGTAATAACTGGTGCTGGATATTAACTTAAAAAACACCACCACCAACCCATCAATATCATTGCTTCACATTGTCTGGTTATTAAGCTGTTTTCCTCTCATGAGTTCTCAGGTTTTAATACACCCTTAATGTACTGACTGCATTAATAAAGGGCTTAGCAACTACCATGCAAAGAGAAAACAAAAGCCAGCAATAAACCTTACAGCTGGTCCAGCTGGCAACCAAGGTGAAAGAAGCAGTTTTCCTCAGAGGAAGCATTAAATCTTGTGGGATGGTAACATCTGTACTACCCAGTGCAGAATAATGAGTTCATCCAAGGTTGCTCATATAGCTGGAAATAATGCACATGCACCCTGGTCTTGACATGCAGGAGGCTTCTGCCTGATTTGTGAGGCTTCATTATTTGAAGCATCAGACGAAGCCTGTTGTCATGGTCATTTATCTCCTGCCAGTGGAGCTCAGATAAAATTTTATATGTACAGAATGACCAAGTGACAAGAACCCTGGCTGGAAGCTGATGATAGATCACCTTCCTCTGGGCAATGCCAGGCAGCTCATATTTACAAGCAAGAGTCAAAATGAAAACAGGGTGAAAACATGTAAAAGCAAAGAACACAGAGTGCTTTGGAGGATGGGGCTATTTCAAAGGGGAGAGGAGTTTTGCTTTAATTCTACAATATTTTTTCAGGCACWGAAAATCACAGACATTTTCTATTCATTTTCTTGTTAAATATTCATGCATATTAGTTTGGGTTCTTTTTCACCTGTTTTTATGTCACTGAGTGTTTATGGGWAGTTTACAACACATTAAACATGTATAAGACTGGAGTGTAATMGTTTATAACATAAATGAGAGATCTGCTTAAAGGAAGAAAAAATGTTCTGGAATATCCACAAAAGTCACTATTTTAATTACTCTCAGGCTATAAAAATAACTAAAGCCATCACTTTAGTTAGTCTCAAACTATAGTCATAASTGTGTCGTTAAAAGGAGATACAAARGAWGTTCTCACCCAACTCCCAAACCAAGGATACCATCCTCTCTTTTCCTGCAGAAAAACCTTCTGTTTGTGCCAAAGGGGGTGTTCATGCCAGCCTGCTGTTTTGCAGTAGCACAGCATGTGAGGGAGTGAGAATGAGCATCCCCCTCCCTGCCTTCACCCACAGGATCTGTGACCCATGAACTGCGCACAAAGGGCTTGAGGAGCCAGAGCCAACCTCGGCTGTTAAGTAAGAAAAGGAGTCAAGTGAATGCAAATGTGAATTATATAGCAATTATAATATAAATAGGGCCCAGAGATTAAGCCTGTGCATGCTTTCAAACAGCAGAAACTAATTTAGGCTTCATAAGCCTCAGGAAAAGTTCCAGAAGGTCACAGTGTGCCTGGGAGCGCTAATTACAGCYGCCCGCCACCGCGTATACAACAACCCGGGGTGGTGGCAATCATCCTTGTGTGGGAAACCACTCTGGTCACAGCAGATAACACTCCCCCAGTGACCTGGGGTGTGAGCAAGCCCTGGGAATGCCCCCCAGGCCCCAGCACGCTGCTGTGCCCGTTCAGCATCCCGCTGGGYGGCAACCTGCAGGCACATGCCCGGTTCCTGCAGGCCCGGAGCGCATTGCGGGACATTCAGCTGTGTGTGAACATCGTCTCTGTGGTTCTGATGCATCCTGGGTTTTGTTAGACAGGTATTTTGGGCCTGGTTTTGGCCAGGATACCTGGCTTGTGAGGTTGCACAAGGATAGAACCACTTGGGGGTTGCTTACCCTGCTCCACCTAGACAGACCCTACTGTGTTCAGACCCCCAGAGCACACATTGCCAAATGTTGGCTTTCTGCCCCTTGCTGGAGACCCAGAACCCAGCCMAGACTCAGACTGTTCAGACTGCTCRGACTGCTCAACAGCTCAGACTGTTCAGAAAACCTGAACCCTCAAGACCTGCACATCAAGAACCAAGTAGCAAAAATTTATGTTGAAGAATACTATAGATTTTTGGTGGGATTTAAAAACAATATTACATCTGAGTGGACTGACAAAAACCTTTTTTTTTTTAATGATATAGAATATAGACACCATTCTACTCTGGAATGCAGTAGTAATAGGCTGAAGATGATAGGTAGCCYATAAAGAATTTCCAAATGATGCTTGGGGTGGTCCTGTGCAGGGACTGGGGTTGACTTTGATGATCCTTGTGGGACCCTTCCAACTCAGGGTATTYCATGTTTCTATGATGATGAAATCCTCACTGAGGTTCCCTAAGACATTGAATTTAGAATTGTCCATTCTCATCCCCACCTCAGCACTTTGGTCCCATGCCAGCATGTCCCACTACCTTGCAAGATCAATAATGTTTGTAAAATCATCCAATAAAGCAGCAGAACAGCTTCTAGAGCTTCTGATCCTAGCAGAAAAAAAAAAAAAAATCTATTTAATTTTCATTTAGTTCAGTTCCTGGGCCCAGCTCAGAGTGAGCCTGTTTGTGGCACAGGCAGCAGGTTGGTGAAAAAGCCCCTGAGGTGGACAGAGAATGGATCTGCACTGATTTTGTCTTCCAGTCCTTRTGGACAGGCAGTGCTGTGTTCCTCTGAGATGTACTGAGGAAAGATACAATGAGGAGCTTAACAGGGGGCTATTGCAGTTCTCAGGAAGGTGAGGTGGGGCCCAGGGAGGCACAGCCTGTCAGGACAGCAGCAGAAATAACCTTCCCCTGGGTTTCCTCCTCCCAGTCACCCCCTGGCAGTTATTGCTTATGGTGTCAGCAGTAAAGAAAGTATTTAAAGCCTTGCCTGAGGTCTTCAGAGCTACTGGCATGGCTACATGGAGCAGCCTCCAGCTGGTGCATATCCCAGCAATAAAATTCAGGTATCAGCATTTCACATTTGTTTAAACCTAGGTGTGCCTTCTGCACTTTTATATCCATRGGCTCTTGACTTGGTTAATAAAACCCCATTTTCAGTGCTAATAGTTATTTCAGCATCCAATTAAGTCTCTTTAGATCTCAACAACTTAATTTATCATGATATTTGCCAAAGGTCACCTGCCAAGCTCTGGCCATTTAGCAGAACCAGCTGCACTTAGAAAACATTTGCTTGAATTCCAGTAGGAAGTGAGCCTTCCTGAGATGCTTTGCCTGTACCATGATGGGCAGTTTYATGACATTTTTAGTTGACACAAATCGAGAAATCTTGCCAGGCAGCAGGCTTTCTATCTAACTAAATTTAAGTAGAGATTAAATGAAGGTATTTCCTCTCTGTGCATTTAATATTGTTTTCAGGCCCTGGAGTSAGATATTTGTACCCACAACCACAAGCTTTCCCTGGTTATCTGCCAGAGATGCTCCAAGTCACCGTGGACTTGTTACCTGGGGAGGTTAAGTAGGACCTTCAGCTTCTTCATCTCTCAAAAGCAAGAAAAAGAGTTTATACTTTTTTTAATTTGGGCATTATGCACAGAAAACTCTGCTAATGAAGTATTACCCCAGTAGCATTTGAGAAGCAAATTCTTCTAAGAATTCTTCTTCTAAGTTCAGTAGTTCYGTATGACCCACAAGAAGCAGCTAGCACACACATGCATGTCTGAGGACCCTGCAAGTGAAAAAAGCCACAGGAAAATATTTCCCCTTGCAGCTGCATTGGATCTCCCAGATCCTGATACACTCCCAGTGCTGTGAGAACACATAATGACATGCTTTAAGCCAAAATGTTGTTACAWTTTCCATATCTGCTTTTAGTGCTGCTACAACTCAAACCCCAATCTGGTCTGAGATCCCTGCCGGTCTCCAGAGGCACTGAGTGCTGCAATGGGGGCAAGGGAGGCTGGGCTTGCTGGARCACACAGAGGGCTCCTCTGATGCTGCAGCCCCTGGCAGGACTGGCCCTGCACTTTTGAGGCCTGTGGTGTAATTACAGACTCGTTTTTGGGGTGCTGTTGAGACGAGGCACAGCGGCCATGCCTCGTTGGCTCCTCACTCCAGGGCCATTCAATCACTTTCCATGCTGGTCCTGTCACTGGAGTGCTCTCCTGCATACTAATGGCTGGGTTGCTGTGCTAGGAAGGTTTTTCTGCAGTGAATAGACTGAAGATTCACTGAAGCTTTCAAAACCATTCTGGAAATTTATCTGTCTAGGAGCCTCTGTGCCCCTTGTTGTCACTGCACACCTGARCATTGCAGTCAGTAATGAACTTCATTTTCACAACACCTCCAGGAAGCTGGAATTACAAGACCCGCTTGAGTTCTCTAAAGGAGCTTGTGACAGCAGGAAAAAACCAAATCCATGTGTCCTAACCAGCATTTGGCAGCTGGTTAGGACTTCTCAGAGCACTGTTRGCAAATGTGTCTTTGAATTCTCCATGTTTGGATGTGGGTCAACAAATTAAAGCAACTGTTGTAAAAACCACCTGTTGGCAAGTGTGTGTATCATAGGGATCCACRTCCTACTCAAGATTTAGAGAATCCAACAGTACTGTCCAAAAATCATGATTATTTTGTAACAGAAAGGGGAGCAAAGAAGCAATCCACCTGCTTTTTGCAGATAAATTTGCCTAAATATGGAGCTGTTTTASAGTTTATAAATAGCCCAGTACATTGAGGGAAGAGCCAATGTGTACTTCCATTATGGCTTGCACTGATGTTTCCCTGAGCAGAACAACTGCTAATTGCAATCTGGTTCCAGGGATGTTATTGATGGGACTGTGACATGCAACATTTCTATGTGATATTTAAGGCAACACATGGGCAACGCAGAGAGGTTTCAAGCACTGCTTTATGCACTTGTGCTTTGTGAATCATTGATTTACATTCTGCTTGTCCATGGTTCGTTAAAATATCCTCATCTCCAGATTTTCCATTGCTTTCCTGGGATGGTAGGTCTGGCCCAAATGGCACAGGTTAAAAGGTCTGATTAAATGAAGGAACTGAGGAAGATGTAGAAGGAGGTTCATTATTCTCCTGCCTGAAGGCATGAACCAACCTCTTATTGCAGGAGCCGGGCAGACACATCCCTGATGGGTACATTATTGCAAAAATCCTGAAGAGGGTTAATTATCCACCATCCACAGTGGAGACRGGCTGCAGAAGGAGTCATATTTCTGGTCTGTTCCAGCAGTCAGTGCTGCTTTTCCTTGGAGTACTGGCTTGCAATATGAAGATGGAAATGGGGGTCATGATACTTGACTCCAGATGTGTCCATAGGCAAGCCCCCAATTCTCACTGTGCCTCTGCTCCCCATTTGGCAAGAGCATGAAAATGATCATCTGGAGGAAGGTTGTAAATGGGTTTTCATATCTCTCCATAATTCAAATTAAAAACTTACTGCAGAATTTATTTTGCCAACAATAAAACTTCTACTCCCTGTATCCTGATAAATATTGGTAGAGGATTTTCCTGAGATTTTAAATAATATTAAGCTCTTTCTGTCGAAGGAGCCATAAATGTAAAAATTGCTGCCAAAAATATCTCTATGACATGGCACCCTGATTTTGATGGAGTAACTGAAGAAAAATGTAATTTGATTCATTCACAGTGAAAGACAAATGTCAYGATCTTCTGTCCTGAGGCAGAAAGGATCCAGACACTTTTATTCACAAAGTAAGTCTTTAGGAGTAGAACTCCTGTTTTTTGATGAATGTTACATTCAAAATTTTCACAAGAGTGATATTTTAAGCAATTTTCATGTAAAAAAATTCCTYAAAGCCATTTATAAGAAGTGCAGATGAAACAGACTGAATCCATAAGTAGATGGGCAAACCAAAGCAAAATGTTATTTTGTTAGTGAAATTCATCAACAAATCCATGTGATTTATTGATTTTAATTTATCTTTTCTATGGCACACATTCATTTCTGTCTAAATCAGCTGGTAATCCCATGAGAGAATAAAACACTAGGAGATTTTCCAAAAYATGAATCTCCCCAAAAAAGGTCAACATCTTTATGCAGTAATGACATGAAGTATAGCCACAATACTAGAAACATTGCTCAGAATTTTATGTTTGCTGACATTAAGAAAAAAAAATCCTGGTGTTTAAATCTTGAGCTGGGCTATGTCAGTGATGCTGGATGCTGAAGCTGGTACTTCAAAGGTTTTCCACCCACCCAGCTGCTGGCTGAGCTTCTCTCACACTGTTCATGGGATATGCTGCACACAAGGCAGCATTAATGACCCAGTTTTCCCACTTTTCTGACCACCTCCAGCCTCCATTAAAAGTTCCCTTGTCCAGGAGTGCTGGTCTGTGATTTTTAGTAAGGAACCTTCCCATGTTATTAAAAGAAAGCAGGAGAAATGCTGGTGGGCAATCCCTGACTGAGTTTAGAGAGATGGCACTGGTCAAGGACACAAACCTGGGTTTGGGTCCTGATCCCAACACCACAAATGCTTCTCCTAAAGCAGCCCTCATCAGAAAACACTGATTTCACACCAGAAAACACGGATTTCTCATCAGAAAACACTGATTTCACTCAAAGGATTTCATGACTTAAGACTCAACCACACTAAAAATTTCTCTGTCTATGGTAAACTCCAGAAGCACCAAACATTTCAGACTTCTGTCATCTTGTGTTGTGTCCACATCAGTGGGCAGAACAACCTGGATGCCTTAAAAGGATTCCAAACCAGGAGTTTAGACCTCCCCACAGTGGAAGGCTGAACCTTGTTAAACCATGCTCTGGGCTCTGTGGTGCTAAAATGTGTTTAACAGCAAAGTCAGGACAACCTGCCACAAAGCAGAGCCAGATCCTTTGATGAAACTGGGAAGTGAAAATCTTTACAGACTCCAGCAAAATTCTGGAAAATAAAACAAATGTGGAACAACAAAAGGACTTTTCAAGGCTCAGCATAAACCTGTTAAGTGAAAGCAGCAAGTGATGCTCCTAAGTGCTCCCATCTCCARATGGTGTTTCCAAGTTTCACCAAGAGGGAGGAAAGAGGATAATTGAATTCTCAAGACACAGTTTAAGGAGCTGAGAAGTTTATAGCTACCTGCTGCTTCTAAAAAGAAAAAAAACTTGCAGCACTTTTCTTTAAAACTCATAAAAGCACAGACAGAATGAATGAACGTCCAATGGCATGAGAAACCTGACTCAGATCATTGCTAATTTGGTTGTGCTGCTCCTTCATTAGTATGAATCACTCTCAGAGGAGATCCTTAAATTGCAGAGTTTTTTCTAATCAGTGCTTTTGTACCACTTGTTATCTGTGAATGGGATTGAAACACGATTTTTTCTGGCAAGATGTAAGAGCAATAAATCCTATTTTTAGGATTTTAAAGATTTCCCAGGCCCATAGGCACCCCTGAGTGCCTCAGGGCCAGCACTGCAGTGACAGAGCTGTTGTCACAACGGGGAAAAGCAGATATACCCAGACCAATTCCTTTTGTACCTGTTCTTTAGGTATTTTATCAAGCACAGCTCAGTTACAACATAACATTTTGCTCCACAGCTGCAGAGTTGCCTGCTAGGAAAGGGAGAAATGGCTTCATTTCTSTTACCTGTCATTACTGATCTATAGCATCTAGGCTAAGCTGCTGAGAACCACTGGGCCAGAGAGGAGCCAAATCAGGTGACAATATTTTTCTTACAAAAATCTGGGTTTTTTTGCAAAAACCTGTTTTCTTCTCTCCAAAGAGAGAGGCAGCTTTAAAGTCATTTGGCCTGCACAAGAGTGACAATAAAGTCTGCCAKTCAGCCACAGACAGAGCTTCCAGCAGAGATAATATTCAAAGAGACAGGATAAATAGCAGTGATTTTATGGCATTTTGGAACAAAACAATCTTATTGTACCTGAAAGAAGAGGAAGAGCTATAGAAGAAGATAATTCCCTGTTCAGTAACACTGCTGTCCCTTCTCAAAGTGAAARCTGTCCCTCCCCTAATTGGCCACTGGTTGAAGAATAACACACAGTGTAGTGGCCAAGGCACTTCTCTRTCACCAGCAACCAGGCCAAGCATGAGACAAATCTCCCCTTAGCCCTTGTACAGTCCTCTCCCCTCCAATTTTCTTTGTGACATCCCTAAAAACGATTAATCCCTTCTTGATAACGCATGATTATGGAGAACTTTGATTAGCAGGCTGGTAGGCATCCCAAGAACAGCACTGCCCTTTCCCCATCATTTTAATTGTGTATTAAATGTCATTTAGTGCAGAGATGTATGCACAGGCCAGGGTCTTCCCCTCTGGTCCTCTTGCCTCAGAAGGCATTAACCCTTTGTGGGGAAAACCACACAAAACCTAGGGCCAGGATGAGCTTATGGATGRGGTCAGTTGATGGAGAAGGACCAGCTGATACAAAAGATGCTTTGATGCCACAGTCTGCCATGTCAGGGACATGAACTCCAGGCTCCAGGAAACATTTGCCAGCTCTGTAAGTCCAACTGAAGGTCTCTGTGACCTCACGGGTTGTTTTTATGATAGTGAGGACACTGCAACCTGAGTGCCAGAGTGCCAATTGTGCTGAGACAGGGAGGGCTGCTTCCCTTGCTTTCCCCATGARCAACCTCACTAGGAGTTGAGTGTTAGTGGTGCTGGCTGGTTGCACTGGGGAGAGACAGGAGGAGCCACTGAAGACAAAAAAGTGTCCCCATGTACAGTGGAAGTACTAAAACACTGCTCAGTTGACTACAGGGATGCTAATTGATAGGGATTCATCCTTCAGAGGAGGAGCTATCACCTARAAATGGGCTTTAGTGCTTTATTGGCTGGTGTCATTCAGGCTTGCACCCTACCCATCTGAGTCCCACTCAAGAAACAGGAATAAATTGCTTCCCATAGCCAAAATTTGCAGCTTCTTATCCTTTTCTCAATGAAATTAAAATTTACATACCATTTCAGATGAGGAAAATCCAACCTCAATTAAATTGATGTATCAAACAGCAAACCACTTCCATCCAGATTTTATTTCTCTTTRTCTTAGAGGGAATCAGTGGAGGTGCCTGTGCTGGTTTATGAGAACAGGCAGAAGTGCAAACCCATATTTTATGGTGAAAATGACAGTAGGAGTGACCTTGGTCAAGCAGATATTGCTTTTTCAACTGTGTCTAGAGGAGATAATCTAACAGCAGTCTGCAAAGCATCATGTTTCCTTAGATCCTGCTACAGTAATTCAATCATGAGCATATAAAATTAGATGAAAAATAAGGTAACTAGCCTTCTGGGACTGACTGATTGCAATAAATGCTGCCTCCTGACAGCAAGCATTACACTGTCCTCTTTCAAGAGAGSTTACCTTCTATTGCAGCAGCTGCAATTTCAGCCTGTGCCAGGTAGCAAAGTTAAATATATTCTGCAGGACAGCAAAAAATCTTTTAAGGAAATTACATGTTACCTTTRAAGCATCAGAAGAGTGAGTAGAAAACTTCCAGCTCTTGCCTTTGGGATCAAATGAGCAATGCCAGACCTTTCTTGTTTTTTTTGAAGTCCTTTTGGGGAAGATATTTTCCCTTAACCTTGCCTTTCATTTAAGTATCACAAAGTATTTTATAAGCACTGATTGATTGCTCAAATCTTACAAACCTTGTCATCCATTGTAGAGAAGTTCAGCTCAGCCACAGTCATGTCTGTGGCTCTAAACTCAAAGAAATTTGCAACAAAAGGTCACAAAAGAAGGGACAGAGTGGAACTGAGGTATGGTGGAGGTTATTCTCTGTCAGTACAGAAATTGTTTTCAAGCCATAAAAGTTTGCCCATGTGGCTGAGAAAATACAAATTTTTAAGCTATTACAGGCTTGATTACAGGAAAATAATTTAATTTAGCTACCTCCAAAGATACATATGGGGCTGACATTGGGTATGCCAGGGATCACTGTGAACACTCATTTTCATGTCACGGTCACAGAGCAGACAGCAAGACCTGAGCTCTGGGTGCTTTTATACATATGGATGCATTTTATACATATTATGGAGATTTATGTATTTGATACTTGTTTAGATACAGATTTATGCATGTTATGGAGAAAGCACTGAACAGCCACAGGTACTGTCTGCCCCTGCCTGGTCTTGAACATTGGCTCCAGCTGGGGGGATTTTCTGGGGGAAGCAGAGATGGGAGCTCCTGGCAGAAGCCTTGGGGAACAAGACAAACTCTTGTTCACCCTGGTGGGCTTGCTCTGTCTGCTGGATCAGCTACAGGGTCTGCAGGGACCCTTGGTAGACCCTCATTCAAGGAGATTTTCCTTTTTTGTGTTGTATGTTCATAGAAATAATATATATAAATAAATAAGATTTCTAAATAAATAAATAAGATTTGTAACCATATATATAAAAAAATAAGATTTTCTGTTAATCTAAACCATACCACAGCATGAATGCTTGTGAGCAATGACCCAACATCCAAAGGAGCTGAGGCATGGCCAGGCTGTGGCTAAGCAGTCTGAGGACCTGTGCAAGAGGAATGCTCACAGTAAAGGATTCCTTCCTAAAAACCCTTTCAAAACCTACTCACTTCTCTCCTGAGTTTTAAAAATAAGGAATTTCTTGTTTGCTTTTCAAGCCTTTTCCTCTTAGTGGATCCAGGTGATTCTCCATGAAACAACAACACCTGTTTATATGACCAAAGTCTGACAGGATGATGTTTTTATCCAGAAATTTRTGCTTCATCCAGACCAGAGGTTTCCACAGACCTGGCTCACATCAGCTGCAGCAGGAACCAGAGGGAGCTGTCCCTGCTGCAAGTGCACCCACAGCACACGTCTGAGTTAGATGGATCCTACATGAAAAATGCCAAAAAGAAATGTGGTTCCTGCAAACTGCCTGAAAGCAAATAGGTTGAAAGACCTCTCACTTTCAGTCATGTAAATAAGGAATAACTCCACCAAATACGATGGACTGATATTTGTATAAAATCACTGAAAATGGAAATTCTACCAAGTTTTCTGTATTTTCTCATGTATGCATATTATTTTTAAAGTTTTCTGAATGGAGACACTGAGATGAGCTCCACAGATGAAGCTGTGCTGTATTTGTGCTACAGTGAGATTTGAGGATTTAGTCCTGAATAACTAAAATTCAGACAAAGATATATTCAGCAGATGTAAATATATCTAATCCTAATGACCTCATAATTGAGTTATTGTTTACAGCAGCTGAGAATCAGACCCATAGTTTATTATGCAAAATCATTATCTTGTGTACTGRATTAATGAACACACTAATAAAACTAATTAATCTCTTCAGGTATCACTGCAGGTTTTTGTGGATGAGATATAATGWAATCAAAACCAAATCACCTCATATTTGTTGATAAGGCCCTTTAGAAACCTTAATCTTGTTACTCACAAATGCTTCTAATTACAGTAAAACAATTATCTTGGTGCAAAGGAAATGGACATTGTCTCTGGTAGCTCCTGACAGCTGTTCTTGAAATGAAAACAAGAAGAAAACTAAACAAAGTTTTTATTTTATAGAGAAGAACTTAGTAAACATAATATTTACTACAGAACTGAATGGTTTTTGACAAATGACACTTCTCTGCATATGTCTGCCATAACTACAAATTCAGATTTATCAGTAAGTCCATTAAGTTAATTAGTCCATTAAATCAATTAGTGTATTGCCCTGTTAATGCTATTTTTCTGTACTGTGTTATGCCTCTGACGTACAACCTATCATTCCCTTCCAGGGCAAAACCATGTTTTTACAATCGTCCTAGTCCAGGTAGTTTACTTTATACAAACTGTTCTACTTCTCCACTTTATMTTGATTATTTCCCACTTTACCATCTCAAATACTCCTTTACCTTGGTGCTCACCAAAAACAGTGGCAGCAGTGGATACTTGGCAGTCAGAGGAGAGGCAGGCCCTGCGTCACCACAGACACCCCTGATGTCCCCCTGCCATGGTCAGCACCATCCCAGATTGATCAGAGCCCCCTCCAGCCTGGCCTTGAGCACTTCCAGGGATGGGGCATCCATAACTTTTCTGGGCAACCTGTGCCAGGCCATCATCTTGCTCATAGTAAAGAATTCCTTCCTATTATACCTTCAAAACCTACTCACTTCTCCCCTGAGCTGCTGCAAAATAAGGAATTTATTGTTTGCTTTTCAAGCCTTTTCAGAGAATCACAGAATCACAAGGTTGGAAGAGACCTTCAAGATCATTGAATCCAACCCAGCCCCAACACCTCAACTAAACCCTGGCACCCAGTGCCACATCCAGGCTTTTTTTAAACTCATCCAGGGATGGGGACTCCACCACCTCCCCGGGCAGCCATTCCAGAACTTTATCACCCTTTCTGTGAAAAACTTCTTCCTAATATCCAACCTGTATTTCCCTTGGTGCAGCTTGAGGCTGTGTGCTCTGGTTGTGTCAGTGCTGGTGGAGAAAGAGCTCAGCCCCAGCTGAGCACAGACACCTTTCAGGAGCTGCAGAGAGTGATGAGGGCAGCCCTGAGTCTCCTTTTCTCCAGGCTGAGCACCCCCAGCTCCCTCAGGGGTTCCTCACAGGGTTTGTGTTCCCAGCCCCTCTCCAGCCTCGTTGCCTCCTCTGGATGCMCTCAAACATCTCARCATCCTTCCCAAACAGAGGGGCCAGAGCTGGACACAGCACTCAAGGTGTGGCCTCACCACTGCCAAGTACAGGGGAAGAATGAGCTCCCTGCTCCTGCTGGCCACACCATTCCTGATCCAGGCCAGGATGCCATTAGCCTTGGCCACCAGGGCACACTGCTGGCTCATGGTCAGTCACTGTCAACCAGCACCCCCAGGTCCCTTTCCTCCTGGGCACTGTCCAGCCACACTGTCCCCAGCCTATAACAATGCAGGGGTTATTGTGGCCAAAATGCTGGACTGGCCACTTGGACTTGTTAAACTTCACCTTGTTAGACTCTGCCCATCCCTCCAAGCATTCCAGGTCTCTCTGCAGAGAACATGCAGCCATTTGAGCAGCTTCAATCCCAGGAGCAGGTGATTGGTGTGCATGCATTTTCTGCACAGAATTTCTTTGGATAATTAAGCAGAATTAAATCATATAGATTAAGTTTAGTGGAGTTCAGCATTTTGTCTTGACAGGGCTGGAGAAAACTTCAATGACTCTTCTCCTGAAATGCATCTTTAGCTTCTTGGATACTCTCAGGCATTTTCAAAACAGGAAATCCCTGTTGGACCTGCAGATTATGCCAAGTTAAAGCAGATCTATGATGGATGAGCAGGGGAGATACCCCAGATATTCTGTACTCACATTGTCCATCAGGAGCACTTCTGTAAGCTGCCTTTTTGGCAAATTGTCTTCTTGTTGTAACTTACTTTAAATCCCTCTGTTCACTGTATTGGTTGATGTATCTGGAATTTAGTCCCAGTAGCCCACACTCAACCCCACCTTTCTGGCTTCTCTCTCATAAATTTTCTGATGTTTTATATCCTCCAGGCTTTGCTGTTACTTTCCTTTAAGGATGCTTGTGGTGGCTGGGGGAATCTACCTCTACCTTCTGTGCATGTAAACACAGAAAAAGGTTGTAAATATTTGCTTTCTAGCTACAAGTAAAAATATAAAAGAAAAGAAAAATGTCAAGAGTAAAGCTTTAAAAGCAACATATTCATGGCAAGTCTTTCAAAGCTGACCTCAGGTACACAGAATGTCTGAAGATGTCAGTGCTGGCTCTAAATCCTGCCCCTGGGGCACAACAACTGCAGTGACAGAACCCAGCACATACCTTCACATGTCAGCAGGAAGTATTCCAGATTGTGGCTGAAGGATGCACTGAAATAAGTGCAGTTTTCAATCAGATCACAGGACAGGCACCTCCTGTTGAAGTTCCCATTTGTGCTTGCACTGAAAAAGTTAATATAATTCCATGAAGGTCACTGAGCAAATGTTATTTGAAAGCAACATTACTTGAACCTTTCTTTAGAGCAAGAATATAAATCTAATGTGTCCAACATTAGTAAGAGACAAAGTATTTCCATTTGGTTGAGTTTAAATAGCAATGATGGATTTTTTTCCCCTCCTGCTTGAATAGAGAATATATAAATGGATACTGATGTCATTTTGCAAGGTCAGGTGGTTATGAAGGAAGGCACAGTTTTTAAAAGAAAATGATGGTTGCAATTTCACAAGAGGAAGTAATAATTTGGTGGATGAAGGCATGAAACAAAGGAGCAACATTTCAACACTTATTTATATTATAACAGACAATAAAGAGCTGGAATTGCTTCCTCCAAGTTTCTTATTGGTTTCACCACTGGTCTGATTTGCTAGCTGCTACCTCAGAGGCCAAAGCCCTTTTTACAGGTTTACATAAAAAATCCTTCTCTTAAAATCCCCAAGCAGAAAGGAAAAATTGTATTTAGGGATCTCTTGTTGAGGAAGGGAATGTGGCCTGTCCATTTGCTCACAAGTTTGCTGCTAAGAGTCCAATGAATGTTGAAGAATCACAGATTATTAGCAAATATTAATAGATAGCATTTTGAAACTTCAAGGATATTAACCAAGAGATCTTTCCAGTATTACTATAATGCAGATGAGTGGTTTTTGCTACCATTTCAAGAGATGAGGCTGAGCAACTTTTTAGGATCACAGAGACTGAAATGAGTAATCATGGGCTCTTGTTTAGGCTCAGATTTTATCTCTGAGTACAATCCTAATTAAATCTACTAAATCAAACACAAAAAAAGGAGGGGGAAAAACCCCTAAACAGGTCTTCATCTGCTCTTTCTCTGTTGTCTGTGTGGGGAGATGCAGCTGATGAGGCACCAGGGTGAGATGGATGCTGACAAGGAAGAGTGGGGAGTGCTTTCACTCATGCCAGCAACTCTTGAACTCTGCCTGGACTTTGTTTTTAAAGTGAGTTTTTCTTCTCATTTCAAAAGAAATGAAGGGTTAATTTAATTTTTAAAATTTTCTTCAAGAAAATAAGCACTCGAAAAACTGTGGAGTGCAGTGAACAGACATATAGGTCTTTAAAGGAAAAAAAAATATTCAATCACAGGTAATTTACTTTGGTCTAGTTTCCTTCCCACTGGGAAAAAAAAAAGATATGATGTSATGTGAGAGAAGGAAAATGTACTGACTGTCCCTTGTCCACTGATGCCTTCACCAACTCTGCCCTTCATGGCAAATGTGATGGCAGCAGGGTGGCTGAGAAGAAAAACAGAACAAATGGAATAATGATTCCAAAGTGTTTATTTAAAAGTTTGTGTTTCCTGCACTCTGTAATCTGCTTCCACAACATTTCACAACGACAACACTACCAATAGCTTGCTGGAAAAACAGCTTTTTACTCATCATATACCTAAGGACAATGCTAAAATCTTCTGGATCTGCAGAAAAAGGTTTGTAAACATAAAATATTGTTAATTCTTTTCAGTTTCATGAAGAGGTGAGCTTCTATGAAATTTCTCAAAACCTCTTTTGAAAAGTATAAAGACTATAAAGTCTATACCATTATTTTATGCATCTCTGAATTCCTTCAAGTGCTAAGCAGTTCTATTGTGAACTATCTATTTGTGATAGTCAATCTTGACACCAATTTAAAATTTGAATTGATATGAGAAAATTGCTAAATGCAAAACATTTCCAAGTGTCAATCATTCTGTTYGCTATGGTTACACTGTTTCTTCCAGTGACACACTGAAAGATCTTGCAATGCCATTAAAGAAAAAAACTTAAGAAACTGCTCCTACTGCAAGTGCTTATGATTCATGTTAAAACTGAAGAAATGGGAAATTCTGAATATGAAGTTAGTAAAGCACAAACCTGTATAAATGTCTTCTTCTTGGTGAATCTTCTGTGCTGTGGAAATAGCTGGAGGGGGAAAATAAAAGTGAATTGCACCTTTAGAGGGGTGTTTAGTAGTGTCTCATTCAACATCTTCACTCATACTGTCATTTTCATGATCTTGTAAAAGCAAGGGAAGTTTAAACTGAACTAGGAAAGGATACAGAGGGACACATCACTGAGAGGGTCAAGGAAGTAATTGCACACTGCACTGCAATTAAAACAAGCATGGAAAACTTTGTGTCCTACACTCGTCATGTCAGTGGATCAAAAAAGAATCAAGTGATTAAGTGGAAGATATCCACCTTTTTAGCTCAAGATTCATGGCTCAGAATTTCTTTTAAACACCTTTCTTCTTTCTGTAGAGGAAGTTTTTACTTTTCTGGCCACATTATTTTCTTTGGAAAAGAAAGTTAGACATCTAATTAGCATTTGATGGGAAGCAGAGCCTGAAGGTGGAGAACATTTTGTTGTCCTTGTTCTGTGCTGAGATTGTGCTGAGCTCCTCTCTGGATAAACAACACGAGCTCTGCTGTGCAGTGGCAGCTTCTGGAGGTAAAAGAGTGATGCTGCAGGAGGAGGCAACCTCAGTCCCACCTGTGGCATCTGATTTAAACCCCCAGGTGCATTTTGTGTGGATAATGCCAGAGCACAGGAGCAAATGTGGCATYCATGGGGTGAACAATGCCAGGAAGGGTTTTCACCCCTGCTGATCTGCACTTGCCTAGGCACACACCTTGATTGTACAAATTGTGTGTGCCATTTCCTGCTTGACTGGCCAGTTAAAATGCCAATAAGATTTTGGTGCTAGTTTGCTACTTAGGCCACCCCTGGAAGTGCTCAAGGCCAGGTCTGAGGGGGAGCCTGGTCCAGCGGAAAGCATCCACTGGAACTGGATGCTTGTTCTCTTCCAGCCCAAGCCATTCTGTGATTCCATATTTCTATGATTTTGTATTGTTCTGAAGTTATTGGTAATTGACAGCATTCAAAATCTTGAGGAAGCACTGTGCTTTTAATGATCACTCAAAGTTTATTATATTCTAGAGATTGTCTGCTCAACTGTTCAGTGACCTTGAGTAACTGAGAGGTGAGAACTTGTATCCACCCAAAAATTTTTCAGGAAAGGAATCTGTTGTTTGATTCCAGAAGCTGTTTGAATATTTTCTTATGTAATTTCTTGAAGTGTATTTGAAAAAGTGAATGTTTGCAGAACTTATTTTAAAGGCATAAAGAGCAAGTGTGAAGAAGGGTGGGTTTATTTTTCTTTTTTTCTTTTTTTTTTTTTCCTAATTCTAACTAAATACTTTTAATTTTTTTTTTCTCACTGCATTGATATTTTTGCAGGTCAACAAAAGGTTCTTTCCAAAACTGACTAAGTGGTTGATGAAAACAGGCTGCTTTGCTACAGAGGGTAATATCAGAAGTTACAGCAGGAGAAATTACTCCTCTGCACAAATATATTTAACAGTCATAGAAAGAGAGATTTGAAACGCAAAAATTAATAAATATAACACAAGATAAGTGTAATGGTGTGAGAGGTTAAGCCAAAATGGAGACAGCTTCTCTTGCTTTCTTATCCCCAGCTCCTCATGCTCACAGGTTCCAGTGCATACACAACACCTTTGTAACCAACCCAGAGCCCAGGGCTAAACAAAGGAAGTCTGATTTGTCAGGCCAAAGTCTACTTACATTTTCTGCCTCTTTTCATCATATGCCAGTATCTTTGTCACATCCCAATCTCCAGATGTAATAGCCTGTAAGTCATCATTGCTACTGTTGGGCTGCCAGAAAGAAAAGAGAAATAGATTTCTTTATTGTTGAAACTTCTGAAAAAGTGAGCTCTTCTGGCTCCATTGTCCATGAAAAATAAACCAAATATCTGCAATTTCTACCATTACACCTGCCATTTCTGTGAATCTGTAGTCATAGAAAGAAGAGAGAGTCTGAATCATCTTAACCATGACTCTACAGAAGATAATGAGGTGAATTCAGCACAGAACAACTTCAAATCTCTTCCTCTAATGCAGGTGCCCACATGCTTCTCTTTAATCCTTTATGGCAGGGTGGAGATTCACCTATCTACAGCTAAGGTGGCATCACAAAACCCAAACCAAACCAATAATAATGTTTGGAAAGACTCCACTGACCTTTTTCTTTGGAAATTCACTTTTTCTTATGCCCAAATGAAGCATCACTGGAGGTTTTCTTGTATGTCCAAAACTTTTTTACATCTGCCCCTCCCCATCTCGTTGCTACAAGCACAGACACCTCATTTCATTGCTGTCTGCCTCAGGTGAGACCCAGAGCAGGGAGTTACCTGTGAGGATGACATGGCAATGTGGTAGAAATGGCCACGTCCTCCCTGGGGAATGGCCCGGACGAAGAAAAACTTCCGACCGTCCCTGGAAAAAACAGGCTCTTCATTCTGTAAGAGCAGCAAAATTAAGGGGTGCATTAGTATTAATTGGTTGTATTTAGAATTGCTCAGCACTCCAACACCCTGTAAAATGAATTCACAGCAAAATAGAAAGTGGTCTTTGACAGCAAGCTGAGGCAAACAAAGAGCCCACTGAAAACTGGAGAAAATTCTGAGTTTTCTTATTGCTCTTGGGAAAGCAGACACCTTTCAGCTGGGGGAGGACATGCAGCAGGGAGAGTTCCTTGGCTATAAAGTCAATTCCCATTTTCAAAGCCAAAATGCACATTTACAGCTGGCTGCTTGGGGCACTTGGACCCTTTAGAGCTGCTGTGACAAACCCTGTTTACCGTGCTGGAAGAACCTCTGTGYTCTTCCAAGGGAAACACAACTGAACAGCATCTAACTGCTGTCTTTTTCTACTGCCTTACAAATGCTTATCTCGCTGAATTATTTATGAAGGAGAGGATCTCCTGCAGAACTCTTTGACACAGAGCTCCCGGGTGAACGTGGTGATTGACTTTTATTGGGTGACTGGAACTTCCCCCCAGAGATAGAAGAGACTCAGCAGAAGGAAAATCAAACACCACAAGTGGCAAGCAAGCATCTCCTGGAAGGGAGCATTCTTTTTGTGAACAAGAGCCCTGAGGCACATGAGAAGTCTCCACTACATGAAAAGGTTGAGCAGCAGATTACCAGGGAAGGCAGAAAGATGGTCCATGTGGTGGGATTCAGGAGCACTGAACTAACAGGACTGGCTACATGAAACTCACTCCAAGTCTCTGTGACTGTGTTCACAGGGGTCTTAGGATGAGGGAAGAGACGAGGATCTGACTTTATGTTTCAGAGGGCTTGATTTATTATTTTATGATATATATTATATTAAAACTATACTAAAAGAATAGAAGAAAGGATTTCCTCAGAAGGCTAGCTAAGAATAGAAAAAGAAAGAATGATAACAAAGGCTCGTGGCCGGACTCTCTGTCCAAGCCAGCTCACTTTGATTGGCCCTTAATTAGAAACAACCAACATGGGCCAATCAAAGATCTACTTGTTGCATTCCACCCCAGCAGATAACCGTTGTTTACATTTTGTTCCTGAGGCCTCTCAGCTTCTCAGGAGGAAAAATCCTAAGGAAAGGATTTTTCATAGAAGATGTCTGCGACAAGTCTCAGCTAGTTGGGAGTGAATAATAAGCTGAACCTCCACGGAAGCTGTCCTGTGATATCAGGATTTTCAGTGCCTCGATGGGCCCTTCCTTGGCTGGGCTTGGTGAGCCCTTCTTTATCCGGGGCAATCAACAGGGAGATTGTTGCCAGCCTCTTCTGGGTCCTCTGCAGTTCAGTGTTAGCAAAGCCCTTGACTTTCTGCTCGGCACATGCCAAGCACTGAACCACACTGAAGCAGCAGGAACCTGATTGTACATGGAGACTTATGGCACAGCAAAGGAATAAACATTTTTATTTCCCATAAGCTAACACATTATTCTTACTCTATGTTCCTTTTCTCCTTTGTTCTTTACTGATTAATTCTTTTCTGCTATTTATCAGATTTGTCAGTGCTCTATTAGGTGTTCAAACTGTTCTTTTTGCCTTTTGTTTTCCCCTGCTTAGGTTTTCAGTGTATTTTAAAATGTGCCCATTTGCAGCTTGTTGCAGCTCAATGAAATAATGGTTTCATTTATTTCTGACATTGTTCTGGAACCTGAAACACGAAACTCTATATTATTGCCAAATGTCTTTCATGACAGCAGAAACCTCACTGAATAATGACTGTGATAGCTCAGGCAAACCTTCTGCTGGACAGGTTTTCCTTTCCTGAGGTAGGTAGCAATGAGCTCACCCTCCATTTCTGTATCTGTGCCTCCTGCATTATGTATTCCAGCAATATGTCTCTGCCAGTGAGAGCAGGCATTGTGCTGATGAGTTTGAGGTTCATTCAGAGCTACAGGGGAAGGGGGTTCATGGCACAGGTGACAGATGTGAGGATTGAGTGCTGGGTTGATGATTCAAGGCAGTCTGTTTGCATGTTTCTTTGCTGGAAAGGCAACACATGAACGAGGCAGAACTTTGTGACAGAGATGATGACTTACCCAGGGGGTAAACGGAGAGACAGACTGAAATTCTCTTGGAACAGGATTTTGTAATTTAGGGAGCTACAGTGGGCATATAATTAAAATATTCTCTGTGTGATATGAACTGTCAGAACCTTTTGTCAGCTCTTGTTGACTGAATCCCACAATAATAGAACAGGACAGCCCTCCTTGAAAATAACTGATCAGTTTAGTGCCAGTAAAAGACAATACTTTTACTATGCAGCAGGTATGGAATGTTTGGAAGTTTTTGCCACAGGAGGATTGTTGACACAGCTGGAATCAGTAGGTGAAAAAAGGTATTGAACAAATTCATGTTTCATTAATACATTTTAAAGGATGTGGGTATCATGTCAAATGTCTGTAATCTTTTTGTTGTAGATGATAGTGAAATATGAGAAAGTTATGCCACTAAATACTTCAGCGTTATTGGAAAAGGGAAGGTAATGGGAGGCTCTTGGAGGGCTCAGAACCTCCAGGAGGGTTCAGTGCTGGAGCTCAGAGCTGCACAACTCAACTCAGTGTACCTGCAAATGGTCAGGAGAAGAAAACAAGGAGTGCCTCAGGGGCTTATCCCAAGTTTGGCAGAATCAGGATGGGTGAGGGGACAATGCAGAATGCAGTCTGAGCTTCTGTAGACCCTAGAGAGGAGCACAAAGTCCTGGTGTGAAGAATAACAACTAAAAAGGTAGAGTGTATTCAGTTGTGTTTGGAGAGGGATCACTGGATCTGCAGCCACCTGAGGAAGACTCCTCTGGCAAAACAAGGGAAGGCAAGGTGTGTACAGGATGGTGGGGAGTGCACAGGTGTCTCTGACCTTGGGGATTTGCATGATCAAACACTGGGACAAATGTTTGAAAGAGAAATCCGATTTATGGTGGGCTGGAATTCATGAAAGATTAGTGGGCACAGAAATACAGCTCCACCAAACCCACCTACACATGAACATGGGGCAAACATTCATCACATTTCAGCACCACAGATTGCAGCTCCGGACTGATTTGTCTGTGCTCAACACACTCCCAGCTCTTCTACAGGGCCTCACATGCTCTTGGACACATTTCCTCACAGAAATTAGTGGTAAAGCAGGTTCTTTGCATATTGGTTTTATTGCTGACTGAGAGTTATACTTCCGTAAGAGTTATGATTTTCTGGTTCATCCTCAGGTTTTAAAAAGGAAACAAATTAATCTGAATAACTGGATCCTTTCCAACTGTTTCTGTCATGCATTTTCCCTTCCTCAGCAGTCTCCTGCCCTCTGTGTCCGATCCACCTTTGCCCAGATCCCAGAATCAATGATTTTGCTGTGTTGTCAAATTATTCTTTCAATGAAATGCCCCAGTACTTTCTGTGTCACAGGCCCATAGCTCTGATAAACAGATAGGTGTGACATGAATTCTTTAAATCCCTTGGTAAACACTTTGTTTAAATCCAACAGAGAAAACACCCGATGCACATTGACTCTGATGGGACAATGGCAACACCTCCTCTTTAGGGCACGGGGGAAGATCTCTTTCCATCTCCTGACTCACTCAGCCCCTGGGGCAGTGCTGAGCTTCGTCCTCATCCCTGTCCTCGTCCTCATCCATGCCTGGGTGCACCTTTGGCCATCTCTGAAGCCAGGGCAGCTGCACCAAAATCAGGGTCAACAACTGGAGAGGATCCCATGTCTCTGGGTACAGATCCCCTCCACTGGGTGAAATGGGAGCTTTTCATTTAAACACCAAAAAGATTGTTCGTTGCCAGGACCTGCTTTTTTATCTCTGGTGGATGAATTTGAGTATTTGAGTTATGGAACTTTGGGTCCTATTTCTGCAGCATCCTTTGTCTTTAGGCCAAAATTAGGTCAGTTATGGGATAATTGCGTGGCAAAAAGGCTTTACAGAGTGAAAAAGTGGGTGTTTGTAAGTTCCTCTGATCTCTGTTTTTATTTCAAAAATCTCTTTTCAAACCTCGTATTAACTACATGTAAGAATCATCACTGGGTTATCATGCAGGATTAAAGCAAGGGAATAATAAAAGAAAAATGGTGCCAGGTTTTCATCATCTCCACCTTTTGGCTTCAGACTGAGGTCATCTCAAATAACAGACAAATAGGACTGGAAAGAGAAATGCAACCCAAAGAAGCTGTTATCAGGGGAGGGCAGCCAGCCCATGCAGGCAGTTTTGAAGGTTATAGGCCTCTAAACAATTTTATGGTCTCCTGGTCCTGCCAATGTCAATGCCAAAGACTGCAGCCTTTGGTGGAGTTGCAATTGCACCCTGGTTTTCTAATTAAATCTTTTTTTCAGGCCACATTCACAATTAAATAAGTAAAACAATTAAAATGCCAGTAAAGTTTATCATCAGCAGGTGCTCAGAAATTGCCTGATTTCTCCCTTGCTGAATCATTGCCTGTACATGACCATCCCCAGAACTATTGGAAAAAGACTTCTTCACAGAAATTGAAACAAAACTGCTTACAGCCATAATTAGTGTTTCAAACAGTTTGTGTATTTAAGTAAAAGTATGAGTGAAGTTCAGTGTGGCTCTTGCGATAAGAAGTGCACAAGCAAGTATAGAAATWAAAGAAATATAAACTTGCAGAGTCCCTGGACAGTTTTAGTGAACATGTGCTGCCTCATCTGACAAAGAGTGACACTTTCTAACACAAAAGTGTGACACAAAGAATGGACTTTCTAACAATTCCTGTGTAATTATTCTTCATTATACTTTGAGTAGTTTATTCTATTTTTCAGCTGCACAGGGAGTGGCTGCATTATTTCTCCTTGCTTGTGTTGGAGAGAGGCTCTCCAAAGATTTTGGACTTGCATAAAATATATTCATGAACTTGRGCCCAGAAGGAAACATGAGATTGTTTACTGTGACCTTCCATATACAGACTTTTAAATGCCACTGAGTCACCAAACTACTAAACAACAAAATTCAGATTCATGGCTTGCATGCTTTATCTCAGATCTCCCAGGATTTCAGACAGCTGAAAAAAGTCWACCCTGTCATCCTTRGAGACTCCCTCATGTTCCTGGTGAGTATCTTGTCTCCTGCTCCCAGCTGACTGATTGWCCCTATTCAAGGATGCACCTAAATTCCCAGGAAAAAGGTAAAACTCGTCCAAAAAACCTTTCAAACCCGGCATATGGAGAATTTTGGAGGAGTATTTTAAAGAAMAAGGTAAGCAGTTAGATTCCTTGGTCCTGCTGATTTAAAATTGGGACAGTTCTCACAAGGAGGTTTTTGGGGTGGGCTGAACCCTGCCCAGGGTCCCTTGGCTGTGTGACCCCACAGCCACCACCCTGGTGTCACCAGAGGGGACAGGGCACCACCTGGCTTATTTGAAAATATTAAAATGTCTCAACCAAGGASTCCTCATCCTGAGCCAAGCAACACTCCTGAGCTCCCTCAGCAGCTGCCTGATGTGCAATTCATCTCCTTCCTTCTTGAAGAGGTTAGTGGACCCAAACTAGCATTTAACATTTTCACATCATCCTCATAGTCAGGCACACATGCCATGAAAACACCTTTYCAGTTATCTAGATTAATGTGTCATAGAATAAAAGGCAAATGTAGAAAATACAATTATCCCAGTAATCATGTTCAGTCAAAACTAGAATTTTAAGTAATTTTGTTGTCAGAAATACTGGCAAAAGAGCTATATGATTCTTCAGACTGCTACAAAAGCTTTTGAAGGATGCTATCAAATGTCTCCAAAGTCCATAGAAAATGTTATTTTGGTTTAGCACTGAGATGTCTGACTCATTTGGAGGTAATGAACATCCTTCTCTAACGTTAAAMTAAGGGTGTGCTCTCAAACTAAGTATATGCTTTTTGGAGATGTAGTAAAACAAAATGTATTTCCCTGGAGCAAGCCCATTAGAGACTGACAGATCATTTACTTCAGATATGAGGATAAAGCACAAGCTTTTAATGCCTGTCCACGTGGTAGGTGACTAAATAACCACAGCAGTGTAAAAACACAAGTTCTACTGTGCTGTGTTAGTAATATAAAACACAGATTCTACTATACTGCAGTGAATAACAATGGAAGGATTATTTTACTGCTATTGCCTTCAAACTTGTAAAATAAATAATGCCAGTTAAGAGTGGTCTTTTTGTTGTTGTTTTTTTTTCATTTTTAATATACAATATATGGGCAATTGAATTTCCCCTTGATTTGGCTTGTCTTTTAAGTTTTTGTTTCCTACTCAAGCCAATACAGTCCTTATGAATGTAAAGAATAYTTCAGCACCATTTTTACTCTATATCAGCAAAAGATTATTTKAAATGCTTGGAGCACAAAATCTATTTCCCCATAAAATCAATTTTCATGTGGATCACACACAGCCCATTGCTGCAGGACAGCCACTGGAACAGAGGAGAGCATTGTTCTTGCTGTGAACTGATGAAGTGCCATTTCTACRGGGTCTTGGCTCCTCTGAACAGGCTGTGACAAAAATTTGAAATGCTTTAAATCTGGACTTGGAAAAATATATTGAACAAGATATTTTGTGACATGCTGCTCCCTGTCTGGCTTGAAAAACAGTTTGGTGTTGTGGCTGAATTGAGATTACAGCTTCTCTCTCAAAAAAAAGCTTCATTTAATCTGAGGTCCCTTCACAAACTGACTCCTGGGCAAGTGTTATATGTGATATTCAAGTGACTCAGCAGTCTATCTGCATGGTTTTGTCTCTGAATGGACAGACATCCTCTCAATAAAATGACCACAAAACAACAACCACAGTATTTGAACTGTCATCATCAGTGTCAGGGCAGGATACGAAGGGKTGAATCTGAGGCTGATGAGTCCCATACAGATACTGCCAGTGGGTGATTTCCCACCCACATCAGCTTTTCATCTCATTTAAATACAATTAAATTGCAGGCTAAGGACTGTGAGACCTACCAGAGTGCATGGCACCTTTACTGAGAACTTGTTTGTTACTGAGAAGCTCTTTTCTGTTATACAGATCAKGCCATCTTCCAAGTATCTCTCTCAAATCTGGAAATAATTTTTTTCTCTTTGGGGAAAAACTCAGTGAAGCAATTATCCTACCAAAAATTTGACTACAAGGAGAAGATCACTCTTACCTGTCTGTGCAGCCAGGCATCACTCTCATCTTCATGTTTCTAAAAGACAAAAAGATCATTAATACCATACTTGTCATTTATTATATTTTGCCTATCAATGGATGAAGCTGTTGGACTGGAGCTGAAAAGTTGGTCAGAAATAAAAAGAAACTGTTTAAATATGTGCTTCTGGAATGGAATCCAGAGGCTGCTTTCCTTGCCTTTCCTTTCTGATGGATAAACATTCACTAGCTCAAGAAAGCATTTTACACAGACAAAACACATAAATCCACAAGATGTATTATTCCCCAAAGAAATAAATCTTAAGAAATAAATAAAGGCTGAAATGAAAGTTTTTTTTCTTAATAACTTCTCACCATGCTCTATGCACAGAATTGCATGATCTTTTTCAAGGGATGGGTGTATTAAAACAATTTTATACAGTAGAAACCCATGCCAGTTTAAATGGTGGCATCTGCTGATCTTATGTCAATACATCATTTGTATTAGTGCATTTATAGAAGGGAKTAATTAACTACAATTAAGATATGTGTAGATAAGCATGAGCTGGTTTTGATGCCATTAAATATATATAATGCAGCTAGAATGTTGCAAAGGTATTTAGGCTGCAAATTGTTGCTTGTGTGTAGGTAAGGGTAATCAAGACAAACACACACAGAGTGTTCTTGGACTACTGAGTGTTAAAAAAAATTAAAAATTGAACATTGTTTATGTTCTGTCTGCCTAAATTCACGTGTTCCAGCTGGCTTTTCACCATGTAAAATCAGTGAAACAGTTTCTCTTTGCATGGTTTTTGGACACTGCTGGCCAGTGACCGCTGTGCCAACCCCTCCTACCTTGGTGCAGACCCCCGTGGTGGCGTCACAGAGCGTCAGGATGGACACGTTCTGGGCCCTGTTCAGCCAGTTCACTGCCACCTTGGTGCTGGTGGCCCATTTCACCATGGTGATGTAGTAGTCCCTGCAAACACACACACACACACAAAGCTGATCASAACATGCCATCCTGACTTGCCACATGGCAGAGCAGCTGCTGCAGGCAAACAGGCCAGGAGAGAGCTGTGGTTTTAAAGAACATTATGTCCTGATATATCCAGACTACTTTATGTATGGATTTCAACCTCTAAAAATGACATTTTTAGGGCTGAACAGGTGTTTTATCTGCCACTTCTGGWAGTTATTTTCAAAGAAGAGACAAATACAAAGATAAAGAATCTTTCAAGCTAGTCTGTCTTCCAAGAAGGATTGAACTGCCTGGAGCTACAAATTTATGCACAGGTGGAAAAGAAATTGCAAACCATTTCCATTCTGAGCACACTAAACTGAGCTGACTCAGACCCATCACTATCAATGGTTGGGTTCTTGATGCTCATGAAAAGCTGATGGCCTCTGAGCATGCTGGCTACACACCAAAGTGTCCAGGAGTGTTGCATTAAAAGACAAATAGGAGGAAGGATAGAGTTTGGAATGACAGGGTTTCTGTAAAGCAGATGCAGCTGGTTGCCATAAAGACATCAGCAGGGATAGTTTGCATGAGCAAAACCACCCTCCTACACTGCCTGCACCATCTGATTGCTGGACATTTTCAAGTTGTGATGATATTTGGAGCAAACCATGGGTGTGGGCTGCACAGTCCTGTAATTGATATCTTCAGGAAAAGTCCCATTCAATAGTGAGGACTTCAACCACCTGGGCTGGGCTGGAAAAGACAGGAATAAATTCAGTGATGGTTGCTCTCTCAGAGCCAGGGTATGGTGCTACCAATGYCCACCTCTGCAGCAATTCAGGGCTCCACCTCTTCATTTGTAGGGCACAACTCTGGCTGAACTGCCAAAGCTGTGATGTTATAATATGCTGCGGGGCCATGTGGGCCAAGACATCCTTAAAGTATAATAAGACTTTTTACAGCATACAGTCTATAAAAAATTTATTAGTTCATTTGTTTGCTATAAAATATGTATAAGGAATTGTTGCTCTCGTTGGAAATAATGCTCTGTGCCACTGGAGAGCCCTTTGTGTTCTGGCAAGAGCTCCTGCATATACTGAAGAGAAAGGGCAAAAGCACAAAGGTCTGTTTGTCTAGAAAAATAACAAGCTGGAAATTGATTTTGTACTTTTCAGTAATATTTAGTGCCTGAAATTGGCTGCAGGGGAAAGGAACAAAAAGCCTCAATGCTTGCATCCACTGCACTGGGGGAGAAGGATATGCCCGGGTGAGACAACAGCAGTCTGAAAATTTAGAGCCTGAAATAAAATTGTAATTTTACTCTTCATCAGCAACAGTGTAGGCCCTAAGAGGAAAAAAACAACACAGCAAAATTAAACTGTATAGCTGTCTCTTCTTTCTCTCCAAAATGAACTGAGCAGATTCAGTCTCCCCAGAAAAGGAATGTGATTTTAGTACTTATTGTGGCTTGGAGCATTTCTTCTATAAATCCAATTAAATTTTCAAGGACACATATTCAATTTTTACATCCCTCTCACTGTTTGAACACAGGAGCCACAGTTCTTTCTCAGGAATTTTTGATTATTATTTTAGGTGAATCATGGTCTTCCCTACCACCCCAGAGAAGGGCATGGAGTCTCAATTCCCCTCTGGACCCTCTTGCAGTCATCAAGACCATGGATAGCCCAGCCCACAGATAACTGTAGATACCTAGATAGTCATTATTCTAGTTTTTGAGTAGTGGGGAGTCTTTAATTTCATTTACTTCCCTTCACGTCTCTTCAGTAGGACACCCAAGTTTTATGGTTCTCATTTTGCAGAGGAAAATGAGRCAAGAATGTGTGATTCATCCCAGCTAATGTTCAACATCTGCCRCTCCTGCAGCTGCACTGGCTGAGCAGCCAGTGGAGAGAAATGGGAAATCAGTGCAATTCCAGTCAGTGCAAATTCCTCTCTGCCTGACCTGTCCCACATTTTATGTGAAGCTGATTTAGGGGAGAACTTGTTTCTTCCACAGAACAGAATCTATACCAGCAGGTCCTTGACCACTGCATTTACAGACATCCACAGCGGAGCAAAAGGGAAGGGACACCTTGCTTGAGCCCTGTCAGGAAGGGTGAAGCCATCCTGGGTTTTGTAATGGATTTGCACATCCCAGTAAAGATATTTTAGGTTTGGTTTGAATAATCTGAGACTGAGGTTATTGTGCAGCAGCCTTGTTCATGCCCCAGCTTTCCATGGCTGTTCCTGGAGGCAGGAATCCCAAACATGGGGTGTCACTCTACAATGTGAATGCCTGCAGTATGGCCATGGTGACAGAGCCACAAACACCCCAAAGAACAGACAGGGATTTATTACAGGCCAAGGGACAGGCAGCAGCCCAGCCCATGGTCCCTGGGCACAGWCAGTGCCTCATATCCAGACTGGATTTGTCTGAATTTTTCTATTCTTTATTTGTTTCTGGCCCATGCAAGGGCCAGTGATGTTTTCTGTGCTTGAAGGAGATAACATCATCCCTCAATTTGCCACCTCACATGCAAATATGAGAAATGAACTGGGTGATGATCCAATTCTGACCATCTGCAKATGGAACTCTTGAGGTCCAGTGGTTTTCACCAAAATAAAAAATGCCTGTCGGGCATTGAATGTTATAGTATGCTGTATTATATGTTGTACTTTTCACCCTTCAATTTCAACCCCTTCCCTTCACTTTCTTTTTTTTCACAGAAGAGCATGGTGCTGGAGAAAACTTGACAAAAATGTTCAKAATGAAAGATATTTAAGAAGGACAAGTGATCAATATTGTACATTTTTCCCTCAAATGTTTTCCCATCCTCAGTTTTGCTTTGTTTTTTCTTTTTTTCCTTCCTCTTTGTTTTATTTATTTTATTTTATTTTATTTTATTTTATTTTATTTTATTTTATTTTATTTTATTTTATTTTATTTTTTGTTTTAACTGAAAAATATCCAATTTCTGTGGAAAATTTCTGGCTTCTTTCAATTTTGAAAGGAAAAGGCCATGGCATATCTCCACTTTATTCTCAGCTTTATTAATTGTACGAAATCACTTTGCTCCAGATAAAAAGAACACCAAATACCACTCTGTCCATATATCATCTGCACTGAGCACACTGAAATGCTTCAGATAGGATGTGTCTGCTGGAAGATCCTTATCACCAGCTTCTCCTGCTTTCTTGAGACTCCCTTCTGTAASTGAATGTACAGTACATCCCTCTTGCCTATTTTAATAACATTTTATCACACTAATCTTCTCATTTCAGAAAACATATGCATAATGAAAATACGCCCCTATTGCTCTGGCAGCACTACTTCTGTCATCCCTAGAGATGGCAATTGCCACGGTTTTGATGAAATATACAGGCACTAATTAATTATGATGTATTTTGCATCATTTTGCAATATTGATTGCAACTAAATAAATTATGGCCACCCATAACCATATAGAACAAATTTATGAACGGCATAAATTGGATCCTGCAGTCAGAAATTATTGCTGTAATTAAAACCTTTCTGAGTCTCTCTGTTTACAGAGAATTCTACCAAAAGAAAAATTATATTGTTCAGGAGCCACCAATCTGTTACTGTGATGGGGATACTGTGATCCTGAATTCCCACTTGCTGTACACAGGTCTGAAGTTGTATTTTTGGAAGGAAAATACCCATTTGGTTTGGCCACAGGTCATACATCTTCTTTTGCAAAAATGTGTTTGGATCATTTCAAAGTTATTCAGTGTAAGTCTGTTGTAATATAGCATTCTATAAAATACATGTAAAAAGACAAGGAAATGCAAAAAAATTAAGCAGATTAAAATTTAAGCAGATTTACACAAAATGAATCTTTTTGATAGCAGCACAGAAAGGTCCAGTGTTAAAAACTGCAAAATTATCTTGAAAAAACCCCATGGGAACTGGGGCAGCATTCAAGGGTGAGAAAGCACCTACCTCATTCTCTGATCATCTGGGGGAGTCATTTCCAGGTCATGAGTGGGTCCATTCAGACCAATCACATGCAAAGAAATAGTTGGATTTTCCATTCCAGCCTGGAGTTTAGAAAAGAATAAATTACCATGCCATATACAACACAGAATGGTTTTRATTTATTGTATCCCCATGGATTATGAAAAGCATTCCCATTGACCAGGAGATGGATTGGACTGCTGTGGTCTTTCACAGGGAGGCTGCAAATCTAGGGACATGGCACAGAGGTGTGGAGAGGTTGGCAGACACAAAAAAAGGGCAATTTTACTCAGGACACTTCTAACCTTAGTAAAAAATCCTACTTTTCATGGCAACTAGAAATTTTGCTATTTCCAGCACCTTTTGACAAAAGATTGTCTAATAGAATGATGGTTGATATAGTGAAATACGGATTCATTTTGTACTGTAGGAAAGGGCATCTCCTGCTGAACCAYTGATTTCCACAAAACCTGCATATTGTGAGGTATCTCTCCTGCTAAATTATGCTCCAATTTGAACCAGCATGTGAGGTCTTAGGCAACCAGTGCTTAAAGCAAGAAACCCAGAAGGAATGAGTGCAGCAGACCYCCCTGTGCTGCTTTAGAGCAGGAAATTACAGCAATACCAGCAACAGTGAGTCTGTGCTGCTGGAGAGCTGTGTCAGTGCTGTGCACTCCCTGCAGGTCTGCAGTCAAGGGCAGATTGGCTCTTCAGTCTTTTTCTGTCTTTCAGGCACAGCAAACCTCTAAAAGCAATGTCTTCTCTGACATTAGGCTGTCCTGGATATTCTAAGGAAGTCCAAATACTACATTTTCCTTCTATACAAAAGGGAACCTCTGTAAATATAAAATATATGTATGTATGTGTCTGTCTATCTATCTATCTATCTATCTATCTATCTATCTATCTATCTATCTATCTATCTATCATCTATCCATCATTATCTATCTATTATATATCATCTATATATCATCTATATATTATCTATCCATCCATCCATCTATCTATCATCTATCAATAAAAAAATCTAAATATAGAAATGTATCTAAATATAGAAACATGTCTAAATATAGAAACATATCCAAACACAGAAATAAAGAAATTCCAAGCCCTCAGACACCAACAACCCCATCCTGGAGACAAACCCACAGATAACATCCAACTTCCACCCGTTCTAGCATGGAAGCACAATTGCTTTTGTGTGTGTAAAAAGCAAGGATTTTTAAATTTTATTTTCATTGTATGTAGAGTTACTAATTCTCACAGAACCAGAAAAGTGCAATTTTACAAATGCAGCTAAAGAATGTGCTAAATGCACATTTACTGAGGAACAGCAATTTTCATGGCTTATGACAGTGCATTATTAGTCTCCTGTCTGAGCYGTCTGGAAATAAACAATTATTTATTTCTGATAGAGCAGCAGGAAATATATTTTTATTTTCCCTTACCTTTGGATAATGGTAAGTTTTAACAGTAGGGTAAAGGATGCCTGTATATATTGGGATCTCCATGGTGGGGACTCTGGAGGCATTAATTGTTGCATATGCCAGCCTGGTGCCATCAGGAGACCACCAATGAGCAATGTGAGTCTTCAAGATCTCCTCTAATTAAAAAAAAAGAGAGAGAGAACAGAAAAGAAAAGGCTATTAGAGGTAAATTACCAGTTAGCAATAAATGAAAGAGTGCAGATATGAAAATCCCAGTCTAATCACAGCACAGGGAGGATGCCACAGGAATATCAATCAAAAATACTCATCAAATTATGCCATATACACAAATGAGCACAATTGATAACAATTACTCTGTATTTATAGGTTATTAGACTTAATTACCTTTGCTGAAGAAACATCAAATTATTCATATTAGTACACACACTCATGACAGCGTAAAAGGCACTGCTGCTCCTGCCATGTGTCCTGCACATCACTGGGGTTCACAACATCCGACTAGACACATATCAATCAATTTAAACAGTGTTTATACAAGTGCTTCAGCAACAATTTAAATATTCCTATTCTGTTGCCAGTTGGGAATAAATAAATATAGACATTTTCTCTAACTGGAGAAAAGGCTGGAACTTCAAAACAAGGTACCAGGCCATAGAGTCTGTGCCTTCGATACCATCTTGACTCTTATCCCTATTTCRTTTCTTAAATCATTTTTGCAAGGTAATTTGCCATAAGTAGCCAGGATTAGAGACTGACCCTTTATACCACTGAAATTTGGGATTTTTGAGATTTCAGTCATATAATTACCAATGAAAATGTGCTCAGAAAAATGCCAATGCAAACATGTCAGAGCTCAAGTATGTAAGGAGAAAACAATATTGCCATCATGTGAAATTATTTTTAAGACTGGCAGAACCTAGTTCTTATTAAATTCAAATTCAAATTTAAATAATGGCTAATTTCTAATACTTTTCATATAATTGAATGTCCTTCATTGTAAAGATGAGTTCATCTTACAGACCTGCAGAAAAGCTATAAAATTCACTCTTGGTCCAAAGTGTCTCCAGTTACTGACATTTGGAAGACATTAACTTGGCTTTTTAAACCTCCCATTTTGTGAAAGACAATAATGTAATACATTTTCATTAAGAGGCTTAATATCATATGAGTCATTCCTATTTAAACCACCAGAAGGGCTTGCATATGCTGTACAGATTGATGGGCAGGAAGATGGCTCCCATTACTTTAATGTGAGAATAAAAATCAGAGAGGCTACAGAGTGTTTCTAAGCCTTCACCATGAAGTCCTGATGCACAGGTCCAAGCAGCTCCAATATCTGCAGCCATCACTGGTTATTGGAAAAAGGGATGAAGAATTTCTGAGTTCAGACCCACCAGGTTTGTACAGCACCCTCTGATGACCCCCCAGACATCCCTCTGGTCTGAAGAGTAAAAAACTCACCAGACTCTGTTTAATTAAAAAAAAAAAAATTGGATGAGCAATCCTTGGAGAACAGACAATTATATCCATCACAGGGTAAATAAACACTTTGCTAATCAAGACTTGCATATGGCTTGGAATAAAACTCAAGGTAACATCAGAAAGGGTGCAAGGGAAAATTCATCCAGGATGCATATGGTTTTCAGAAATAACAAATTAATTAATCAATTCTTAATGGCAGCATGGAAGTGGGGTTTTTGAAAGATATTTAGGAAGTTACAAATGTTTCATGGGAAAGCACATCTGGCAAATTTGCTTTGCTGCATTGTCCCACCTGTTCTATGTACATTTAAAAGATTCTGCTTTTGACTTTTATATTGGTTGCCCATTAAAGAGATAATGAAGAGCATAAAGGAAAAGGAGTAAAGATGGATGGCACATGAATCATTGACATTTTAACATTAATTAGGAATGACTTTATTCAGCAAACATTTTCTCCAGGATCTCAGACTTAATGAAGCAGTTCTGCTGAAGGTCACACACCCAGAAAGGTTTTAGTGCAGGTTTTGTGGTCCTCTGTTAATGAGATTTAATTGAGTGAACCTTTGCCTGGAAACAAAGCCAGGACCTTGCTGTTATTGGAGAGATCAGTTAGTTTTAGCAAACCAGAGAACATTCTCATGGACTACAGAATGGATAGGTACCGGAAAGTTCTTTCAGCTGAAAGAAAAAATTATTTGCAATTTGCTCTTGTAGACAGTTTATTCATTGTGTTTGTATTTAGCACATGCTCTGAAAATCAGCTGCATTCAAAACTGCTGAGTTTTTCTGAAGTTAGTTCAGATCCTGCCTTGTGTGTGAAAAAACAGATTCTCCTTATACACTAAAAAGCCCCCTCACATATTTGGATCATGACCTCCTGACTAAGAGCATGAAATAATAATTGACCAAAATTTTTGCCCTCTTCCCCAGAGCTTGCAGTCCCTGAGTGCCTCATGATGTCAGGATGCTCTGAGCGAGCTGCTGAGATTCCTCACACTCAGATCCTGCTGGCTTTGTCTCTTTCTTTCTCCACARTTTTGCCTGCCAGCCCCAAAAGAGCATGCAAACTTGAAAAATAATGAGAATAAAGTGTGTGGCTGCCATAGCTGAGCAARGGCTGTTCAGACCTGCTGGCTGGCTTCAAGCACAGGGTTTGAGCCTGGGTTATTCCATCTCAGCACATTTAGTAATGAATCACTCTGGAACAGCTGTATGACCCTGCTCTTTAGTAGTGACTCTTCAGTGGGGACATGCATTAGCCAGTGATGTGTTTGTGCTCAGGGAATGTTACAGGATGTGYATTTTAATCCTTTTTTCTAGTTGAGTATGGCCCAATTGAACCATCATTTCAAAGCTGTGTGAAAAAAGGAGCCTTCTAAATTACCAGACCCTCAGGAAGAGAATTTGAAGTCCTAGGTCAGAGTATATTCAGTGACAACTGGGTATATATCCCTCTTAGAGACTTCAATATCATTGGAGGAGAAAAGCAACTGGAGGAAAYACCAGAGGTGTGATGAGAGGGATGCTCCCTTGTCAGGGTACCTGCTGCTGATTCCYTGGCTTCTGGGACTCTGGCTGTGCCCTCCCAGGGGGCTCCCCTGTYGGRGGACACCCTCCTGGAGTGGTCTTGTGCCAGGAAAGAGAGATGCACTGGGTCTTTTTGGTCTCCAGGTTCTTGTTTATTRTGATCTTATCTAGAGTTTTGCATGCTGTCCACACAAGGCTTAGTACACTGGAAAAGCACCACAAAAATGGCCAACAATCYCTTGTTCCAAGGTCTTTTAAAGCTAAACTATCCGATTAAGAACTGACACCTGGATTATTTCCCTTTTTAACCCAATAATTGATCCCCAAAAGTCCACAATGGGGACTTTTCCACCCTATTACAAAATGCCACCCAAACCCATGAAGAAGAAGGAAGAAGAAGCATGAAGAAGAAACCCAGGACRACACCCTGTGCCCTCCATCTTGCTTCCATCCACAACATACTAAAAATCCCAAACCCTAGATTTCTCACCAAGTGATGCACCTACACTACTCTCTACAATCTATTTCACACTTTTGTGGATTCTGGTCTATCTTGAAGTCTGGGAAACTTCCTCCATGAATGAGGGTCAAAGTCAGTGCTCCCCTGGGGGTCAGGGCACCCCAGAGCAGACAGGGAAATATTCCCAGTGCCCTGGGTTTCCAAACTCCCTGAGCTGAATTCAAGGCTGCTGCATTTGTGCTTTGTGTGGGTGGCTGTCTTTGGGATCAAGACCTGAGCAACACCCAGAGTGAACCAGGCTGCCCAAAGTGAGAGTGCCATGTCTTCTGAAGGATGTGTTTCCTGGTAGGAGTTCTCCTGCTCACCATCAGGGAGCAGAAGGAGAAGTCCCTGGTGGTGATTCCCAGCTCCCAAGTAACAGGCTGTGGTTAATATGGGATTGGATGAAGCATTTGGCCATGACACCATGTGGGTAATCCCTGGAAAGAATATGAACAGTGGATCAGAAGTTGGGTGCACATTTCTAGTAGGTCTGTCATCAAAAATTAGCCCAGCATGTGTAAAGTTAAGCAGCCACCAGATTGTTTCAAACCACAATTTAATTCCAGCTGCACTTGCAAGAGCAGTGAAATGGGAGAGTTTTATCTCATTTCAGGTAACAAACTTCTCAAGGAATCACAGCAGATGAATCTGGAAGAGACCCCAAAAATCCTCTGGCTCGTTCCTCCATGGATAATATCCACCCCAATCCTGTAAGAACCTTCACAAGTAGATTTTTCTATTCCTTTTGATACTTGTATAGGAACTTTAGCCATAGAGCTCAAACATTTAAAATTCTCATGTCCACCTCTGTACAAGCACTGAACAGTCCAGGGAAGTGCATTCAGACCTCTGAATTCCTTGATATACTCAGTGAGGGAAAAGCACCAGGCCTTTATCTTATCCAACCTCTGTGGCAACCATCAGGTTCTGGGAAAAAACCAAAACTGTTGTATGCACCACATTTGTAAATCCACTGAGATGGTTTTAACGTTCTGAACCATAATCTGCCACTGGGGCATTTCTAAAGACATTTCCATGACAAATCCTCTTCCCAGGCTTGCACAGAGCTCTAGACTGGCAGAGTTYGTCTTTGTTAATGAACACATGCATGTAAATGGCCATGGAGGTTTCTTCATGCTTTTCTAAAATCCAGCTGGTTCTGCAGCCTCTGTCCATCCTGAGCCATACTTGTGATTTTTGCCTTTCTGCTGAGTTGGCAAAGTTCTGGCTTGCTGTTTGGAAAAAGATGAAGCTTTCACCAGTGGCTGACTCAAAAATCCACCGGTAGCTTTAGGGATTACTTCCAATGATATCAGGAGAAAAAACTGAGAAAAAATATAATTTTCAAGTAAAAAAAACCCACCTTTTCCTGGGCCTTCTTGTTAGAAGACACAAATAACTTTTAATTTTTAAATGTGAGTTAACAAAAAGAGAGACTTGCACAAGAAGATAAAGACACTTAGGCCAATCCTCTGACAGCCTGACCTGTACCATTGCCACTCTTTTCTATCACTAAAAATAACATAAAGAAAAAAAAAATCGAAGACATCAGCAATTTAAGGTTCAAAAGCTCTYAGGACCAGTGTTATTTATTGCTGATTTGGTAAATTACAGCAATTCTGGGGAGCATAACCAATGGTTCTGTTTGTGTGATGTATTGTCAGTGATGCTCAGATTATGAAGTATTTGGTGTGCTGAAGACATTTTGCTGTTTTATTAAAACTGTTAATAAAAAGGAATTTCAAGCAAAATGAAATTAAAACCTGACATAAAGGCCATGGTTTATGTTGGGAAAGAAAGCTCAAAAGAAATTGTCAGTAGGATGCATCAAAAGAACATGAGAGGAAGAGAGATCAGAGAACAGCAAGAGGGTCTAGGAAAGGAGAAAACAAAGAGTACTGAGATAGTGAAACCCCAAGGGTTCTCATAGAAACATCAAATAAATACAAATGCTTATTTGACAGCTGCCATCTGTTTTAAAATCAATTACTAGATCATCGCAAAGCACCAACCACATGTCCAAATCGATTACAATTGTAGAGTGTGAAAGCAAGCATTTTTAGCCAGTTAGGGAAAACTCATTGTTCATATTCTCCTTTACTGACACACGTTTTAGGGATGGCCGTGGAAAATGACCTTTTATTCTATGCAACCAAATTTTTCTCTCATTTGCTGTAGTGTAGGTCTACACTGACTTCMATTAAGTCATTGTAATAGATATAAAATGAGTGCAAAAAAGTAGTTATGTGTATGCAAATAGTATAAAACTGTTTTAGATTATCATACCCAATCTACATTTTCCTGTGTTGACATTATTTTGTGCTGATGTCAGCACRGCTGCACTGCTGCACTATTGATTTCAGAGCAATTAATCCTCTTTCACAGTTGTCTAATTGAGCCAGGTGGAAAAAAATTGCAATTTTGCAGGGTTGCTGAACAATTCAACAACCTTTTGTAGAAAACATAAAAATTTATGTGGCTGATGTCAAACTATGGGCTCAGCCCAATTCCACAGTTCCTGACACTGAGATTAGTTTAGCTGGTCAGAGCATGGTGCTGAGAACACCAAGGGCTGAGTTTGATCCCTGTGCAGGCCACTTTGAACTCAATGATCCTTGTGGGTCCCTTCCAACTCAGAATATCCTGTGAATCTGTATGCAAACAGCAACCCTTCTCAAGCTGCTCATGCTCTTGTCCAAGAGGTCCTTAAGAAAAATGGGCTGCAATGCTCCCAGAGATCTTTAGGAAAAACAAGCTGCAATGCCCACCCCTGTGACCCTTTATTCCTACCCAGAACACAGAGCCTCCTCTGCCACTGACAGGMAACAAGCTTAAGAAGAACAAACTATTTCTTGAGGTTGTGCTTTAGAGAGCACTTTATAAATACCAAATCCTTGATCCAAAATCTCATGGTGGAAGGTGAGCAGCTCCCATGTGTTTGACATCCATGAGAGGGTGGCAGCCCCTCATCTCAGGGAAAGGAGTTCTGCATCTCCTCAAGCACAGGGAAGGTGAGAGCAGCAAGTGTCATTAGCTCCTCTTAGTCACCTGGTTTAATTGCTTGAACACAGRTTGTTTCCTGCTCAGAATGTCATGTGGAGACAGCAAGAAAGGGTTTGGCCACTGCTTTTGCCTCTCTGGTTGCCAGAGGCTGAGGGCCAGGAGAGAAGCTCATTGCAGGAGGGTGGTTCATGCTGGACACTGAGGAAAACCACTCCTGTGTGTGGTCAGCAGGATCATGCCTTGTCTCCACATCTCTAATGGGCCCCAGAGCTGCTGTGCAGCCTGAGCCAAGCCCAGGCTTGGCAATACCAGAACCCAGGGAATTCCTCTGGCTGCCCTGGAGGACTCGAGACCCTGACAGGGGGCTCGGAGACCTTGGCACAGAGTCAAAAACACCTGTGYCTTCAACTTTAGCCCTTGGAAAAAACAACTACCAACCTTRTATGAGGATTCACAAGCYACAAAAGTTTAAGCAGRATGATAGTTTGTGACAAGATAGAAAAGTAGARTTTTGGGTTTTTAGAATGGGGGTTCAGAAGCCAAGACGGAGAGATTTGGGCRTGCCTTGTCCTTCYTCTTTCTTCTTCTCAGCCTCCATCTTCTGGGTGATGTTGGCACTTTTAGATTGGTTTAGAGTAGAAACAGACTGTCTAACAWAGGTGATAGGTATTGGAAAATTWTTGTAAMTAATYTACACGTAGTTTTTAGCATAAAACTAGAGTGTGCCTCAACCCAAYCTGCTGGACAGAMCTCGGTGGGTAGGAGAAAGAATGTGATAGATAACAGCAAATAAACWACCTTGAGAACCAGAACAGAAGAATCCTGACTCCTTCTYCAGCTGCCGGGCAGGGAAAAGAGACTCTCTAACACATCTGGGGGTCATCCTGACCACATTGACTCCGAGAGGCAAACAGGCAAACCCCACTAAATGTGGACACAAATGGGGTGTGGTCCACCTGCAATGCTGTGAGAGGGAGGTATGTGACCGTGTTCACAGGGGTCTGAGGATGAGGGAAGAGACGAGGATCTGACTCCGTGTTTCAGAAGGCTTGATTTGTTATTTTATGATATATATTACATTAAAACTATACTAAAAGAATAGAAGAAAGGATTTCATCAGGAGGCTAGCTAAGAATAGAAAAAGAAAGAATGATAACAAAGGCTTCTGTCTCGGACAGAGAGTCTGAGCCAGCTGACTGTGATTGGCCATTAATTAGAAACAACCAATCACAGATGCACCTGTTGCATTCCACAGCACCAGACAACCATTGTTTACATTTTGTTCCTCTCAGCTTCTCAGGAGGAAAAATCCTAAGGAAAGGATTTTTCAGAAAGTATCATGGCTACAGAGGTGGCTCTGGGTGACAACACCACAAGCTGCAAAGCTCTGGAGGCAGACAAGTCACTGTGGGATGCTCGCTGGTACCTGGCCAGGATCCCTGAAGGATCACACAGGAATGAAGAGCAAACAGTGTCCAGCAAAGCCAGAGTGGGCACATCAGAGGCAAATCTGCCAGGCAGCCTGGCCAAGTCCTGACCACTCCAACCTGGCCTCCTCATCSACACTCCCAACTACCAGCAGTAACCACCAATGTTTCTCTAGGATAATCCTTAGGACACCAATCCCCAAAAAGCAGGATGAGATCATGTCAGCATGGGACCAAGCTCCTGACAGACAGAAGAGATTTTCTGAGGCTATTAAATTCACCCTATTTCAAAACTGTTATTTTAATGTGGTTTGGKTTTTKTTTGTTTTGTTTTSTTTGTTTGGTTTTTTTCCCCCTGACCCATTGATTCTTCTAATTTGTTGTGTTTCCAACACTAAAGGATTCTGTGCTTGCCATATGAGTCAGGGCATTAGGAATGTTGTTTATAAGGTTATTGGCAAGTAGCTGCCAGAGCTTCTTGACTGCTTGATTTGCTTGGGGGCTTCAAAAGCTGGATTTATTGAACACTTGCCTGATCCTATCTTCAGGTACACCTCTACRGCCCCTGCAGAATACACACAGGAGGCCAAGCTCAGACTGTAAAAACTAAGAAATCATGAATTTTTAAAATCTCCCTCAATCATGCAAGTGCATTTGTTGGAAAAAAGCCCAAATCAACCACCTAACAAAACAGATACACACAAGTATGAGATGTCATCTGAGACATACAGGTGGATTCCTACAAAAAAAGGAAAAATTAAGCTATTTGAAAATAGTCAGTGTCTCCTCCTGGCCACCTTCACACTGTGACACACTGAGTGCACTCAGCTCTGCAAAYCCCACTTGAGGAGCAAAAAGCCATGGAGAGGAGCTGTCCTCCAGGTTTCACGTGGATCCTGGTGCCCAGCAGGATCAATGAGCAACTCCTCAGGAGGTTTGGCATCTCTCCAGAGCCATCACAGCAGGGAGACCAGGTGTCATACACGAAGCCACACTATCCTGTAGACACATCAGTATTTTGCAGCCTGATCTTTAGTAAAAGCTGTTCTSTTTCAACTAAACACACCAGAAAGGTTTTGAGTTGCCTCCACATCCTCCCTCTCCTCTTTTTAGAAGTTTCTTTCTCTGTGCTTCTGGGTTTTTGTCGCCTGTACCCCATCCTTTGGAATCCTTAATTTTCAAAAGCATYAATGATTAATGCTCACAACTGCTCCTAACAATTAGCAAGTGTTCTTTGCTTGTGTGAGTCATTCTCAGTGTCAGTAGCAACCTTTGGACCACGGTGACGAGACTGACGTGCAGATTCCAGCAGGGCTATGATCTGTCAGGATGCTCAAGATGTAATAAKGAAAATGGGGTTTGAATTATGAAAATAGAAATATTAGCCATCCTACCCTCAGCTATTCCTGTTTCCTGCACTCACTCCAAAGAGCAAATGCATCTAGGAAGCCCATCCGCAGTGGGAAACTGCTGTCTGCCACTAATGTACAATAAGAATGTGTTTTTCCATCACCTGGCACAAAACTTAAACCCACAGCCTGTTGTCAGCTCTTCATGAAAGCCTGTTAGTAAAGGCACTAAGTCTGTAGAAACATTTCCTGGCAGAAGCCTTCGGAGCAATTTGCAGTGCAGGTCACTGATGTGAGAGTGAACGCTTGCTGCAAGGTCCTGTTGTACCTTCTCAGCTGCTGAGGACCCAAAGCAGAGAGAATTCACATGACCCAAATGAAGCAGGGTTCCTTACAGACAAATCCTTTTCTTCTTTAACCCTCTGGAGCCACTGAACAGGTTGCTATGGCTGGAAATACAATTTGCTTATCTGTGCAATGCAGTGAGACAAATCAGGGCTTTCATTATATGCTGAATATTTCTCTATTCAGACRTGCTCAAGCAGCTTCAACTTCACCTTTCCTTTAAATTAGAAGTTACAGGTTCTGTCTAATGAATCTGTGGGGTTTATGATAGGAGGAAGATGGACAGCCAGCCTTGGCACAGGGGATCCATTTCAATAGCTGCAGATGTATCAAGAAAGTTGGTAACCACAAAACCCTCGGAATCAAAAATTCATTAGACGATTGCAATAGTTCAAGAACACAAGTGCCCAAAAGCAATCTCTTTCAATGTTTTATAAAGAAATATGAGAGATAAGAAGACTGAACAGCCTGACATTGTATTAAAGAACTTGATTCTTCAACCCCATGGATTTTTATCAGCACTTGCACAAGCCGTCTTTCATGTGAACTGCTTGCATGATTTATTCACCCTGAGCAGCACCTGCTAGTCACCTCGTCTGAGTGCTAATAAATGGCAGTTAATATTGCAAAATACAGCCCTGCTTCATGAAATGGGAACTGGAGCACATTGACTGAATTTAATCTAGCTCCTAATTCCTTACCCAGYTTAAACAGCAGAAGTCATTGAACAGCCATTAAAAAAACACTCAGGGTATATATTGCCCTGTTATGGCAATATTCCCAGAGGTTTCAACTTGAACAGTGACTCAGGACCTGGCTAACTGAGAGATTTAGCTCAAAAATGACTCAGAGGGTGAATCTGATTTTACAGGACTGAATAATCAGAGGAACTACTGAGATCAATAGAATCACCAAGGAATAATAAAAAAAAGAGAGCTGGATAAAACCAGAATTCAAATTAGCTTACAGCAATATTTCAGAAAAAATATTCTTATCAAAKAAGAGGAACATTTATTATTAATGAAGGCAATGGTATGTAATCAGGTTATGCCACTGATGGATCAGTGGGGTTTGATGACTGTGTTTATCAGAGTTGTGGCACTTGCATGTTGAGGACAATTCTGCTCTTTCCTAGGTGTGTGTTTTGAAGGTCATCCACTCTGGACCCAGGTAAGAATAAAGACAAACATCCCTGCAGGATAATGTCCATGCATCAAAATCTCTTTTATCCTTGCTACCAGGAAATACTTTCTTTTATCAATATTTTTGATCTGTAGACTCCAGTGCAGTAATCCTAATTCCACTGACAAAATAAGAGGAAAGCTGTGTGCCTGGGGCAGGGGCACCAACCAGGAGGAAGCCTGTAAGAAAGATGGGGACAAACTTTTCAGATAACCAGTTGTGATAGGAAAAGGGGTGATGATTTTAAATTGAAGAAGGGTAGATACATGAAAGAAGTTTTTACAAYGAGTGTGGTGAAGCTCTGGCACAGGCTGCTGCCCAGAGWGGTGGTGRATGCCTCACCTCTGGTCATTCAAGGTCGGGCTGGACAGAGCTGGGCTTGGTCAGGGATATTTCCCATCACAGGCACCACCTCCATGTACATCTATATTCACTAATATTATTATTTTTGAATTTATGACCATCTGAATTTCCTTAGAGAGCCCAAAGTTTGTATCTCTAATGATCACTGTTTTTTACTTTAAAGCTACAACAATTAGAGTCTTCTACAAAGAGTTTTAATTGGATAGTGAATTAAACACCCATGGAATTCCAGGTATTTAAATATGGCAATAGAATTCTAATTATTTAAAATTCCTTAAAAATTTCATTGTATTGAGGTTTCCATTCCCTGTTGTACCTTGTTTCTCTTGGCTGYAAATTGATTCCATTATTTTCAACTTTTTAATTTCAGCCAACAAAAACTCTATCCACAAACCAGCATAAAAAAATTCTGAAAAAAATGTCCCAAAATATATGGAAATGTACATATAAACACACACAGGGCCATGCAGTAGCAGTGACAAGAAATTGCCTGTATAATTGGAAGTAAAACTGGTAGGAGTAAAACTTATTAAAAATCAATATCATAGAAAGGCAATTAAGAATTTTAAGGAAAAAAAGCGCCCTGATTAATTAACTGCAAATTATAAGTATTACTTTGAATTGCATTGTACAGAACAGGCTCAAATTACCAATTATCCCTGCCCGCTTTGTTCAAAGATCATGAATGTGCATTTTAATTTACGCTGGAGAAAGCTACATATGCTGAGAACCAGCATGCAGAATTTTGCAGAAATCACTGGGGATGAGGGTGAACTCCCCCATTACCATATAAATGACATGCACAGGCTTATAAATGGCATGCAGTGGATCCAGCTTGTATTGTTCCTTCAGATGTAGCAGGAAAATACCGGAAATTAAAATACAGCTTATAACCTGCCAGATAATAAATGTAACCCACACTGCACAAATCCCCATCTACCAAAGATAATTTTGTCTGCTGTTTTTTGCTGATTAAGGGTGGCTTTGGAAAGAAATACCTTCCTTTCCCCTCTTTATCTGTTGCCCTTATTGGCAGGATGGAGATGGCTCCATTTTTATCTACCCAACAGATCACAATACCTAACRTAGCATAATCTTAATTTCCAAGGTCACTGTAGCCTGCTCTACTCTTAAAAAACTTCCTATTTAGTATTGAGGACAATTCCCACATAAAAAACAAAAAACAAGCAAAACAAAAACCCCACCCCCACAACCATTTAAAAAGACTGAATATAGCAGCTCCTTTCCCACCAGTATATTTTTACCTCGACATCCATGACATTAGCAGTGCTGCTGTGTTGAGGCCATGCCTGAGCAATATTTCACTATTCCCTGCAGTGGTCTGGGGACCAGCTCTGGTTTTGTGGGGTGTTTGTTGAGCACTGGGCACAGTCAGGCCACAGGACAAGCTGGTGAGAACTTTCCCACTGCCAGACTGTGAAATGTAGGTTTTGAAAAGATGTTCTGATGGCAAACAGCATGAAATAGCAAAGAAAATGCTATTGTCCTTGCTGAGTAGGACCAGAAATGGTGATTTGTACTCTTTGCCATTTATTACTTATCACTAAAACCCAGTTTTCAAAGTCAGGTTATTCCTGGAACATTTGGATGTGGGTTACACTCAGAGGTGTGAATTTTAATACATATATTTTCCTTTCTTTCTAAGGCTTCCTTGGCTGTCTTTCTTGTTTTCTTGGTAACTTTCCTCCTGCAGAGCCCAGCAGCTCTGGGCTGGCTGAACACCCGGCTGCTGATGCCACGGGCAGTGCCTGAGGTGGGKGCTCAGCCCTGCTCCTGCAGGCACAAACCCTCCTGTGTGGGGGTGTTTGTCAGAGAAGGAGGCTGGGACTTGCTCCTCAGGCTSCTTCCAAGTGATATTTCTCTGTCATGCCCTCCAGTCCCTAAAGACTGTGTGCTCCAGCCTGCAGCTATAAATCCCAATTACGTTGTTGGCATGTTGGGTGGAAGGTTTCATCTTCATCAAGCTTAGCAGGATTCCACCAGGTTATGAAAATACTCAAAGCATGGTTACACCATGATTATACAGATTTTTATCATCATCACTTTTTTTTTTTTTTTTAGTGTGAAGAATTTAAAGGAATGCTAACAGGATATCTGGTTTCTCTTTTGCAGATTTATGTTTCCAGACTGAAAATGTGACCATGATACACTGCTACAAACACAAGCACCTGGCTGACTAATTGCCTGTAAATTAGCTTTCTGTGCCTCTTGTACTCTGACAGATGGTTTAATGTGGTTTTAAGTCCAAATTCATMACTGGTATAAAYAGTAATACKTATTTACTAAGGATYCAGTTCTTATTTTGTAATTTCTTTMTCAAATGTATAAAGGAATGTAACTATCAGCTTTGTCCACTAAGGACTCAGTTGCTTGATCAAGCTAAATTCACATCTTTAATTTCTGTGAACGCACTCATGGTTCATTGTTTTTTTTTCTTGAAATTAAAAATAGACAYTTACTTAGGAAAACTGTGCAGCCAAGCAATGATTTTATGCTTTCTTTCCTTTTTTAAGTGGTCAGCAAAATACACAGTCTTTCCAATAAGTTAAAGTAAAAGTTTGGAAAGAAGTTTAGTCAGACTGGAGAAGTTACTCCATCTTTAGGCACAATTTAGCTGTTGTGTGGAAGGCAAAGGGCTGTTTCCCCTCTAAACCCTCTCTCAGCTGTGCTGTCAAATGTGTGTTTTCTCCTACAGGAAAAGATCAGGTCAAACATGGGACAGGGCAGGTCAGGAACCATCTCTGGATGTCCTAGGAAAGTTATTTTGCTGGAACCAAAGCCAAATTCTTTGTGATCTGGTGTTTACTGTACTCAGTGGACTTGCATTTGCAATTTCTATAAAATACAAGCAAGTAATTGATGCAGGTCAACATCAGTTCTGGGAGGGAACAGAAGGTTCTGGATGGTTCTGGAAGCTGGTTTAAACCTAATTTGCTGAGTCAGGGACAAGCCTGGGCTCCAAGCAATTTGTCTAGATCCATCATGTTGCTGCCTTTTTCCYCTTGCAGGGAAAGAAGCTCTGCCAGGGCTGGATTCTGAAGTCTCAGTGGGATGAAGGAAAACACACCTCTTGGCTTCTCCACTCTTCCTGCMACTCCCTTCAGCTGCAGTGCCATTCTGCAGGGCTGTGCTGTGAGATCTCCTCATTAAGGATAAACTTTGACCTCAGTAATTGGGAGATCCTGCACTGCAACCCTTCCAAATACCAGCTCAGTTGTTTTGAGGACTGCACTTCTTGTGCTATTCCCACCTCTCTCACCTGGAGCTGCAGGCTCTCTGCTAACGTAGCCAGAACGACTCCACTAAGAGTTACTATTGCTAAAGCTACCATTTCTCCTTTTGGGGTTTATTACTCTGTCTTGMGTAATTTTAAATCTCACAAAAGYACTGAAATATTYCTGATGCRTGCCCAGCTTTCCTGGCTCACTACTTGCCAGCTCAGCCCCCAGTTCACATTACACTGTTACAAGGTCAAAATCAGATGCCCAAAATTCACAGGCAARCTCTTAAACAAGAGGGGTCCCATAAGCAGCCTTGTGTTGCTGTTTCTCAAAGAACATAATATTTTAGCTGTGTCATTCCCCAGAGAGAGTTTTAAATGGATCCTGAGTGGGCAGAAGGGAGCTGCTCCTTTGTCTCAGTGTGTTGGCACTGGGGCCATACAAGCAGGGTGACAATTCCTCCCACCATGGCTCAGGGTCTGGTTTTACCAGCAGGGCTCACATGCCAGATTCACAGCTCCACTGCCTCTGCTGAAATGGGGAAGCTCTCAGGGAAGGAAATCCYCAAATCTGCTCCCTGCCCCACAATAATCACATCAACTCCCTGCACCTCCTGGCCCTCCCTTCCCACCACTGCTCACCCTCTATCATTGCTGAGATATCCACAGCTGTAGCAGATATGGGAAAATGAATGAGGAGCTCAAAAGGATTCTAAAGGACCAATATTTAGCTGGAAAATGATTTATCCAGTGGATCATCACACACAGTACAATGTGGGCAAGGAGTGCCTTCAGACATGCAGCCCTTTGGGCATTGGGGTGCAAGGATAGAGAGGAGGCAGAGTTAAGAAACAAGACCATACCAAAGCACCATAACTAATCCTTTCCCTGCTCATGGATTTATGCAACTTTGTGCTGTGCCTCCAAGGGGCAGCACAGCCTCAGCTATTGCATTTCAAATGCATCAGCTGCTGGGGACACAATTCTTGCCTCCTGTCCTATTGTCACCATTTCCAGSCTGCTGGTGATACTCCAAAATGCATGACAGTTTAAGGGTTAGGACGGGTCAGTTCAATAACCAAGTGAAGCTTAATTTTTTAAATGAGGTATTGAATCTTTTAAGTCATGTCCATGACTACAGTCTGAGGCAAAGGCTGGAAAATCAAAACAAATGCAATAAATACMATGATCTCCAGATAATTCCCTTTAAGTAAGATTTATTTTGATGCCTGTTTTCAGACTGTTGCCTTCAATTTYAAAAGCACAATAGCATGAAAACATAATGCTTTGGTTTTAGGAGCTGTTTTTCTTCAGCTCTGTTTCTTACCAGTTTCTCAAATGTTTAATCTAGCAATCATGAAAGCCTCCTTTAAGGAATTGCTTTTGATCTACTCCTATGCAGTAGCTACTGATGGCCATTTTTTTTCTCCTGCTATTGTTGTTAAATCAAATACAAGACAATGACTCAACTTTGAGCAAAAGCAAAACTAATGTAGGAGGCAAATGCTTATGAGTCATTTGTGTAAAAAGGGAAGTGATTTGCTCCTTTTTTCTGGGATTTGAAAGGCAGGTAAGAGTCCATTAGTCCCTTAAGGATGCAGAACAGTCTGACAGAGCTGGGGCAGCTTTAAAAACAGGCATTTGCCTTCTGCTCACAGGGTGTCCTGCGGGCTGGAAAGGTTCTTATTCCTGTGGAAATCACTAGGAACTAGCCCAGCCCTCCTGCAGAGTGACACATCTCTCCAGCTGTGCATCCCTCCTGTCCTGTGACACAGCTGAAGGGGTCTGTGCTGCAGGTGAGCCAGGGATGTGCTGAAACAGCCACATCTGGGTTTTCACACAGCACTCTGCACTTGGGTTCTAGGGACTAAGGTGAAACTCTGACTTCAGTTTTRTGTCCTAATTTCTCTCATCTCATCYAAAACCAGGTCAATAATTGTGCCTCAGTTTGCCTGTTTCTAAAAAGATGGTAATAACTCCTGTTCTACCAGGMCATTATGTGAAGTTTTATTAATTGATGCTTGCAAAAGGCATTAAGATCAAGACAGAATAATTGCCTCAGTAGAGGTCATAATTAGACTTGTACCCAGAGCTACATCTCAGCATCAGCWGTGATGGTCATTTCATCTTTTTCTTGCACTTTAGCCACAAGTGTGGGGGTGCTGAGGAGGGGGAGCTGTTCCTAAACACAGAGGCAGCCACTGTATGTAGCATCAATTCAAGCCCTTTGTRAACCCTGCACAGACCAGGGAAAGGTTCAGGCTGCAGAGAAGACAAGAAGCAGGGCTTGCAGCAGGACAGAGCTGTCTGGAGGGATCAGCAGCAATCCCTGCCTTGGCAGGACCCAGCTCCCCTTGGCTGAGGGTCAGCTCAGGGGTCAGCACTAATCTGATCAAAAAGGGGATTGTGAAAAGCTCATCCGACTCAGGCTGTGAAATCATGCTCTTGAATCCTAATAATTTCTGCAGCAACCAGTTGTCATGCCACGAGGAATTAGGAGCTGGAGTTGAGGGGTGGGGGGAGAGCAAGGTGACGCATTTTTGTGAATCCCAAATCTTGCTGTAGGCAGAACTTCCATAAAAAAATTGCATTTCCATATAATCTGTTCTAAAAAGTACTTTGTGAAACACTAAGGCTCATGTTTCTAAATATTATAGAACTGGGAAGTATCCCAGATTTATCAGTAAAATTTGAAAAAAATAAAAATTCATGCAGAAACGTTAGGGATGATTTCAAGAAGACGTGCAACAGAATGATGGATTTTTGTACTCAAAAAAGCTTATAAATGACATCATTTTAAAAAGAGAACTTTCTTTTTCTCTCTCTTTCTGCACTCTGCTCACTTTTCCACTGAATATTTTATGTAACAGCATTTTGTATTAAAATTCAAGTCAAAACCCCCACAAACACACCACCAACACCCAACTGCACAGGCTAATCAAAGGCAAAAGAGGATTTAATCTCACATTGCTCCTTTCCAATCAGGATGCCATTTGCATACTATATTTTTTTTCCCAGCAAATCATGCAGATTTCTGGCTGTTTGCAGCTCTCCTCTCGAATCCTGATGGAGAGAGGAGCTGCTCCAGCTCTCCACAGTTTTGCCACATGGTGGCAATGTAACCTCCACCTTCCTGCGCAGGAGGTGAGCTGTCTCTGATTTCCTCCTTCATTACTTCTTATTCACTCTAATTATTATATTTGTAGGTGGCAATTACAGACTTCTGAGTTTCTGCTTTCCATTTCCTCAATAAATTTAATAGAGGCTTGTTGGGTTTATTTTTCAAATAAACTCTGCAACATTTCTAAGGACATTAACCCTCTAATAGAAGAGTTTTTCTTCCAGTTAATGCAATATTGCATGTTTTTCCGATCTCTAATGAAGTTTTGAGGGCCACTCTGGAACTGTTCTCTTTTGCAAACAAGCATTCATGTGCCCTTCAGTATTAACCCTTTCCTTTCAAGACAGGAGTTCTCTTTAGACTATGTTGCTTTTGTTGCCTCTTTGGAACTGAGAACAGTCTCAAATTMTTTAAAAGCAGTTTAAAAAGAATGCATGAAACACAAAAAAGAAAAATTAGGAATATGTACAAAAGAATGACAACAAAAGAAAGCAATACATTATTCAGCCTGGAAAGGAATTACTGGTGCAGAAGAAAATGTGATCCATTAGAAAACATGCTTTTAAAATCACACAAARTAGTCTTGTAGTCTTCATTTCAAATGACTGTGATATTGAGAAAATGAAAAAAACAAGATCTATTTGCTACTAATTTTAAAATCAAAAGTCTACATCTAAACTGCAATGTAAACATTTCTTTCTGCACTTTTGAAAAGTGTGGATACTTCTCATATATAAATATAATATATGACTATACCAGGTCTCAGAAGGAAGATTTTATTCTCTGGTTCACAGACCAGGCACCACAGATTTAAGGTTTAATCAATAGCCAAGAACACAACACTATATAAGTCAGTGAAAACACTCAAAAAATCTTGAAGCAAAACTCAGAGAACTTTAAGGGATATATACATTTGTTAGAGGTAKCAGCTTCTGCTTAACTGTATAATTCTGGTCTGGATCTAATATATGAATCAGGGCATTGTACATACTGAATGAGATTGTAATTGGGAATTTTACACCTAAATTTCAGGCAAATTTGTCTGAAATATGGGAAATATTTCTCAGCTAAGAGTTTGAAAATCAAATAATGTGCCCAACAGAGCATTTGCTGTGGTCATCCTCTGCTGTAAAACCAGTACCAGGTGAGATGGAGASTAAATAATTTCTTGRTGTAGTTTATATCCATATGGCCAGTACAGGTGCAAAACCATCTAGGACASCTCACYRCACCACAGGAAATCTAATRAATAAAAACACAGAGCACTTAATARTTTGCTTTGGTACTATATGATACTTCCACTCATTAAAATCTGAAAAAAAATTTAAAAGTGAAAAGACTTCCCTTCTAAATCCACAGTTAAGGAACTTGTTAAGAAGAAGTACTTTAAATAACTACAAATAAACCACAGTATTTAGCTCTCAGCAGCATTTTGTGTTCCTGTGCTCTTTGATGTGACTCAAAGCAATAGAATAAATTTTTCCAGCGCAGAGTGACATGCAAGGACTTTCATGGTCTTAAAACTTAGGGTTGAGACTACAGCATAACAGCTTTTCAGTCATTTAAAATAAAATAAAATAATCAAAAATAAAATAAACAAAGTATTCTAATCACAACTTTCTGGTATGCAAACTGGCTGAGAGAGGTTTCCTTCAGCACCAGAATGACACAGGCAAACACAGGAGTGACCACAATCCCTTTAGAAGAAAAGAACTGGGAAGAATGGCAGCAAATTCAGCTCTACAAGGCTCAGCTGTGCTGTGGAGATGGTTCTCAAAGTAAGAAACTTTGTTTTCAGTGGAAAGAGAGGAAAGCGGGCACAGAGGCTGGGCAACACAGAATTGGTTGGGGCTGCTCTTGCTGGAGGCTGTGGAGCTGAGCAGATATCTCAACATGGGTTTATTTTGGTCTTTTCCCCCCTGCAGGGTCTGGCTCTGCCTTGGTGGGCCATGGAACCTGGCTCAATATGTATCCCCCATCTCCAGACACTGAGAAATCCTGGTGGATGTGGGCAAGGGCTGCAGGGAGCCAGAGAAAGGTGCAGGGCTGAGCAGTGCCTGCTGCTGTTTGCCATGGATTTGAGGGAAAACATCTCCTACATGTCACTGCTTTGCTTGGTCTCTGCAGTCCTCATCCCAGGAGAGGGCTGAAGGTTTCTGCCATCCCTCTGGAGCTGGTCCCTGCTGTGCCACCCTGGCTGCTGTGCACCTGTGTGTGGTGTTTGCAGGCACCTGGAGCCCCCAGCCTGGCACACAGCAGCCAATGCATCCCTGGCCACTTATATTTTACTGCTTAACCCATCCAAAACCTTTAGGGTCACCTTTAAAATCTGCCATTTCCCCCCACTTTTCTAATTGCTGCTCACTCTGAGGCACAGTTTCCCCTTAGACCTGTACTTGAAGACTGGAGAGCAGCTGGTGCAGAAGCTGCACCATATGGTTGTTACTTATAGCAATGTAAACTAATTGAGTGTTGGGGGTGAAACAATCCCTGGATGTTTTATCTCTCAGGAACTGCTGGAGTGTCAATTGATAACCTTAAAGATCTGCTTTAGCTCTTCAGCTCTCCTGACACAGGGCAGAACCCAGCCAGAGCCAGCTCCAWGTCGTGGTTGGTGCCAACACTGCAGCCACCACTGGGCTTCTTTGCACAATCTGAGGAATTTCCTGCCCTGTATCACCCCCAKCCCTCCTGTCCTCAAGGGCTGAGGTCCTGTGAGGAGCTGGTACTGGGAACACTGCTGGAAAAACAGTCTTGTATTCCCAGCAGCAGGATCTGAGCGTGTTGGGCACCGTGCCTCCCGCAGGGCCAAGCACAGGCAGCACAGACAGCGACATGGACGGGTGCTTTCCACATGCAAAGATTTGACCTCTTGCTTATTTCACATACAAAGATTTAATTTCTGCTGGAGGAAACCATGGACTTGAGCTCTGTGGAGCCCTCCCAGGTGCCCAGCCAGCCCTTRGCAGTGATGCACCCCTTGCATTTCACATCATTACTCCTCTGCTCTCCCAGTCCCAGACCCACTCTGACCTCTGATTGCTTCCAGATGGCATTAGGGTTTGGAGTTGKGTATTTCTAACTGTATTTCACTTTGGTTCTTTGTCTTTTTTATTTCCCTTTAAATTTGAGAAGCTGATGTACTCACATTATAATAAGATTTGTGTCATAATTTTGGATGTTCTTTAGCTTTCCTGCTATTATACAACAATGGTCAGGCCAGCTCTCTAGTGAGAATCACAAATGACAGCAGAATTTGCATCCTTTTCTTTTAGCTTTCTCTCATTCTAATTTGGACAAAGTACATTCATTTTTGCTGTTTTATTTCTTAAGGCAGATACTTTTTATTCAGGCCAGGGAACAGTTAGACAAATAGGAAAGTTATTTAAACAGCCTGTAGCTTTTGCACTGGCCCCTTAATTTCCACAAGCAAGGCTGTAYCAAGAAAAAAACCTACAGGAAATTACTTTTTAACTCAAACTGATGGAATKACACACTAACATAAAATTTCTATGACTGTCTTTCAATTTCTTTTTTCTTTCTGTAATAATTTCTTGATTGCAGCACTTTAAAACATTAAGCTTTCTTTTTTTCTTTCTAACATGTTTTTCAAATAAAAGTTCATGAACACCCTCAGAAGAAGAAAATGACCAATTTTCCTCAGGGAAATAATGAGGCACATATAAATATATCATGACAAAAAGCTCAATCCCTACAACCATTGTGTACAAGCAGTTTATGTGTATTTACCCCGTTGTATATAAAAACAGGAGTTCTTTGTAATCCCAGACCCAAAATGTCTAACTGCAAAGATATGAGAAAAAGACATCAAAACTATACACAARATCATAAAATTGTAGTTCCAGAAGAAGCCCAAAGAAGTCTTAATCCCCTCCTTGCACTGAAATAGGATTGATGTTTATCTCAACAACCCATGACAAAAATCTGTTTAATTCACTCTTAAAAATCCCCCAGGACAGASATCCCTGCAGTGTCCCTAGGAAACATGCCCTAACAGCTGTATTTCCACCCTATAATACTGTACACCATTTTAGTATAATTTAATTAAATTCTTTTAATCTCTTAGAGCATTCTACAGCCTGGAAGTCTCCTACATGTGTCACAACCCTCCAGTTCAATTCTACCAACATAAAAATGATGCATTTTTGTTTTAAATGCAGTGAACCTGACCACCTAAATACATTTTTTGTGTTTTATACTATCAAACCACAGAAAATACTCTATGGAGGAGAAACATGGCTTTTAAATTTGACTGGATTTGAAAATAGTCTCTAAMATGCCACTCTTTATTTTCTGGGAACAACAGTGTTTTAAGATATTTCCTCTGAAACTCCAAAAGTGGACATAAAGCATGAATATTACAGCAAGACCCTCTCATTCAGCATCCTGGTGCAGATCCAGGGCATCACAATTATCTCCAGGGAGTTATTCCAGACTTCAACTTAGCATGGCACAGGTCAAAATCTGTTCTGCAAGATCCAAAGTGCTGGTATACTAATTAGTTATTAAAAATACCAGCATAATCAGAAAATGAGGACACAGCTCTCCAATAGGTAATGTAACCCAGGGCCACTGTAATAAAATTGGTGCAGAGAAACAGAACTTGTGTGCAAGCAGAAAACCACTGTAGCTCTGTTATACAACTCACTGAACACCTTTTTTTTGGGAAATATTTGACTCCAGTGATACAACACCTATTTTGTGATACCTACCAGGGCTTCAGGGCAAACAAGAACAACTTCACTCACTGAACACCTCTTAAAGCACTGGCTGTGCTGCGACATCAGGATGAACAGCTGGCTTCCTTCCACTGCCCCAAGGAGATCACTGACCACAGTAAATAATGTTCTCCTTTCCTTCCAAAAGCCATCCTGAAGCCTGAATGATGCTGATCCAGAAATTGGAGGATGACAGGTGTTGGTTTTGGCTGGCATCCTCCTTCCAAACAACCTTCTGCAGAGAGGGAAGGTTAAGGACTGGGCCAGAGCTGGCAGGGTTTCTCACGGTGCGGTGCTGGATTTTGAAGCCAGTCCAGGTAACAGCACATTTTAAAGCACATTTTAAAGTCCAGGTAACAGCACATTTTAAAGTTTTCAGGAGCTTGCTGGTTTCCAGGCAGGCATTCACAATGTGCACTGTAAATGGTTCAATTTTTCCCTGACCTTTGCCAGCTGAGAAGGGCCAGAAGCCTATTCCTGGTGATGCAATCTGTAAGGGGAACCTCCACCAAAGCCAGGAGGTGACGGAACTTCTACAGAACCTTTCATAACATCATCTGGTGAAATTTARGACTCTCTTTTCCTCTGCTTTAACATGCATAAGGCAAAATAAYGTTGCATCTAGTTCATTTTCCTTGCAATGGAATTTTATATGGTAGAAATATCCACTTCAAACAAGTGGCTGAGGTCAAGAGCTGCTCTTCATCCTTTGAATGCAACTAAACTGGGCAAGTTTTATACACATTTGGTATAAATCAGTGTGCTCATAACAGCTCACAGAAATCTAGTCACCTTCAATGAGCTAAATAATGGCTGAGACTTGKATGGTTCCAAGTGCTGCACAGCAGCTGCATGAACTCAATGGGCAACACTGAATGGTGTCCAGATGCAAAACAGAGGAAAACCTCCTATTTTACTATGGGGAAAATGCTACCAAAGCACCTCTCTGCTTCTGCTACCTCGCCTGAGCAAGCATACAAATGAGGGAACAAATTCCATGCAGCTTCCCCCAAAACCCCTCAAAAATACCAGCATGTACTTGACAGCAAACTAATGGTTTTTTGACTTGCATTTCTGGCACTATCTGGTGTCATTTCCCAGTTCCATATGTTTTCCAAATTCCCTTTACCCCACAGCAGCTGTGTGGAACTGCAAATTCACCCATGTCCATGGAATATTTTCTTTGTGACTGAAAATATGAAAGTTCCTAAAGTAAAATCTAGATTCCCTGTCCCAATGATTCTTCACATATCTTGTCAAAATAGAATAATTTGTAGTCCCATTAAGGCTGGCTTCTTTCACTGTCTGCAGAAATGACTTTAGTATGGCAGGAGATTTATTTATCCAGACTATCTTAAAAAATGCAATGATGAGTCAGTCTAATTCTTCATCTCATTCTCCCCAACCAGGTTTTGGAGCTTCTAATTACTGGGAAAGGTTAGCCCTGCCTGTGAAATATGAGGATATGTCATCTCCTTCTCTGGTGGCACTAAACAGGAACTTTAGGACATACTTGCTTTCAGGCTAATTACGAATGTTCCTTTTCACATTCAGGCATAATTTGATCATCAAAGTTCCTGTTTCCTAGCAGAAGTTCAGCATTCTCATGTTATACAATGAAAAATTGAGCACACAGATGAACTAGGTAAGGCACTGCTTCAGCAGACTTACTGACTGCTTTCCCAGTACTAAGACCACTTCCAGAGTCTCAGAATTAATATTTCTAAATGTAAGAAATATGTCTACTTCACTTGCTAGAAATGCTATAGGCATAAAAGATACTGCTCAAAATAACTGATATTTGATTTGGCAGCTCCTGCCAGGCGCTGCACTTCCGAGACCAGTCATACATGTTCTAAATTTACCCTCTGATATTTTTTGTGAGCTGCTGATTAAATTATGGAAAAGGTTTTTCTTTATTACTGTGTTCTCTTTCCTCTCTTTATAAAGTGTACAAAGGAACAGAAGCACTATTAGCATGAATCAGCCAGCGGCTTTGGATGTGTAGTTCCCATAAGCTCAGAGAGAGTTTCAGGGAAATGTATGTGAGGGGAAATTGGGAGCCTTTCCTAGATCTTGCAGCAAAAAAAAATCTGCAGTTTCATTGCCTTAATGACGATGACATCCTGGCCTCTCCCACCAGGTGTCACTGCGAAGTCACACAAGAGGATCTGCTGGTGATCACGCAGTCAAAATGAAGATTAATAAGGCATGGGAGTCATCTCTGAAAAAGAGGCTTTTTCCCCCTCCTCCTCCTGGTTCCTAGCCAAAAAAGGAAACACAGCAACACCACTGTGTGGTAAGCTCAACAAAGCAGAGTATCAGCTTTAGAGGATGACTGTGTAAAGCTCATAGTACTCAAGAGATTTAAATGTGTGTTGTGGGAGCTGGGGCTGGGGCTTGGCTGCCAGGAGTGGTTCCCTCTTGATGTCTGAGGATGAGGAGATGTCCAGATCAGACATCTCAGCCATGGTGTCAGGACAAAGTCTGGAATGGGGATACTCAATTTGAGATGATCTTTAGATTTAGAGACGTCCAAATTTAGAGGCTACCTCTGCTCCTCTGACAGTGACATGAGATAAGGGAGTAACTCACATGCAATTCTTTTTTAACTCACTTCTTATTTTTTAACTCACATGCTATTCCTTCCAAAGACCCTAAGAGCCACAGGTGTATCCCACAGAACAAGGTGCAAAATGGTTCCTTGGTTTTCCTAGTTTCTACTCTAATATCTGAGGACACATGCAGCAAACTCCTCATGCCACACTTTATGCATGCTATAGGTGAAAATCCTTCCTTCCCCTCCCTGCAGTGACAGAAGCACACTCCACTGTGTCACATCCTTGATTTCCAAGCATGCACTCAGAGCATAACACCAGAAGTTAAACAGCTTTATCTGTGACTGGCTCAAGGAGACCACAACAGCACTTTCTAAGAGTGCAGCCCAGAGGAGGTCCCTGTCCTGCTAAAGGGATTAACCCTGATTAACCCTGCTGGGCTGCTCCTGGTCTAGCAGCAACATGCCAGTATGGAGGGAAGTTCTCCTCCCCCTTTCCCCAGGATTCAGCATCACATAATCCCAAAATCAACAAATTTCCAAACTGCAGCACAGGGACAGCTCAGCCTTCTTTTGTCACTCAACAGAATCATGGAGGTGACCTCCATCAGAGTGCCCTGCTGCCACCCCTCCTCRCAACAGCTCAACAGCCTTTCCAAGWGCTTGGTAACAAATTAAGACACTTTAATTGCACCATGACAGAATTAAGTTCTCTGGAAGAGTGCTCTAAAAAAAGCATATAAATGAAATTAATTTTACCTGCAATTCACTTTTTAAATGCATGTTATTTTTAAGCTATTACTCCTTGTATACAGAACATATAAATACTCTTATCTTSTTGTTTTGGAAGTCCTTTTTGCTACACCAGCACTTGCTTTAAAATTATCTGTAAGACTTATCATTGCCAAAACATATTCTCAAACCAACAATGATCATACAGCAAACTGAAATAAAAACCACTCTTTGCTGCTGCTATGCATTTAAATGTGTRGCTGATTTCAGTGGCAGAACTCTAAACTCTGTTTTATAGGATATCACTCGATTTTAGTACAAGCATTTATCAGGCACAGCTCCGAAAATGTTAAGTCAGACTATGAAAACATTGTCAGTGCTTATTTTAGTAATAAACYCCATGCTTAATCTATGCTTTCATGTTACAGTAATCTATGTATCAATCTATAACCTTCCAGCTAAATGCACTAAGTAGATTAAGCTCTGATTGATTTGAAATGTTTTTCACTATATTATCAAAAGTCTACAGATCAGCATAAATACCTCGAAGAAATTTTTTCTCCTTTGGCAGATTTACAAAAGCAGAGCTTAACTTGAATTGCAATGAACTTCTGCATTTTTCCAGGGCAAAAAGCCTGTCAAATTTACTCTAGATCTGCTGTGCTTGTGGACTCAGGAAAAACCTGTGATTAATAGTGCGGCGCATCTATTCTGTCGTGACAGGAGTGGTGACATTGYGAAGAAAAGTGTCCCCCCCGGTCTGCCATGCATGTGAAGTGCCAGGAGCCACCCCAAAGGGTGGCACTGCTGGGCTGCCATCTGCAGAGCTCGCTGTGCAAACAGCTCTCACAAAGGGGAGGGGGAATTGCTGTCAGGGTGCTCTTGCTACGTAGATAAAAGTCGTTAAAAGTTGTTAAAAGTCATCTTCCTCAAATAGAAAACACTGAGGCTGTTTTCCATGCTGCATTTAGGGAAAGTGAGAAGCAGGTTGTGAGCTGTCACAGAAACCCAGTGGGTGCTGCAAGGAGGCTCTGCTGTCGCTGCCAGGGGTCACAGAACTTCAGCAACAAAAAGAGCATGGAAGGGAAGAGGAGTGTGCTGAACTCTCCATGATCCTGATTCTCACAGCTCCTCTGCAGACTGCCTGCTGGAGCTGGCTGCACAGATGGAGGGAGAGCTCTGCATATGCTCAGCACTCATCCTGGTAGCTCGCTGAGATGGCAGCAGTGCAAACACACACGGGCCTGAGCATCCCACCCAGCTCGGCTGGGAGGTGGGGAAGGCACGGCTGCAAACCACAGCAGGAATGGGTGAAGAGCAAAAGTAGTCCTGAGGTGGCACAGTTCAGTCTTTGCCAAGTTTTCAAGCATTTCCAGTCAGGCAAGTTTGGATTTAAAATGTGGTCCAAGTTTATCCCACTGAGGAGGTGGCATCCAAGAAAAGGAAAGGCTTTGGAAAAACAAAGGTGATGATGTGTTGGTAGAGTATCCCAGGTTAAATCTCACTGGCAACCATAACTGGATTCTCTTGGTGTCCACTGGAGAGGTGTCTCTCATTTCTCAACTGTCCTCATCCATTTATCTCCATGGAATATCCAGCTTCTTCTGGATCCTGCTGCATCCATCCGTGCAGGTAGACAGCTGCTGTCTGAGCACTGCAGACTCATCGACACCATGGTCCCACAGCTTGTTCAAGCACAAATCCTCAGTCCTGACACCAGTCCCAGGTTTACCTCCATGAGGATTGCACAAGTGATGACAAGAGAAGGAGCTCAGCTCACACAGCTCAGCTCTGGATTTCATTTTGGATTCCCATTAGTTGGGAACATTTAAATTGGGTTTTCCTGTGGGACTGTCTACACCTTGCTTGTGAAAAAGAGAATTATTTAGTTCAATATAAACTGTATTAGGACACAAAGTGACATTTCCAAATCCTAATTTCTTTCAAACATAACCCCAGTGAACAACAGGTCCAATGGTCCCAGTCTGCCTTGTGCCTCACAGGTTACAGAACCTGGCTTGGCATAAGCAGACTGTACTCGATCACACATTCATTTCTTACCCGAGCGCATTAACATAAAGTTAACAAGCAAATTCATTATAGAGGGCAAACCTGAAAGTCAATGTCAGCCAAGAAATTGCCTGAGCAATCCTGTAATTGAATAAAAATAGGTGTCAGCAAAACAAGTGTCATCCTGGGCTTGCTGATGTGCTCTGGGTTCATGGGCTTGACAAACTCCTCTCAGTGTGGTGCTGTGTGTGAGACTCTGAAAGGAGACCTGATGTACTAAATGATGTTTATCAGACAATATGGGTAGTAGGAGTAGGCCCATTTGACCTCCAGAGTCAAACAGCCTGCCCACAACTTCACCAGCAAATTAATAAATGAAAATGAAGGAAGATTAGCATTTTGTAACTTATTAGCCACTTCTCTGGTTACAAAGTGCTTTCACAGCACAAGGAGGACACTTGCAAATATGGTGTATTGCAGTAGAAACACATATTTAAATATTAAAAATAATAAACACCTATCAGATTTTTCCACTGATGCATTTGATGAGTTTGTACACTGATTTATGGGATCAGCATCTTTAGGAGGGGTAAACAAACTCATTCATTTTAATTCCCTCATTTCTGAGTCTAAGGGCCCTGGTCTAGCTGTGATACAGACCAATTGAAGTAATGATTCCTATTTTTTCACCAATTAACTGCATTTTGTAACCTATTTTGTTCCATTAATCCTCAAGAGAACTGGAAGCAGCCAACAGGACACAGTTCACAGATTTATCTGGAATTTCTCTCTGTAGAAGTAAGAAAACCTTGGGACCGTGCTGGGACCTGTAGGAGAAAGTGTGACTTTAGAGGGAAGCTGTGTCTCAGGAAAGAGACACTGCCAGGTCCAAAAGCCAGGATTCCTGTGAGAAGGAACTGCTGGCAGCAGCATTAGTCAGCTGCAGAGAGAGGGATGCATGATAACGACCTGTTATACATATAGATATAGATACAGATACAGATATAGATATATAGATAGATATAGATATATAGATAGATATAGATATAGATAGATATAGATATAGAGGTATAGAGATATAGATATATAGAGATATAGATACAGATATATAGATATATAGAGATATAGATATATAGAGATATAGATATATAGATATATAGATATATAGATATATAGATGATATATAGATAGATAGATATATAGATATAGCTATAGAGATAGATATATATATATAGATAGATACAGATATAGATATATAGATATACATATATGTGTGTGTGTTTTCAAATTTTTATTCTGATATATTACTTTAAAAACTAACAACAATGCCCAAAAGAACTGAGGGTGGTGAGGATCCTCTCCCAAGCTAACGAGCACTTTTCAAGCAGCTGCTCACACACACCAAAATGGCCATTTTCCTGCTGAAAGGATCAAAGACAACAGTGCTCCGGAGATGACCCTCCACCCTGTCAGGCCCATTTTCACAGGAAAGAAGCCAATTACTGTGGTCTGCTTTTAGAAATTTTTTTTAGGTGGCAAGATGTGGGCAGCTTCCAAGGCCCACCTAGTTCTGTGGAAAACAGCTAATCACGTAAAATTGTTTCCTCGCTTTCTCCTTTAAGATAGAGCCCCTTTCCCTCCCCATTTCTKTCCTTTTCTGTGGTTTGAAAACTGGCACGTCCATGAGTGATTGCAGGTGCCATTAAATAATGAAGCAGTTCTGTTCATTAAAGCCCAGTGATTTATTACCTTTGGACTAAGGGAAAGAAAACAGCCTGAAAACAGAATTCTTACACCATTTCGCATTATTTCCACTCGAGCACATCAGTCAACTGTTAGAAGAGCAGGTTTTCAGCTCTGTGGTCCACCAGGGCCCAGAAATGCAATGCTGGGTGTCTAATTCCAGCAAGGTCTGTAATTCTAGAGTGTGACTTAAACTCATAACTAATTGCTGGCCTAAATGTTGTGTCCTACCTTCATAGAGCCAGTCGCTGAGCCCATTGAAAATAACACCTTCCTTTCCTGTGGAGACCACTCGGATGGCTTGTTTCCCCACATGGGCACAGTAATAGATGTTATTCTCAAAGATAAATATCTGATTTGAAGGGAAAAAAAAGAAAAAGAAAAAGAAAAAGAAAAAGAGAACAGCATTAAGCAGTGGCTCCAGCATAAAATGTTGCATTTTGCTTTTACAATAATTGGCAGTACAAAATCACATATCACAGTTTTATGGCATCTTTTGTCAAAAAAAAAGGATTTCCACAGCTTGCTTCCAATGCCATCAGCTAATAGAAAGATGCTAATTTACAACAAACTGAAGCCTTGGTGCTTTGATATAAGCCTTATTTCTCTCACTCCTSTCTTCATTTCTGAAGAAACTGAACAGTTCAGTTAGAGGGCATGAGATGAAGAGTTCCATTGCTCAGATTTTGAGAGTTGTTAGAGCTATTGCTGTGAAATGTTCCTGTGAATCAGGCTCTTTATTCATGTGTCTAAATGCTGATCAGGAAGTAAAGCTTTAGCCAGCCAATAATAAAAATATTGTTCCATGGCATCTGTCTTTATCATGTGGTTAAATTGTTCTGTGTTCCTCTGTCACTRATAGCACAATTCCTGTCCCCTTACCCCAAAGTGAAACACACCTTGCTCTAAGTAAAGTCACAGAATCACAGAATCACTTGGTTGTAAAACACCCTTAAAGTCTTTAAGGTCCCTTCCAACCCAAACCATTCTATGATTTTAAGAGCRCTGAGTCCAAGCATTAACCCAGCACTGCCAAGCCCATCACCAGAGCACATCCCCCAGTGCCACATCTACACATCTTTTAAATACCCCCAGAGATGGTGACTCCAGCACTGCCATGGGCAGCCTGTTCCCATGCTTGGCAACCCTTTCTGTGAAGGAATTACWCTTGGAATCCAACCTAAACCTCCCTGGCACAGCTTGAGACCATTTCCTCTTGTCTTATCATTTGCTCCTTGGGAAAAGAGACTGATTCCCCCTTGCTGCACCCTCCTTTGATGTAATTGTGGGGAGTGATGAGGTCCCCTGATGCCTCCCTCAGTTTTTGGCTTTTATATTTTTCAGATTCTGTACTGCTTTAGTTTGTAGTTCTGAGCTTCATATTAAGGGATAGTAAGCTCTCTTCACAGAGTAGGGAGRCAAAACAATTCCTTCTCTAGCTGGGGACCGAAGACAAATAAATGATCCAAATTTCAGGCCCAAGAGCATAAACAATAGCAGAATGAAGAYCGAAAAACAAGAAGGATGAGATTTCATAACCTAAAACTGTAATTGGACAATTAACTCCAAGATGCAAATGGAGCAGAACTTATAAAAGTGAGAGACYCCGTGACCAGTCGTGTATTTTGTGACCATTTTGGTTCATCTTGGGTTCAGCTCTGGCTGGGCTCTTGTGCTGCCCAAGGTGGATCCATTGAAGCCTTTTAATAAATCCCTACTTTATTCTTTAATTCCATCTGTTCTAGTCTTTGTTTTAGGTCAGCCTTTACAAGGCATCTACCCCCTGAGCCTCTTTTTCTCCAGTTAAACAATCCCAGCTCCCTCAGCCACTCCTCACAAATTTTGGAGCTCCAGACCCTTCCCCAGCTCCATTTCCCTTGTGTGGACATGATCCAGCACCTCAAAGTCTTTCTTGTTGTGAGGGAGCTGAACACAGGGTTYGGGGTGCAGCCTCACCAGTGCCCAGGACAGAGGGACAATCACTGCCCTGGTCCTGCTGGCCACACCATTTCTGATMCAGGCCAGGATGCCTTTGTCTTTCTTGGCCACCTGGGCACACTTGGCTCATGTTCAGCTGCTGTCAACAGCACCCCCAGGTCCTTTCCCCACAGGGCCACTYTCCAGCCACTCTGTCCCCAGCCTGTAGCACTGCCTGGGGTTGTTGTGACCCAAATTCAGGACTTGGCCCTGTAGAACCTCTCACATTGGCTCCTTTTGCMGACAGGCATCTCATCTGCCGACCTCCAGTGACCTGGGCCCTCCCCAGTTAGCCAGRGCTGCTGGTAAATGATGGGGCAGTGGCACAGTGAGCTCTTGTGCCAGCTCCCACAGCTCCCTTGGATGGATCCCATGCAGTCCCACAGATTGTGTGTGTCTGAGAGGTGTGACAGGTCACTGACCCTTTATTCTGTTCCCCATCCCCGTCTTTAACACATTTCTAAACTCTATTAAAACTGAAAAGATGCTATCAGTAAGCTATTTAGACTGAAATGCAAACTGTTAATATAATTTAGTAGACATTTATAGATGGGATTTTCTACACTTGAAGATATTGGAATAAATGTTATGTATTTCTACCATGATACTAGAAAGCAATTTCTCACGTTATGAAAAGACAGAATTGGGAAAAATATTTGCTTTCATCTTCTGCTTCACATCCTATTATGGTATATGTTTCACCCAAAGATGAGCTGGAAAGATTCCAGAAAAAAGTATAGATCTTAATTTAATTTTGGCAGGAGATATAGCAGGTTTGCCTAAAGGTAAAAATTATTACTGAAACTGTAGCTTGCTCTTCTTCCTTTTAAACTAGGAAGAGCTGCATTCAATGAATAGATTTTGAAAGTAAAAAATACATTGTGGAAGATATTACATTCTCTTTCCTACCTTGAATTTTAGTAAACAGAGCAGCCAGATAAGGTACTCCAAGTAGAGAATTTTATGTATTAGCTAATCTGCATATGGGGAGGTTGTTGAAGTCTAAATATGCATAAAAATTGTGAAGACCAAGCAGAATAAGATACTCAGGGTTCAAATAAATCCAAATCTCTGTCTCTGAGTACTAAATGTGTAAGGGATGCTTGGGTAAGAGCTCTTCTATGACAGGCACACAATCAAGTGGATTTATTCAAGTGATGCAAACCTTCCCTTGCCCACATTCTTCCAGCAAAATAAGGTTTGCAATTTTTTGTACTATAGTCAATGTTTTATGAGTTTACAGGAAAAATAAAGAAGGTGGATTGACAATCTTCCCACCCTTCCCTTTTTAAAGTATTGCAATGTTTCCATCTTCACCRTTTGATCTTTCAAAGCTTCATTGCAACTCATCAGACTGTGTGAGGTATCTGGTGCTGCAGTGAAAAAATAATATAGTGCTCTGACTTCAAACTGCCTCCCATATAATTCAGAGCCAAACTGCAGCACCTCATGGAGATTTGAAAATTATCCTCCTAACCACAGTGCCTCGTACCCTAAAAACGTCAACCATAATCAAGATAAAAGATAACTGAAGCAGCACAAGGAAGATTTCTGTGTAATGTATCTTATAAATTAAGAAAAAGCTTTTGGACTTCTGTTATTCATCAAGAGAGAGATGTCTTTGGATTACCTCACATCCCATGTTAGAAACAGATTTGAAGTTATTGTGAAATACCTGTGTAATAATTTTTACTGTTTTGGCTTCATGGCATCAAAGCAGTGCTTTCTATCAAATAATCAATCCTGTCAGCTAATTAGGGGATAAGAAATTTCAGTAAAGAAAAATAGTAAAAATATGTACAGACATCACTTTTACATTACTTTATGCCAGCTTTGCACAGCACTGCTAGAMAAATATAAAATGATAGAAGGGATGAAGTTCAGGTTTATGCCTCTCTGTACAGGAGATAAGGAGCAGAGCCCAAATTTCTGGTGTCTTCTCTTTTGGTGTACATATTTGAGCAAGACTTTAACCCAGACATTCTTGCAGCATGTGTGCCTTAAAATCCAACACTGAGCACAACTACTGGCATGGAAAACAAAGCTGTGCTAAGCCAGGAGAGCCCTGTGCTGAATGCCATGTCCCTTTTCATCATGACACATTCAACACAGAGGAAAGAGAAGATATTCTGAAATAAGAAAGAAGAATGGAAACATCAATATATAGATTGAAGAAACAGAAATTGCTAACACAACAAAAAAAAAACCAAAAACCAAGGAAGATGTAAGTTCTACGAGATGATGGACAGACACAGAATAAAAGGAAAAATGTATTTTCACCATTTTATTTCTCAAAAACAACAGGCAAACCAATGAAACCTAGAATATTTTTCCTAATGAAATCAGAATTAACATATGGAACTTCTCACCACTGGATCTAGCAGAAGACCTCTCTTTCTKCTGGATGTTTTAACAGATGCCCCCAAGATTAAACACTTCACAAAAATAACTGCAAMATCTGAGGGGATTAAGATAAAGTTTGAGGTTTTTCAAATGCATTCACTTAATCCCAGGATAATAAAAATCAATGGATTTTTCTCTTGGCTTTGTGTGGATCAGTATGTGACTTCCAGCTGTAACCCCTTTATCCTCAGGTATCAGCACACCACTAACTCCTGTGATCTGGCAAGAAATCTCTGCCTGTATGCAACAGGTGTTAGAATTGAAAACCCCAAACTATTTGACATCCTTGCACCACACAATTAAAATTGGAGAAAAAAAGAAAAGATGAGGGTGATTGAACCACAAGCCTGAGACAGGAAGAAAAGTCAAAGCTTAAGTATCCAGTAAGATAAATTTATACAGTAGGGTAAATATTTGATCTWACAACAAATTAAACTTAATTCACTTCAAACATGCAAGAGCCTTAATGATACTGATTGATTCAAGGATTTATTTAAAACGCTTTTGCAACTGCTTAAGGGCTTCTAAAATAATACTCTCTACCAAACTGACCCAGAGTGGTGTTCAGCAACTATGCTGCATTAATTAAAATATTGGTACTTTAAAATGGATTAATTCATGGATTCTTTTTGGAATATAATGAAAATCATCTCCTTAAAACTTAAAAAGTCACAGTGACCAACTATTTTGAGTAGGTGAACACCTCCTTTTACAGTTGGTCAACCTACCTTCCTCCCAGCCAAAGAGATGTATGAAATTCCTACTTCTCCATAGATCAAAAGAATATAAATCCATGTGCATTAATCTGCATTTTTGCTGCTCCTATTTATTTACCAGCTGTAGAGTGGCATTCTAGGTTTATGTTCTCTTTACCCCACAATTCCTAATGTATAACTTGTCAACTGCATGAGCTGCATCACTCAAATTTCTCATAAAGTTAATGCCTGGATGCTTATTACTTTAAGTTATTAGCACATTGAGAAGTGCAAATGTTTCCTACACCTTAAARGCACCTTTCCACACTGCAAGGTGAGTGCACAGGATTTACCTGTGAGAGAAGAGATAACATGGAAAGGCTGGCACTCTGACATGGAGAGTTTGATCAACAAGAASTGGTTTTCATGTCCAGAGTCACAAATCTTTCCTTGGCACTGTGTGCTGGGTTTGGCTGGGGTAGAGTTAATTTTCTTCCCAGTGGCTGTGTTCTGGATTTGTGCTGAGCACAGTGTTGATAATGCAGAGATATTTTTGTTATTGCTGAGCAGGGCTTCCACAGAATTTTCTGCTATTTTGTGCTGCCACGCTGTCGAGGAGGCTGGGGGTGCCTGGGATGATGGGAGGGGACACAGCCAGGACAGGGGACCCAAACTGACCCAAGGGTTGTCCCAGACCACACAGCACCATGAATATATAAAGTGAGGRAAGGAGAAGGAAGAGGGGAACTTCTGGAGGGATGGTGTTTGTCATMCCAAGTCACWGATACATGTGGARGTGGCTGAACACCTGCCCAGCCACGGGAAGCAGGGAATTAATTCCTGTTTTTGCTKTGCTTGTRTGCACAGCTTTGGCTTTCCCTGTTAAACTGCAYTTATCTCCACCCACGAGTGCTCCGGGTTTTGCTCTTCTGGTTCTCTCCCTGATCCCACTGGAGCAATCAGCTGTGTGGGGCTTGGCTGCTGGCTGGGGTTAAACCACAAAACCCTGCTTTAAATTCAAAATCAGTTCAATCTTCCTTTGAGGCTTAAAAAGACCAGGCACAAAAAGGAAGACACAGTGAGTGGGGAAATAGAACTACACATAAACACACTATTCTCTCCTCATCCATCCTCAGATGTATTTCATTGTTTCTTGTTTTTAATGTCAAACTTTTATTTTTTCTCTTTCTGCTCTTTTGTTGGAAAACCAGTTTTCCTGAGAGCATATTCTGAATAATAAAAAAAAGAAACAGAATAATTTTAGGACTTTTTGCACCTCTCAGAAACACTTGTATTTATTTTGCAGAATCAGTAAACAGAAAAATCTATGAAAAAATACAGACCTGCCACTGGTTAAAGATGATCCCATCAGGGGCACTGCTAGTGCATCTGTGAAAATGTATTTATAAAAGGGTGAAAATGCTGGGTTTGTATGTGTGTGAGAGGAGTGACAAAATGTGAGAGAAACACAGACACCAAGGTCATCAGTGAAAGGGGAGGGGTAGGAAATGATCACATCTCTAGGTAGGAAGAGAAGCTGTGTTTATTTTTGTTTTATTTCTCACTCTCACAATTCTGTTACCATTAATGGCAAATTATCAAACTGATTTCCCCAAATGGAGKCTGTTTTGCCCCAATGGCAACTGGCAAGTGATCCCTCTGTCCTTGGCTCCACCCATGAGATTTTCATAGCATTTTCTCCCCCGAGCCCACTGGGGAGGGGGAATGATAGAGCAGCTTGGTGGGCGACCCACCACAATAATCTCACCACAAGGGGATTTAAAGTCCCTTTAATCAAGGACTTTTAAAAAATCTTTTCATCATAAGACACTGCCTTAGAACAGTCTGACTCCTGTCCATTATCTTCTGGGTTTCAGTGATAGGAATGTTTTGTGCTGAACTGTATATTAACTGTCTACATATTTATATGGTGTTATTCATCACATTGATCAGAATGCCTCTGGAAAATAAMCAGATTTATCTTACCAATATGTTCAGGAAGTGGAAAAGTATTATGTCTTTATTTATATGCTAAGTAGCTGGCTGAGGTCTGTAACAGAGCCACAGCTTGTAAATGTGGTTTGAAAATGTCAGACTATGGGCACAAGTAGTTTTGATTGTGATCAAACCCTTCCTGAAAATGCACAAACAGATAGACCTTCCCTTCTCTACACCATTTCTWGTGCTCTCTGATTCCATCCAAATATTTTTGAGATATCCCTTCTTAGCTGGATTTGTTTTATGCTGCCATAGGAAACCTGGAAGCTGAGGACAGTGGAAATGAAAAGCTGCAAAGAGAGAGATTCCCTGCTGTTTGTTTGAGTTAAATCCTGTCTGTACCACCCAGAATCAGCCTGGGCCTGTCCTCATCCGTGTAGCATCTTGGAGCAGAAACAATAATTGTGTTTTCATTTTGTGATCCCAAGGAAGTGTGACAAGCATTGTACCAGAAAGGTCTTGGCATTTTGGACTTACTGCTCTTACATCAACTTCAGCAGAAAAATGTGTGATCAATTCAAAATCAGTTCTAAAGCTTGTTGCTGATTGATTATGCATTATTTAATGAATACTCTGCCAATTTCTTCTTTTTAAGCCTCATAAAATGCAAACTTTGATGTTCAAATAGCTGTCATTAATGTATTCTGTCATTAGTGTTTTTCCTAATGCATATGATGTGATTACACCAGCTCTTATCAGTTCTTCAAAAAGGGTAATAAAACCATAAACTGCTCCTTACCAGTGAGCTTGCATAATAAGATCTAGTATTTTAATTAGGTTTTTCTTCTTGCCATTTAAATATAGTTTGATAGCAGGTGATAAAAAAGATACAAGACAAAAAACTTCAAAATATTTTCATTCTCTCCTTCAATGGGTTCATGTTCATAACTTAGGAAAGAGACAGAATACAATTGTGACAGAGGAGTGAGATAAAGAATTTTAAATCAACTTTTTTTCTTCACAAAATGAAAATGTAATTATTAAGACCAGTGATTACACAATTAAACTCTTCCACACAATCAGAATATTGCAGAGAATCACATCTTAATCAATAATTGACAGAAAAGGCTACAGTTGCAGTTTTTCATACCAGACCATTTGTCTGTTTTAATTCAAAGTAAGAAGCTAACTCCTTAAGACACCAGGGATTTAGAAGACATTGCAGTTTCTGAAGGTATGCCACAAAGAGATAAAGCTTAGTTTAATTCAAATTTACCTTGCCCAGACATAGGCAAAGGTAATGTTTACATCACAGGGAATTTTAAACCTGTTTAAAATAATTCTGCAGGGAAGCTTTCAGGACAGAGAAGCTCAAAAAAAACCAGGGGATCACTGCAGGCAGAGAATACAGAAGGGAAGATTGATGCATGTAAGAATAGTGATGATCCATGCACACATCAAAACCAATATCCATGACTCATCACTGGGGATGAAAAACTGGAAAACATCTGATTCCAGTGGTGTAAGAGCTTGGCTGCATAGAAATCAGTGCAGTGAAAAGAAATGCAGCTGTTTGTGCAAGGGAAACCACCAGAGCCACTGCAAAAGTCAAACAAAAAATCTCCTGCCTTCAGTGGCCTTGATTGGATATTTGGAAAAGGAAGTCTAGAAGAKTCACCCCTAGTAAATCATGCAAATCTCCTGATTTTAGCCCCATAGTTTAGAAACTGCCAATATAACTTGCAAAACAAACATTAAGAACTTAATTTTGCTTTCATCACGTGCGATCAACAAAGCGACCGAAACATCAGAGAGAATGGAAAAAGCATTCCTTCRTGTCCTCAAATAAAGAAACATTTCTTGTCTCTGTGAACAGTCTCCCGAGCTCCAGAGCAGAGTCTGAAGGGTTCCCCCGAGAGGATGTGGCTCTCCAGGTCTGGAGGTGACTTCTGTTGGGGCTGGGGGAGGTGATCTCCTTGTAAGATGTGGGTAGGGCTGGAGGAAGGAAAGGAGCAGTGGGAGCACCTGATCCCAGCTTTCTGGTCAGGAGGAAGGAGATGTGCCCTTCTTCATATAAATGGAAGAGGGCTCACATTCAAATACCCTGGTCCTTATGGGAAACCTTAATCTTTATGTCCTGCAGGGTTACAAAAAAAGCACAATAACCCAGGAGGTGCATGGAGGGCGTTTGTCCTGCCACAGGTGATGAAGGAGCTGATGGAGATGTTCTGCTGGACCTCACACTTTSAAACCTGAGAAATTTCAGGGCAAGGTGAAAGCTGGGACTAGCTGATGCTGCACACACCATGAGGTTGTGAAGTTCAGGATCACATGAGGAAATATGGCAGAAAAAAGAATAAAGCCCTGGAATTTAGGAGAGCAGATTTTGGCCTATTCAGAAACTTGCTTGGAAGTATCCCACTTGCATTCTCTATTAGGAAATCAGTAGAGTTTTTAAGATCTTGTGGGTTTAAATGCCTTTTGACAATCTAAAATTGTCAAAACTAATACTGAAGGTAAAGTCCCACTTAATAGACTATAGAACTAATGGCAGATTTCTATGGTATGGAAACACATTCCCAAAATTCTTCCTTTTAAACTGGGTACAGAAGGGATTTTTTTTTCTTCTTGATTCTCTCAGTTTAAGTCCTTCAGTGCATTAATATTCTTCTCCATTTTCTACAAGTTTTTTAAAATTTTTGAYATTACATTGTTACAGATGCTGTGCATTTCCCTTTGTATTCTGTGAGCAGGTTAGACCACAACATGCATGGATTCTAATCACACCTAGAATCTGCCAAAGTGCAGACAAATAAACAGTTATCAGAATTCTGGAGATTTAAAAATGTCTGTTTCAAGAAAAATGTGCTGTCCTATTTTCTGTTCTTCAGGGAAGAAAGGAGGGTTTGTTTCACCTCAACAAAGAGAAAGAGCCACGTCTGCTTGTATTTCATTGCCCTGTATTCTAATGGGGTTATTTTAATTTATAACTGCCTTGTTCTATAAAAGAATGYAATAGTAAATGTACCATTTAGTATGGAACTCTGCTTCTGCTTTTAAGTTCTGCTTGATGGATTATCGTGTATTCTATAACCTAATATCTCTGATGGTTATGTAGCCCATGACTATAAATTAGATTATTTAATGTGAGATGATACAGTGTTCCATTTAAAATACTTTATTGTGTTATAGAGAGAACACCTGACTGAGAAAAGCACAAAGATTATTTGTGTCAGCATAAAGAAACCGGCAATYGGGATTTAGGATTCCTCCAGGTGCATTTCTGACCTTGGGCAGTGAGCTGGCCACTGCAATATTCCTCTTTAATTAGAAGCTTGGTTGTGGAAACACTCAACACCTATTCCAGCAGGTGAGGAGGAGAGCTAACAGAATTTTCCATGAAGTTTCCTCATCTCTCTGGTAAATGGCAGCTCCTGGGGAAGGGGAGACCAGCACCACAMGCCAAGCTGGGACCCTCCTTGAGTGGCACTGCCCAGTCCTGCCTGTGGCATCCCAACGTCTGTAATTTCCCCACGCTCTCAGCAGTGGCTGCTGCTGTCTAAAAGATAAGGTCAATATTTTCATGGCAGCTATCTAAAAGAAAAGGTCAATATTTTCACTGCAGTTTTCAAGAACAACACTTTTCATAGGCACATATTCCAAAGGACATCCTCCACCTACCACTGATTTGTAAGATGCCAGGAACACTTGTGCGTGGACAGGAAGATAATTTGGCAGTCAGATCTCTGAAATGAAAACTGCTCCTAATAAAAAAGAGTGGTTCAATATCCATAAATCTCAATTGAAATTCAAGAAATTTCTGTAAAGGGAGGGAGTAACTTCCAGTGGTACTGACCCAAAGCTGGAGTGTTTTCCTGCTAGGAATATTGTACAGAAGCAGGTGAGGAAATGTGGTAACATATAAAGGAAGAGAATTCAGTACTTTCCTTGTAGAGSAACAGGATGGTGAGTTCCTCTAAGCTAGAAAATCCATGGATATTTGCATTTCTTGTGAGAACACACTCAGTTTCCTTAATGCAGACTGTGAATGCCAGTGACATTTMATGCATCAGTTCTGTCAGTCCATTTAAAAGTAGGAATCTATTGCTGTAACTTCACCACAAAACAAAGTGACATACAAGAAATCAAACGTCACCACAAAACAGTGACATAGATGAAATCACAGAGGAAGCCTGTGGCAGTGTCTCACCCTCAGGGGAAATGCCTGCATCATCCTATGTGTCATATCGGGTGTGAGGGCAGTTATTTCTGATTTATTGGTAAAATTCTATGACAAATAGCAAATTTCWTTTTGTCCTCTGAAATATTTCATGGCCACAAAAAGAGCAACATCCTATTTTAAAAAAAATTACCTACATATTCCTTCAGTACCATTCTATTGAAGCACCTGCAGTTATTCTAAATATCTTGCTCTTTTGCCACCTGATGAAGATGCAGTAGCAAGGATGCTGGGAGGAGAAGAGATGTGATCATTTCTTCTCAGCAAAGAAGATAACACTGACTGTGCCAAAGCCTCCCTTTAGGGCACAAGGACCCAACACCAAGCTCAGGGGTGACAAAGGAATGACAAGGATGTGAAAAGTTAAAAATACGACACTGCTGCCACTGTAACAAAGAGAGAGCATCAAAGGCATAAAACCACAACAAACAAAACAAAACCTAAACACAACACTTTCCAGTGGCATTATTTGAATAAAGGGAGGGGAGAGGGGAGCAACCTGTCCAGGTGCTCAGTGTTTATGTAATATATTTAAATTTTCCTAAAAAAAAAAAGTCATATTCTGATGCTCGAGAAGGAGATGAGGAGATGGCACATTATTATGCTGAAATTCTTGTTTTTCCAGAAGTGAGGGACCATGTTAAAATCTGAGTATTCCTCACTATGCTTAAAGAGGGCTTAGATAGACTTTGGGGTTGGAGGGGGTGAGGGAGACAGGGCAGAAGTCTTTTTATTTTTGCAACTACCAAGACAAGCAAGCCAGAATAATTACATACAGTAGACCACAGCTAAATATTGATTCATATGTCATTGCAGAAAAGAAAAGGTGAGGGAACAACAGCTTGAAAATAATGATGCAAAAATCTATGAAAGAATGGTAGAGACAAATAGACCTACAGCAATTATACACAGAGCAGTTTAAAAGCCCTGCTGGAATAGGAACAACAGCAGATGATTCAGTGCCTCCTGTGGAAATGGTCCTCTTGCCTTGATATCTGTGCAGCCCTTCTGCCTGGAACTAAGCTGGCATGACAGGCACAAATTCAGGCAGGGAAAAATCTCCTAATTAGAGGAGTCACTCCAGTTTAGTTCCAGGTGTCATCACTTGACCAGTTTGTTTTTTTTTTTTTTGCATCTAGATATCCTAGTTGGAAAAACATTGTACTACAGCATTAAAAAAATYATAAGGGAAATGGGTAGGTTCTGGTCATGTGCAGCAGGGATCTATCATTCAAATGTTTTGTATATTAAAAAAATCCAATGGTTCTCTTAATTGTATTGCACTTTTTAATATTTATGACAGTAAGCTGTTTACCAGCATCAGCATTCACTGTTTGAAGGCACCTGCAAACAACATGGAAGAGGCTGAAAGAATCACTCCATTTTTCCCCTGGCATTGCATTTCCCTGAAATAGAGATTTCTTATTGCATCTTCTGCACCTGCTGTGAAACTTAACTTCTATTACCTTAGAACCAATTATAAACCTGATTGCAGCCCAATCTACAAGAAAAAGAGATAGCTCYTGCTCCAAAAAGAGTTGACACTGAAAAGGCTTATTGCCTATGAATGCAGGAAAAACCTCTTTTGACTCTTCTGTGGGGCTGCAGTAAATGCAAGGACATGCAAAACTTCCAGCAGCCTCAATCTGCTTTCTGGATGGTTTTTGTACTTAAAGAAACTGTGTAAACAATAATAGACTGATTGGTCAGGAAAACTTTAAAAGAAATGTTTSTCTTTGTAGAAGAATAAATACTATGATCTATGAGAGAGATTTTTWAGAATTATAACTGCTGCCTCTGAAGTTGTGCAAAACTGCTTCCCCCAGCATCTGATGTGTCACCATTGCCATTAATATCTGTCAGGATGGTTACAGATTCTGATTTTGAAAAAAAAAAAGAAAATAGCAGCACAACAGAAGTGCTTCTGCTTTTGATATTGGAGTTTAACAGCTTCTGTGAACTGTATTTAGTGCTGCCAATGCAGACAAATATTCACTGCATTTTATTAGAGCAGGCCTCCTGCTTCCTCTTTCCTTGTGGCAGCAAGGCCCATGGATAATTCTACCTTGTCTTTCATGCAAATACTTTGAACCTGGATGTGCTCATTTTGGGACGACTTAGATAAAAACCTCCTGAAAGCTTTGGGTTTATTGGATTTCTTGAGCACCTCAGTTAAAGAGATGCACTGGACAGTCCCTGAAGCACTCYTAAAGCACTCCCTGATTTTGTCTGTGCTGCCAAGAAAAACAGCAAAGAAAACCTCTTCACACCACTCACTTTTCTTGATAAATAGACAGGTCCAGGCCTGTCAGCCACAGAAGTTTCATGAAGCTGAGCTCAAGATCTCAGGTGCCATTAAACTTTTCTTAGATACTGTTGGGGCAAAAGTACCGCAGGAACATCGCTGAGCTCTCAGCACGTGGGCAGAGCCTTGGAACATGAGATGGAACATGATGAAACTGGCAAAATATTCCAATAAGATCAATTAACAGAAGGTTTTTATTTTTTGGTGGCAAAATCAGAAGTGGGTAGCTGTTGAGTCATAGATGGCATGATCAGAGAAAGAGAAGAAATCCAAGGAGTGAAGATTCTTGTGCAGATAAGCATGCCCAGAACAGGACAAAGGTACAGAATAACACTTTTTTTGCAGTCCTGTCATGTCACTCACAGCCTCATATTGCTGGAAAATATCACATAAACTGAGGATGGTACAGTCTGTTCACTAAAAAGCCACCAAGCACCATGCTGAAGGCCAGTAGGCTGATGAAATGGAATTCTAAGTGTGGCTTTGGGCTGTCAGGGGCACCATGGAAAGGATGGATTTTTCCCATAGGCATTTTGCATAGTCATTTACACCCACAAATAGTGAATATATCACACAGCTATTCCAAGTTAACAGTGTTTTCCACTTATTCTGGAAAGGCAGAAAYGATGACTCATGCTGTAGGACAAATGAGAGGAATGAGCCCTTTATTAACAGCCCAAATCAGGGAATGTGTTCCCTCTTGCATTGAAATTAGTGGCTCTCTTTCTAATGACTCTGGAGCTCAYGCTGGTGGGGGCCCCATTCTTCCAACAGCTTTGTGAGACTTAATTTGTCAAGACTTTGGCTGAGATCAGAGAAAAGCTGAAGCATTTTTTCTGAGATGCCAGAAGTGAGAGCTTTTTTGCATTCTGATCTTCTGACAGATTTTCTCTGATCCAGTATCTGCCATTATTTAAACAGCTCAGCTGGCATGTGTGGCATTCTGCAGGCTAGTAAGAAGTCAAGAAACATGCTCTGAGGACTTAATCATCCAAAAATTGGCATATAATTTAATGAGAAAGGACAAAATAAAGCAAGATAAATAGAAAATTGCTCCTGGGAGTATTCCACTATATTTTTAATTGCAGAGAATGCAGATCATTCRGGTTCCTTCTATTTCAGATTTATTTCTTTTTTGAATGATTAGACATGCAAGAGAGAAAGAGGTCAGGCTCRGCAACCCAAAGTTCCCCTAGGAAGGATGAAACAGAAGCTACAAAGAGAATAAAAATTCTGGAACCAAGCCCTCTTACTCTCCTGCCCTGCCTTTCCTTTATGTTGCCAAAAAAGAACAAACCAGGAGATTTCAAGGGGAAAGCTWTTTTATTTCCTGAAAATTGGGGTATCTTCAAGGTGATGCCAACCACACTTGCCCTTGGCTCCTGCCTTTCCTGGGAGGTGCAGGATGGAGCCTGTGCCCAGGGCTGACTCACAATTGGGGTCCTCCTGGTGCTGCAGGACCCCCCAAAAAAACACCCCCAGGAGCCTCCTGGGACCAGAGGAGCTGATTTGGGGTTCCCAAACCACAAATCCCTTCCCTCCTACTCCTTTCCCTCCCACTSAACACATTTTCCCTCCTTCTCCTGCAACACCACTCAGTGCACATTTAGCAAACACATTCCCACTATCAAATTTTAATAGGCTTTAATTTTTCCTCTGTCTTTGCATCTTCAAAGAAGGTGACATGAATTTCACTGGCAATTATATTCTGAGTAACCCAATTAGTCCTGAAATACAGAACATGAACATGGTGTGTTTCTAGACCTCATTTATTTTTCTTGTAGGGTTTTTTTTTAATTTTTAAAAGCTTCTTTTTTTTYCCCTCTGGCTATTCTCTGCTGATTATTAAATATAAAAAGATGATATTGATGTATGTAAAAGCATGCTTATTTTATAAACTACAGCTGTAATTTTATTTCAAGGTGAATGACTGGCAAAGAAAAGGGCAAAAAGGCACATATGTTAGAAGTATGAAAAAATAATGCTTAAACTACCAGTGAGTTGCTCCTCACCTGCCCTGATTCCAAATGCAAGAACAGGGAATAGAGCTCAATTACAGGCCAATAATTTTGCAAATCTTGAAGTAAAAAAAAAGACAAAAAAAAAAAGACAAAAAAAGATAAAAAAAAGGACAAAAAAACTAAAGAAAAAAATAAGTATGCAGAACAATTTTGCTGTAGCAAGATTTTTCTGAGGTTCATATGGAATTCAACAAAGGGATTTTTAAAGGTACCATATATATAATATATATATATATATATATATATATATATAGCATGTACCCACAGAAGGAACATGCATGAAACTTGATGTCTTCAAGAATTCTTAGGGCTTTGAGTTGTCACTATAAATTGCTTTAAAAATATGGTGGAAATTGCTATCACCCTCTGCAACATTAAATTATAAATTTGGTTGCAAAGAAGACTTTTCTTCCCCTGGACTGTGCATACTCTCCTGATGGAGATATAATTTGCCTATTTTGGTATGAACATTTTTCTTTGTTTTGGTATAAAATCTCCTTAGATTTTCTTTCCAAGGAGGGAATCAGGTGCAGCCCTGCAGCTTGGTAAAATGAGCATGATGTGAGTGAGCAGTGAGCTGTGACCGCAGGTGCTGAGGGCACACAATTCACAGCAAAACTCTGTAAAAGGAAGGAAGATTCACTTGTGGGGTGGAGAGTGTGACTAATGCCACTCAATATTAGATTTTAATTAGAAAATGTAGTTTTTGTTACACATTGTGAACTCTGTTAGACTTAAAATAGAGCTAGTGAGCAGCGAAGGGAAAAAYGTTTTGGCTTTCTTTTCTAGGTGCTAAAGGTATTCCCTGCACGTGGTGGGGGGATTGGAACAATTTGAGGTGTGAGTTCTCCCCAGCTGTGTGCAGTGAAGGCAAAGAGCTCCTCAGAAGACRTTTTGCACAGAGATAAAAGCTGCTGATGCCCCTCTCTGATCAGATCTGSGGTCAATGACTCTCAAACACAATTTTCCTGATGGAGCAGGAGGAGGAAAGCCTCCTGATGGAGGAAGGACTTCCCTGTTCTTGTATCTGTTATGTTTTGTYCAACCTGATTTTCAGGCTTGCAATGATAATAACTCCTATTTTGTTTTTTTAAGTGACAGAATTTAAAACAATCTAGTTAAAACAGTCCCCAAGAGAGGACTGGGAACAGGAGATACATGCCAGATTTTCTTTTATAATGAGCTTTCAAAGCTCATTTCTTGGTATAAAGCTTCCATATCAAAAAATAAGTTGCCACTTTTTCATTTATGGTAGAAAGAGACTGTTTGGAATATAGAAAAACTTAATATTGGATTTGCACCAGGGAATGAAGCCAGGGGATCTGGCYAGGAAATACATGCTCTGAAAAATGGGCACATCCAGGATGGCAGTGKCTGAGGGGTAAAATCCTGGGGATTTTAAGATTTTTGCAGTATGAACAGCTCCATGAAATATAATGAATCCCTGACAAGTGGTGTGGTTGTTTTTTTTTTAAGCAGCTCTGAAAACTTTCCAGGATCCTCTCCTAATTCTGTCAATTTTGCAAACAACCACAGGGCAAAATCAGGGCAGCTCTGCTCGAGAGAGATGCATTCTCCAAACAGGGCTGCTAATATTAACATATCCCCAGAGCCAAGTTTGCAAGTCTGAAGATGCCCTTGTGAAGCAATGAGATGCTAAATAAATCAAACTATTATCTCTATAATCTGTCCTGTGTCCAACATTGGGAGAAGCAGGTGCATCCTCTCAAAAAGCTTTCATGAAGTGTTCTTTCTCTGCATTTTTAGACACGATTACTTTGCAGTGAATGGATATATTTGGGRATTTTATAAATAAATTACATGATAGAACAATCATAAATAAATGCTAGAAGTAACCACAGGCTTCAAGAAACTATTCAAAAAAGGAATTATTATTTCTTTACTTCYAAGCAATAGCAGCATGGTCTCTAAATACATTTGTACATTTGTTTTTCCTCTTACCAGCTGTTGCCCTTTTGGACCCCAACCAGCATACTGAAGCTTTGCTTTGCTGACCTCAGGGGGATACAAATTCTGGGGATCCCTGCAAAAAGAGAAAAATAAGATTTCAGCTTCAGAAACGTCCTTGTTTAGGCTGCTGCACAGGTGGGCTTTGGAAATACACCCCAAACTTGTAAGATGCCTTTCACCCAGGTTTCAGCAGACTTTTTTAACAGTAAGGTAAACACTAGCAAGTGTTTGTAAGATCAAGCATTTAAATGACAATTTCTGTTTCTTATTAACAAGGAGCTAAACATATTAGTTCCACTGCTGACTYGCCTAAGCCTTAAGAATTAGTTCAGGGATGGCAAACAATGTAATTGTATTTATCAACTCTGATCATGTCCACAAAGGATAAACAATAATTCTAKATTTTAATCCTACTGCCACAAGAAAAATAAAGTTTCGTCTTCTGCACCCAATGACTCTTTTGCCTCATGAATTTCCTCTGAATATGATGGAAAATATTGGCAACTGTATGACAACAGATACATAGCCTGGCTTCAAAGGGAAAAACTCTTCTTAACACAAAATACCTATTTTTTTTTGGAAAATAAAATCAAAATGCTTTTCTGGTTCTTTCATCCATTACCTTCATTTTGTAGCAGAACACAAGTGACACACAGCAAATGCAATATAGAAAAAGGAGGCTTTTTTGGTAAATGTCAAAGCAGCATAATGTCATCTTCTCCCAGCATAGATAGCATTGCTTTAACTGTATTTATACTGAGCACAAATAATTACATTACATATTCTGAAGTCACATTGCAACAACCCTGTGTATTGTGATATCCTACAAACAAGAACTCTAATAAAGCCTGTATAAAATGTGCCTCATTAGAAGATCTCAAACTGCTTGAAAAAGTAAGGCTATTATCATCACTGGTCTACAGACAGGAATAACAAGGCAATTTGAGGCCAACATCACCAAAAACCAGAGAAAACAGCCCAACCCACCTGGCCTTTAAGCAAAAGGCCTTGCACAGTGTTTTGCAGAGCAYGTTTTCAAAACAGAAAAACACCAATCACTTGTTTTTCAAATTTTAATAGTTTTAAAGTTTAATAGTAATAAAATGGTTATAAAAATAGCAATATAATTAGAGTAATAAAAAATTTGGGAAATTTGAATTGGGACAATATGAGACAATAGAAACAAAGAGCTACAGACATCCAGGTACCTTTCTCTGGGCAGCATAAGCTCGAAAAAGGACCCACATTAACAAARGATTAACCCCTAAAAACAATAGCCTTTTGCATATTGATACATCTCATGATGCATAAATTCCATTCAAACACAGGATTCTGTCTGGTCASTGTCAGCTTCTTCYTCTGAATCCTGACGGCGTCTCCAGTCCAGAGTAAGGCAGGAAGAAGTTCATTTCTCCTGATAATGGAGCAATAAATTCTCTTTCTCTGAAAGATTCAGGTGTCCTGTGCCTGCTATCTCACYGTGAGTCCTTTCTTTAAAAAAAAAGTATCCTACATAGCATAGTTTCTATTTTAACATTTTGTTATAACCTAAAACTATATTTAACACACTACTTAAGAGAATTAATACAGTATAACTTTCTAACACAGCACATACAATATTCATTTCAATATTTGCAAAAAGCCAATCATAAAATACACATTTTTCACATCTTTATTGCTTTTTTGGGGCCTGGTGCAGCAGCCCAGTTACAGTCCCTGGGCTGCTCCTTCCTCTGCACTGGGGCTGTTGGAGCAAGGACAGCAAGAGGAATGCTCAGAACTGATTTTGTGCAATCTTTCCACTCTCATTTCCTCTGAACTGTTCAAAGGCCAGCCAGAATCAGGGCAGACCCAAGGTGGGGACCCTGATGGCCACAGGTTCCCCCTTCYATCACTCCTGCAGGTGGAACCCTCACAGTAAAGCTGGAGGTTTGGTGGAGATGGGATGGACAGAGGACGTGGAGGGGCAAGAGGGGTTTGTTGAGGCACTGACACTTCAAGTCTGAGTGTACCATGAGGGGCCCACACAGCTTTCACTTCTACATGCAAAATGTCATCCACAGCTGCTGCCTGAAGAGCAAAATTGTGTCTTTTATTATGTTTGGGGTTTTTTTTACCTAGAAAGTATCTTTGTGAGCGGCCTAAAGTCATTTTTGTAGGGTATGGATAAGAGAACTCATAATGTTCAGACTGAGAGCAGCCACAAAATTCCCTTTGCTGTAGAAAGATGAACCACATCACTTGTTCTGGATTGTGTGTGTTAGCTGCTTAAATTTCCAGTCAGCTATGCCTGTTAGGAATCAATCTCTCTGGTTAGCTGTCTTGATTATCTTAACAGAGAGTAACCTCTGAGGGTAGAAGAAAAAGAGAAAAACAGTGAATCAAATCAAAACCTCTTTTGGGAGAAAAAATAGCACTTCACTATTTGTCAAATGAACTATCTAGTTCTTGGGTTATTTTACCCATGGTGAAAASAAGAGCAAGAAATTACAAATAGAGGGGGAAATACCATTCCAAAATAAACAGATTATACAAATTGTAAGAATTTAAAGCTGTAATGCTTCAGATAACACAGGTGGAGCTAAGGGACAGACGTGCCAATTACAGCAAATAATTCAGACCAGAGCACAGACAAGTCCTGTCAGTTCTGCTCATTGCATCATCTTTTAGAAGAGGAAAACTCYAACACAGTGAAAATTGCTGCATAAACCAGCTTTGGTAGCTGATAAGGCAGAAGGAAAAGGAAAGAGCTGTGCTGCAGACAAAAAAAACCCCAAAAAACCAAACCAAACAAAAAAACCCAAACAAACAAAAAAAAACCAACCCAAAAAAACCAAAGTCATCTTCTCATTCTTTGGTACAGCCAAGGAAAACCAGAATTTCATATCCTGAGTCCTTCCTTAAGTTGTTTCATATGGTTGGGAGGCTTCTTTTGTAGCAAAATCTTGTGTACATCCATCCTCATGCTGTGAGCTATTCCCTTCTACCACAGGCTATGAAAGCAGACCAAGGTCCCAGTTTTCCCCCACAAATGCTCCTGACTGATGGACATACTCATCTTGGTATATTTTGGCTTGTTTCTCATCTTTTGAGGAGAATCTTCTTCCCTGAAGTAGCCACACTCACTCACCCACCTGCAGCAAACTTCAGTGCCATGTGCAAGGGGTTGAGAGGATTCTCCTTGCCCAGCCTGATCCCTCAGGCTTCAGAGGAACCACAGGAATTACCTGGAGCTGGGCTGCACCAGCAGTGGCCAGGAGAACCTAGGCTGTCAGCAGGCCCAAAGGTGGCATGAAAATGGAGTTTACTCACTTGAGAACCTCATTGTGAAARCTCAAATTCCCACACATGTATTTTGGGCTCCATTTGGGGCATGGTCCGTGCTGGAATACGGATGGACTCCTGCTCTGGAAGCCCCAGGCAACCCATTCCAAACTCATTATCAAAGACTCACAGATACAAACCCATTATCAAGGACTCAGAGACACAAACCCATTATCAAGGACTCAGAGATAGCTTTGGGTTGGAAAGGACCTTAAAGATCATCTCATTCCAAGCCCCTTGCCATGGGCAGGGATGCTTCACACTGTACTAGGTTCCTTCAAGCCCCATCCAGCCTGGCCTTGAACACTTCCAGGTATTCTCTGGGCAAATTGTGTCCTAACTAATTATAAGTTAACTTCTCTGGGCTATTTTATTAGCTAGAAAGAGAAGGAGGTTGGGAGAGTTGTCTACACAGCTGCTCTGGGCAGGATGGCCGCAACTCTGTGATGCTCTCTTTGAGAAAGCTCTTAGGGATCCTCAAACTGAAAAACCCTTTTGGAGAGCATTTCTCAACCACATTTCCAATTACCTTGAGCTGTTCTGGGCATTTAACTCTCCTTTGTTAAATTCCTGTAGGGGAGTCAGGCCAAATGCACGCCTGTGTGCCAGGAGCACTCTTCCATTTTACAGGTAAATGGGATCTCATGCCACTCAGCTTCTTCTGGGAAGGATGTTATTCCTATTAAGCCATAGCCCTCCACAGCTACACCCTTCCTTCTCCTCCAAAACAGCCTGCTTAAAATTCCTCTGTACTTTTTTCCCCGAATCAATCAATATTATGGGTCATCTCAGCCTCTCCAAAGAGCCAGTGCTCCTCACAGACCCTCATAACTAGGACTTGTTTGGATTTGAGCCTGTCCCTTGTGAGCTCATTTGTGCAGGATGCTGGCTGGGAAATGGGCAATTCTGAAGGCAGTCTGTACATGTCTGGCTCCTRGTTTGGATGAAGAAACAGGTTCACTGCATCCTCACAATATTTTCACTATTTCCTCCCAAAAAAGAACCTTAATCTTAATTTCCGGCCAAAGAAATGGCAAGGCCTTATTAAACTGTTGCCATTATTCCTTCCACTTTTAAAAYGATTGATCTTGTAGCTGAGAAAGAAGGGAATAATACTTTTTAGACCAGACAGAAGATGGAGCAGGTGCTACATAAACTCTTCCACATTAAAATGACATTGTCTGGACCAGAGGCTCTTAAATTGCTCCAGACGCGGGCATGACCTCAGCACCATGTTCAAAAACCATTTCTGAAGTAATAAATTGGGAAATTTGCTCATTTTAGTGAAGTTTTTTTGCCAAAAAGTCTCCCCTCAAAATTTCCAGACAAGTAAAGTTCCTGAGTGTGAGCAAAGTGCTGATTGCCAAATCACCTTTGCTTGCAGTTGAGCTCAGAACAAGATGTAGAATAAAACAAACTAATCAATCATGTGTTACCTGAATTTGACTTCAAAAATTAGTGTGATTAATGAGGAACTTGTCTGAAAGAGTTTGTCCTGTTTTTTGCTGAAATTTTTATATCTGTGTCCCTCTTCTGACATTTTCTCCTAAAGAAGGAAAATTTCCCTCGGAGACTTTGTGGCACTGGTTCTCCTTCTGAGCATAAATATAATTACCTCTTCTATATAAAGTTCTTCAAAAGCAACTTAAAAATACCCAGAAATTTTCCACTGTAATTGAGGGAGTGGCTCCCTTTACTTCAAGAAGAATATTTTACAGTGTGAGACTGAAAATGTCTGAAACCGATAAAAGCAGTCAGATTCTGGGGTATGGTATAAGCTGCTGCTATAAGGTCTGTTTTCATAACTTCATTTTCATTTCAAATACAGAACAACAGGATTGGTATGGAAATTCTTTGAATATGCTGCCACTGTGAAGAAAAATGCAACAATTTTCACCACAGGCTGCTCTAATATGTCCATCCTCTAAAGAAATAATGTAAACTATGTATATATGTTTTACTGGGGAAAAATTTGAAATCTCCTTACTTCACAATGTCATAATTTTGGAAAACATTAATTGTGTAATTAGTATGTTAAACGTCAGTAGTTTATAAAAGTTGAAGAAATAAAGACAGCTACAAAAACACATGGGGATGGCAAAAATATCTCCTCTTGTTATATGCATCAAGCCAGCACTGATATTTTGAAAGACAACAGTCCTCAGGACATCAGCTCAGAGTATTTTGAGCATTTTTTATAGTTAAGTATAAAAAACTATCTACCTAAACTATTTGTCTCAGAAGCAGAACTCAATGTCTCCACATCTACCTCTAATAACATAAAATCTGACAGCAGCTAAGACAGATTTCTTCTTCCTTAGAAAAAGGGAAAGAAAATAAAGAATGAAATAAAGAATAAATTCAGAAGGGCAATAAAAAACTGGAAACTTCTTAATATTTAAGAATTTTTGATGCATGATGAGGAAAAAAGCAAACTGGAGGAAATGTGCAAAACTAAATAAAAGATGTAAAACATACAGGTTAATTAATAAATCTACAAAGAACCCTAGATAAGGACATGGAGGAAGAGAGAAGGATTTCTAAGAGGCAGGAATGCAATTCCATGAGTAGCACACACACAATTTTAATGAGTTGTTTTTAATGCCTTGACACTTTTAAATGACTTGTTTACTTCAAAATTCACCAAGGAGAAGAGAAGACAGGTGCCATTAAGAAAATTTCTCCCCAGGAGATACAGAGCCCTGCTGAGACTCATAGTGAGATAAAATAAAATATCATACAAATGGGAATAAAAGACTTGCCAGAACAGATAATCAAGAAATCATACTGTTTAGAAGATGCAACTAAAAGAACCCTCCTGGAATTCTAATAAAAGTGCTTAATTAGATGGGAAAGGCTCTTCCATTCATCTAGGCTCATCCACTATTAAATATTTAATTATCACTCACACACACACRTATTTTCTTTACAGCAATGTAAAAAAAATTCTTTTCAATGAACAAAAGTAGAAGGAGGTGATGAAAGCAATTTGAACTTATTAATTTAAACTGCAGATTCACATCAATTCATTCAACTGCTCTTAAAAACATCAGCGTTCACCAACCATTTTTTCCATGATGAACTAATTCCATGGATTTAGTATTTAATATCTAAAAAGAAGGGAATCTAAAACATTTGTCTCCAATTTGGCAGTTCTTTTGGATTCAGGCCAACAATTATGAGCTCAGAGGTCTTTTTTTAATTTAGTCTGCCTGTGTCTGTAATCCCTCATCAATGTAATATTTGGTACTGAGCCTGCAAAACCTTGCACTTCACTAAAACTACCTTAAAATCATAGAATCATAGAATGGTTTGGATCGGGGGGACTTTAAAAATCATTTATTTCCCCTGCCATGGACAACGACACAAAACCCAATCACTTGTCAGTAAAGGAGCCACCAACTTCCATTGGTAATGGTATAAAATGATGGCATGGACTTGCCCTTCTAGCCTAAAAAAAACCAAACCAATTTAAAAGTGCATGAGAGACTGGTACAGAGCCCTGAGCTGCAGTGATGGAGGGTGCAACACATTGATCAAAAACTCTGCATTTCCCCAAGTAAGCAAACAGTAGAAATGGACCTTGGGTACTGGGAACATTACTTTTAAAATTATGACATTATCATGTTTCTCATGTGACCCCTCTAAATCACAGAAGACAGAGTGAATTTTTAGTGTATTTTTAAATGGAACTTTTGTTACTGGAGTAATATTTTGTCTCCTAAAGAGACAATGAGAGGCAATAGCACTCAGGTGATAAATGCAACCACTTAAAAGCAATTTTCTCTTACTCATGCAATTTTCTTTTACTCTGTAGATCTTTCTCAGTCAGCTCTGACTTCAGCACTGYGCAAGGCATGAGGTAAACCCTGGATTTACCAGGATTTCATTAGTATTTTTCCACAGCAGAGACATGAAAAAATGAAAATCTAAACTTTTGAATGCTGTAAAGAAGGCTAGTCAGAATTGCAGCTAGCCAAAGATCAGCTATTCAAAATATGGGGGGTAAAAAACAGGTTGAAGAGAAACAACTTGATAAGCATTGAGATGTTTAAGAATGAACTGGGAAGGATGAGCCTGGGTTGAGTGTGGTTCTTCTGAGCAGCTCTGCCAATCTACAGGGAAGGATGTTTGTGATGAAACCTGAGCATTTTCCATCCAGCTGACCTTGTCTGACTTTCAAACACTAATAAAAATATGGCACCGTGATGTGATGCCTGCAGAGAGCAATCTGGGATTATTAGTACATAAAATGAGATACAGAAATGATCTCCTATCACCAGAGACAGCAGAAGTGCCTTGTTGCCATGAGACTTCACTGGCTGCTGGGTCACCCTTCTAATKGGGTGAGAGATTGATTCTTGGGCTTGTGCTCTAAAATTCAACAGCCTGTGCTACTTGGTTTCAAACCAGAATGACTMAGTATTCTCTGTCTTTTTGAAAACTAAGTCTTTGAGCAAATCTTATTTCTTCTCATGTCAGGAGGTCCTGGAGGTTTGTGTGTAGGTTCTCAGGGGTATTGAGACACTGTCACCCTGGTTTTTTAAGTTTTTCTAAGCCTTCTGATGTTTGCATTCTTGTAATGAACTTTCTCACACACTTTATGTGAATAACTTATTGTTTTGCATTCTTTTATCGAAGACGAGAAATTTAATGGACTGTTGGTTTGTCCAGTGTCATTGGAGAGGTGGCACTGTCACCCTMCAATCCACTGTCACTTTTGGAAATCTATAAATGTTGGAGTCAGAAATTAAAAGCTCTCTTTTTTGCCTTAGAAAATCCAGTGTCCACATCTTTCTGTTTCATGTCCTAGAGYGACAAGACACCTTTCTAAACAGCCTTTCCCCACATAGACTGTGTCATCATCAGTTAAAATTAACATTAATTTGTGCCGTTATTTCCATTTTTTATCATCAGTGATGTGATCACTTTTACACACCACCCCACCACAATCAGCCTGGTTTTTTGKGTATGGTTCAAAAGTGGGTGGCAAAATACTCTCCTTATTCAGAGGACAAAAGCACCACTCTAGCTCTGCACTTCTGCCCCAAARCAGAGATGTAGAAACCTGAAGTAGCCACAAAAGAGAGAATACTTGCATTTGAGAGGGGGTATAACATATAAAACATAAAACATCTGCCCTCAGAGCTCTGCAGATGGAAGGTCCCTTCATTTCTCTTATCTCCTTCTCATGTGTGACATGGGAAAGCAACTTTTTCTATTCAAAATACTTCTATTCTATTTCTATCTTACTCTATTCTATTATTTTTCTATTTTCCTTATCTCCTCAAATTTCTAGTGGAGCATTCAGTAAATGTTAGGGTGAGGGGTGAAGAGACATCAGGGCTGGAGTGACACAGTCTGGGCCATCAGCCAGGTATTTTACACCTTTGCCACGAAGAGATTTTCTCAGTGGTCACTGTGCCAAGGAAAATTCTGGCTGTAGCACCAATTTTCCACCCAGAGGTCCTCTCTTGCTTTCCAAATTGTCCCCATACCCTTGTTCTCCATATGTTTTGAGCTCCACAGGGGTTCAGGATGCCCATTTTGAGATAACAAGGCATTTTTAGACTACTAAATTTTCTCAGTGATTACCTGTGGAGGGGTCCCAGCACCAAGCAGCAAGGACACCAGGGAGCCCCAGGACATGGTGGGGTGCACGAGAGCTGTGCCATGGATTGCTGCATATTTCTCAGAGGTGGGGCACTGTACAGTCCCCAGTGACTGGCACAGGTCCCTGTATAGCCCTCACTATGTGACCTGAGCCCAGGACCCATTAAACCCCCAACAGTGAGAAAATGCCCATAATCTCACAGGTTTGGGTCCTCAAAACTGACTTTTTTTCACATGTCCACAAACAAATCAAGTCTGATTTTYGCAGGATCACATTGTTTGTGCTGTGTAATCAAACAGCACAGTGTTTAATGGGTTGAAAGTTTATTACCCAACCACAGCAAAGAATAATCCAGGATCCCYCTGCAGGGTGGCTCTGCAGTCCCACAGCAATGGAGCAAAACCAGCTYCCTGGGGAAACCTGTGTTTCTTGTTTGTATCCTCATGGAAACTCCATCCAGCACCTTGAACATCAGGGCAAAAATGCAAACAAAAATTCCTGATTCCCACKATGAAAATCCACCTACAATTTTTATTCCTGGGAAGGGAAGGTGATTCATGGAAGCAGCAGTTGTACAGGCTGTGGTTAGTCAGGGCTCTGCACCATCATTTTATAAATTCCCTTTCATCCACCTTTGTTTCCTTTTCCTGTCAAAACTCTGYACTAACTCAACCTTACTGAGTATGAGAGAGGAGGAATAGCCATGGCAAGGAGCTGATTTTGGTGCTGATTTTTGGTGCTGAGCCCCCCAGCAGTGACTGTGCTTTGGGCTGACCACAGCCTGGGGTCCAGAGGGGGTTCATTCATCCTGAGGCATGAAAACATTTCCATCTGCAGACATGTTTCTCACCAGTAAAGCACATTTCATTCACTATTTAGACTTTAATAGGAACCCTGCCTTCATTTCAGAGGGTGCTGTCTCAGAAAATCACCATAGGAGAGTTTGCTTCAAACCTTTTTTCCTTTTTTTTTCCTTTTTTGATGAGCCATAAGCTATTGACCTTTTCTGTAACACAAGGAGGTTGGTTGCTGGGCTTTTCTCTGCTAAAGTGCTAACATTTGTGTCTAACTATTAATTACCCTTTTTTTTGCCTTTTTTTTGGTTTTTTTTCAGTCATTACTCTAATTCTTAATATCACATCCTCCCCTCAGGGGACCATTCCTTATTATTATCACTATACATGGTTTCTAAGGTGTCCACCCACATCACAACTGATTCTGGAAGAAAGAAGTGTGTGGTAGGAATTGCTTTGCCTACACAAGAAAGGAATATTTCACATTAATAATAATTAAAAAAAAGCTGTGCAGTGACCTGCATGGGTGAGCAAGCAGCAAATCCCCTGGGGAAATGATGTGGTGTTGAGCTGCTGAAGTGGATTTCCTCCCACCAGCACAGCCAAGGGTCCTTCCTGAGCTGCCTTCCAGGCTGAGCTGCTTTCAACCTGCCACAGCTTGGAGCWGAGTGATGCTCAAATAGCAGCTTTGCTTAATGAAATGCTGGTTCTTTCTTTTCAAAGAGGCCCAAAATGTGTCCATAGGCAGTAAGCTGGTATGTGATTTAACCACTATTCCAGTGATTTACAGAGTGTTTARTTCAAAAGATTATAAAAAGCAAGAAGCCAAACAGCTCCATCAGGGCTTGAGCCAAATGCCAGCAAACTCAGATGAAAAATTCCTGTCCACATCAGAGGATGTAAGGTCAAGCTCCACCATCAAGCTACCAAATGTAACCATTCCAACTTTTCTGTGTCAAAATGCAACTGAAAAAGCATCTGACATCATGAGGATGTTCTCATTTATAGTCTGGCATAAAAGCCACCACACTGTGCAGAAGTGCCCTAATTAACTATATAAACTATCTCAAAATGTGATAAATTCTATATAATGATAATTGTTAGAGAGGGAGGAGAGAGGAGTAGAAATAGCAGGTTCTTCATGAACTACAGAATGTATTTTTTTACTTATTTAACAAATTTCACATTTTCATTTGGTTTTACATACCTTTTCATAAAGATTTTATTTCAACCTCTACAGATCATTCTTGGGGGAAAATATTCATCTGCTCTAAGTAAAATTTAATTAGCTGAAAACGGGTTTTATTAAATACTGTACTTTTTCTCTTAAAATAAAATGTKGGCACTAGTGCAAGTTTATAAATGTTAGCGTGAAATGGTGCAGCAGTCTGTACAACAATTGTCACATTTTGCATCCATTGGGGAGCTACAATTTCTCTCCTTGCTTTGCAGATGGGGACACTGAGGCACAGGATTTTTTAGTGCCACAGACTAACAGGCCAGATGGAAATACATTAGAGCAAACTTGATCAAATGGGCAGATTTCTGAAGTAAATTCGGTTCCCTGAAGTTCTTTTATCTATGATTTTAAATAATGAATCAGAWTTTCTTTTTCCTGTGAACATGGAACCAGGAAGACGTGCAAGGGTAAACTTCTCATCTTTTGAAATACACAATAGGATACGCACAAAACTGATTAAGTTCTCTCTAATTAACTTTAAAGTCCATTTCTTTCCTGCCAGTGGCTTGTGAAAAAAATAAAAAAAAAGGAGATATGAAGAACAGTGGGAGCTCTGCACAGAGATCTATAGACTGCACTTTGAAAATTTACTCACAGTGAAGCACTGGCTCAGTTCCTCTCCCTGTTATCACTTCTGTGGATCTCCAGCACATTTTGTGCACTCACTCCACTCCTGGGACTTCTCTTGAAGTTACTGGGGCTCAGCATGGGGCACTCGTGCAGGATTTTCCAGACCTRTGAAATTCCTGGCAGTGCAGGCAGGAGGAGCTGAGCTCAGCTCCAAGAGTGCTCCTGCTTGTGCTTGCCATGTTCCTCTGAGTCCAACACATAAATCCAGTAAGAAATACGGGCTCTGCTTAGGAGTAACTGTGCACAGCTCCCTCCTTCTCAAATGCAAAATCAGTGAGGAGTGGGTAAAACTGCTGATTTTCTCCCTGATCCTGGTAAGAACATTTGGAAGCTCCCGCTGACAAGTCCCAGCTGGATGTGCTAAGAGCTCCTACAAGGGGGTCAGCCCCAATCCCTGACACTTGGCTGTGCCCAGAGGGAAATGGTTCATGCAGAACTGGGTGGGTGCTGGGAGGTCTGAAAAAACCATGTTTTATGCTGGGCTTTATTTGGTGGAATGCAAAAACAACTGTAGAAAAGTGTAACTTTTCTGCTGGCCACAGCAAAAAATTAAATACAGAAGTACCCCTTGGATATCCTACCCAAAATTAGCTCTTGCTTTGGACTTGCAGTGCCAGATCACACCAGTGGTCCAGCAGCATGCACTGGTGTGAAAATATCTTAACACTGGTGAGGTAAATCCTGCAATTGGGTTAGGGAAACACCCTGCTCAGTCCCAGCCTGACCATAAAAACTCTGAAGTAATTAAGTTTTTTTTTTCCCCTTATTTCACTGAAAGATGTGAATCACTAAGATAATTCATATTGGAGCCACAAAAGAATAAAACMATTTTCAGTGCCTAGTTTTTGTTAGTAGGTTGTTGCCTGTATGGCTACATTTTTATTTTCCAAAATTAGGAAAAATAATATTAGTAATTAAGTAAAATATAATATTAGTAAATAACTAGTATTTAAAATTAATATTAAAATTTAATATTAATAACGTTAATAAATAAAATAACTTTTATTAATAAAATATAAATAAATTTTATTAAAAAATTAATATTATTAATTAATTAAAAATAATATTAGTAAATAACTGTATATGGTGCTGGAGTTCCATATTTCCCCAGCACCTTGCAGGAGAGCTCCCTGTTCCACATCTGCACCTACATCTGGATCTCAGTACCTATAAATTACAAGCAGTTGGCAACTGCAATGCTGCCAGTGCAGCTGTTTGGCTACGAGAAGAGCCTTGCAAAAACATTTCCGATGGAGACAGCTGCCAGCAGCTCTCAGGAGCTGTACCTGAAAAGCAGCAGCGTTCCGAGGGGAGCAGGCGGGGCAGGACGGAGATGCTCGCCCCAGGGAGCGCAGGGATGGTTCCGCTAGGTGGCACCCGGAGCCGGCAGCGCGATTCTGGGACGGCAGCAGGAGCAGAGCCGGGGATGTGAAGGAGGAGGAACGGAACACAACCCCTGCTCGCATCACCCAGGAAAACGGGAACTGCGGCTCTCAGCCCCTGTGCAAACCGCGGGCCACTGCAAGCAAATGAGCCAAAGAGTAAAAAATGTTTTTGTGATTCGTGTCAGTTTTGGCAATGGAATCAGCAAATGCTTGTGTCTGCTGTGTCGAAAGTAGACACAAAGGAAGGTTTTGGAACTTTCTGACCWAATAGCCAAATTGTCACAGACATATTTTATGAAAAATCCTGAAGCTGAGAAGCTCCAGCTTCCCCATGTTTTGCTGCTTTGGAATGGGATTTGGAGAATTGTTTACCCAGCATGTGAAATTGTTTTTACTTGATGA
>JACDOX010000020.1:7525966-7696406 GCA_014549065.1 Cardinalis cardinalis
TTTCCTTTCCTTTCCTTTCCTTTCCTTTCCTTTCCTTTCCTTTCCTTTCCTTTCCTTTCCTTTTTCCTGCCTTCTGATGAAATCCTTTCTTCTTTTCTTTTAGTATAGTTTTAATATATAATTGTCTTTCAATATAATATATATCATAAAATAATAAATCAGCCTTCTGAAACATGGAGTCAAGATTCTCATCTCTTCCCTCATCCTGGGACCCCTGTGAGCACCACCACACCAAATAMAGCATCAAAATAAAGAAGCATAGTGGGGTGAAAGAGATGARGTAGCAAGATGACTGATGCTTAGAATGAAATAGAGGAGGTTTTGGTAAAGCTAAGAGATATTGCAACAGGGCAACTAAATGCTTATATTAAAAAGCTTGATGCACTTGACTAAATCATATAGAAGACACTGGTGAAGGGCTTCCCTCCAGAAGACAAGCAGGACAGGAAGCCAACGACCACCTGGAAAGATTATGAAAATTGCTGATGCCAGCTTATTGATATTTGCTGATTTGGACTAACCAAGCACATTGGAAAATGCTTTGAAGRTTTAAAAGCAGTAAATATACTTTTTCAAACTTGTAAGTGGTGTGTGCTGTGAGTGGAGCAGTGACTCCCCAGCCACCCAGAGCTGCTTGCTTGCTTTCTTTACAATAAAAGATACAGAAATAAAATTCAGATTGACTGTTRAAAATTTTATATCAAAAGCAGTGGTGGGTTTTACCCCCAGTTTACCAAGAGGCTGTGAGAAAGCTGAAATAACAGAAGTGAGGTACTAAAGCTGTGTGATCTCTTTCTGCTACCTCGGGCTTGTTTTAATTTTTAAATCAGATCCTTTGAGTCTGTGTCAGTGGCATCTGTTAGTTGTCCTGTACAGACCCAAGTGTGAGGAGTTTACTTTGGCAACAGCTCTTGTGGAAAAATGCTGCAGTGCTGTGTAAAATACCATTTGGGAGCATAGGCACTGAGGACATTCCCAAATTGATTTGTCAAACTTATTGAGAGCTCAAAATGAAATCTGGAAAACATTGGTATGAGCTCCTTTTGACTTCAGGCACAGCCTGAATCTGGAGAGCATGCAGAACGTGGCAAAAATAATTAGAAAATTCCCTTTAAAAACCAATTTATGCTGGCAGATTAATGGCAYGTTATTTAAATAGTGATGCCAGAGATTAGGTTAATTGGCTTCTCTATTAGTTAGCCTCAGCAGGGGAGTAGCAAGGGCATGAGCGGGTGCAAACTCTAAATTGCCTGGCCTTCCACGTCACAGCTGAGGATGGGGAACAGGACAGAGAGAGGCAGCACAGGGAAAGGGACACTGTCACAGCCTGCTTCCAGGAGGGACACTGGGAGGGGACTGAGTTTGCTCCCCAGCAGTCACTGCCTTGGCCACTGAGCTGGGGAGATGCCRAGGGCCACAGGCACACACCAACAGGGAGAGAGCTGTGCCTGCTTGCAGATGAAGAAAAATTGAGAACAGTTTGTAAAAACGGCAAAGGGGTCAGTGCTCAGTGCAGAATTTTGTCACTCCTGYTATTGACAGGTGGAGGACAAGGATGGCTGCTTGTGGATGGCAAATTCATCATCACCAAAGAAGCTGGAATGTCAAACTGAACTGAACCTTGTGCTGTGCCCTGCCCTCAAAAACCTTCATCCACAGATATCCATCAGAACAATAGTCCTGTGTTAAATGTTAAATAGGTGATGAAGAGGTTTTTATCCCTTCATCCAACAGAGGCTCTACTGTCAGCTGATGTATTTCACCACCTTTTACATCAYGTTCACTGGTCACCTCCCAGATCTGAAGTAACTAAGTTTTCTTTCCCTTATTTCAGTGAAGGATGTGAACGACTAAGAAAATTCATATTGGACCCTCTTTGTTCATGCACCATCCTAAAATATACAGAGAGCTCCACAGGAAGGATAAATGCCCATGTTCTGTAGAAATGGCAGTGTGCTGCYCTTTCCACCACTCACATGCACCATCATCACCTGGAAGGTCAATGAAATATCCACTGCACAATGTAGTTTACAATGCATAAAAGCCTAAACTCTGCAAACCTTTACCAACAGGAGACTCAGTGATCCTTCCAGCCCTTCTTCAGCTCGTGGCCTCCTGATCCATCACCACCACCACATCRTGCTGTGGGGCCACCAATGCCTGACACATCTGTGTGCCTTCTGGTGTGCTCTCACTTTCCAGATTTGCCTTTTATGCTGGAAACTTCTCCTCTGACATATCCAACCCTTCCGTTCCCTGCACCATTGCCCAACCAAACACAGAGAGCAAGGGGAGCCCCAGCAGAGTTGGAGCTGGGGGGAAGAAGGAGCTGCTTGTCAGGGACAAAGAAATATCATGCAGCAGCAGAAAAMTTCTTGGACCACTATATTGCTATTTTTTAGCATTTCTAATACATGTTATGCATGATACTTCTATTTTTTCCACCTTTGTTTTGTCTGGAGTAGGACTGCGCTGTCAGTCAAGCCTTTTTTGCTCTTAGCCAGGTTTGCTGCAGACACAAAGCTTATGTGCTCCTGCTGTGGCTTCATCCTGTTGCTGAACACTTTCAGCCCACAAGCTACTACTCAGATATATTGCCAGAAAGATGGAGTTTTCAAAAAAGTAAGCATATTGAGTAAATTCCCAGAAAAAACCCAGCTCAACCAACCAACCCACCAACCAACCAACCAACCCACCAACCAACCAACCAACCTACCAACCAACCGGCACAAAACAAAACATAACCAAACAAAACAAACTGAAACAAATCAAAACAAAAGCAAACAAAAAAAATCACACACACGAATCTACCTTCCTGTTTTTGCTTTCCCAAAAAARGGAAAGCAAAAGCAAAGAGGAGATTGTGACAGGGAAGGGAAGAGGCTGAAGAAGCCTGGAGTGCGTCACATGGGCACTACAGCTTTTACAGGGTTGATGGTGAGAAATCTCCTAATTTCCATGTTCCAACCATACATGGAAACAAACTGCAACGAATCAAAGCTAAAGAATCAAAGAATCATAGAATGATTGAATGGTTTGGGTTGGAAGGGACCTTAAAATCAGCCAGTCCCTGGGCAGGGACACTTTCYACCAGACCAGGTGGCTCAAAGCCCCATCCAACCTCACTTTGAACACTCCCAGGGATGGGGCAGCCACGACTCCTCTGGGCCAGGCTGCACAACATTCAGAGGAAAGAAATTATTCCCAATATTCGGTCTAAACCTGCCCTTTTTCAGCGTGAGCCTTGTCCTAGCACTCCATGCCCTTGTAGAAAGTCCCTCTCCAGCYCAGGCCAGGCCCCCTTCAGGCACTGAGAGGCTGCAGTAAGGTCTCCCCAGAGCCTTCTCCTCTCCAGTGCTCTGGTGAGTGGCCAAGCRTGGCTCTCAGCCAGACACCACCACATCTATATTCCAGACAAAAACCCTGAAATCTGGAATATGAAATTCATGTAGTCTGACTCTCAGGGGAAGCTGAGTACTTCTGTTTCCAGACTCCCTCATCTTTTGCACAGCACACAGCTCAGTGGATGCTGCAGCTGAAAGTCAGGCCATTGCAGAGGGCTGTCACAGGCAGCCATTTGTCACCATGCACATTGTTTTGTAGGATTCTTAATGGCTGAGTTTTTAAATGAAGACATTGAAAAATTGCTTACCCATGAGGTATTTTGCTGAGGGCATAATATGCTGTATATGAATGCTGATACACCTGCAAAACAAAATTAAGAAAAAGACAAAACAACAAAAAAAGAGAGATTAGTAACTGCCACCTGTGTTAATCGAGCTCTTTTTTTGCAAAAACAGTCTAACATTTGTGGCTGAGAAGCTCTCCTAAACACTTCAAAATGTGTAGTAGAAAAGCACAATGCATGAATGCACTTGGAGCTGTTGTGTTTCCCATCCTGCACTTTGTGMTGGAGTTTGGCAGAGCTCACACCCCCAGATGCTCGGTGTCATGGTTGCCATGGCCACCAGGTCTTTGATTAAACTGGGGGCACACAGCATCTGCAAGGGCTAAATTTAGAGCAGCCATTAATGAGGACACCTTGGTCAGCTGGAGACATGCTCCATCATTATAACCAGACACAAGGTGTGGGGGTTTTTGCTTTATTTCCACATAAATAAAGCAGGGAGTGGTGCTGGTGATATCAGAGAGGGTTGTCAGGCCCCTGTCAGCCAGGAAATAAAACTGTATTCAGTCAAGGCATAAAGTTGACCTCGTGTTTGTATGACCTGCTAAGATGCATCTTCACATCAGTCTGTGCTCTGTGGACCTTGGGGAGGAGCTGGGCAGCTTGCACAGCAGCTCATCTCACAGGGCACAGTTTATTACTTATTTTCTAAGTGGTAAATAATAACAGCAGAGTCAATGCCAGTGATTTAAGAGGTGGTGATTTTCCACTGGTGACAGCAGTCCTTTACAGTGATCAGGAGTCAGGAGATCAGTGTGAAAGGTTTAAATATGAATAATTTTATACAAATTTATACAGGGTGTCACTTTTTGAAATTCTGTCCTGTTAYTATATGCAACTAAATAAATAAATCTCCTAGAAATCCAAATTTCATTTGGCTTCTACTTGTATCTTGAAACCGTATTTGCTGGCCAGCAGCTCTCAGAMAGCATCCTGTCCCAGAGAACAAAGGAGAAATTTCTTGAATACTTCCTTCACCAAGCAAGTTTGATCAAAGTTATTTTTTCCTAGGCTACTCTGGTTTTGCACAAGTATTTTTTTTCTTATGCTTATGCCAAGAACCATGAGATGTCCTGGATGGTGCTGGGAGCCCCAGCAGGGGCCATGCCAARCACATCATCAGTATCTCAAGCAAGCATCACTCACTCCCTGCCCCTCTGGAGGGCAAACCTGCAGGGTGGTGTCCAGAACAGCCCTGCAGCTTCTGGCAGATAAACATGAGGCTCATCAATAAACACAAGGCACATCATCCTGTAAATATCAAATCAAACTTCTCTGTTACAGTTTGAAACCAAACACTGAATCCTTATAATACTGCATGAGCTCCCTGAAAAACAGGCACAGAGGTGAAAGTACTGGGTTTCTATCTATGAAATGCAGAAATTGATGCTGGATTGATGTGATTTCCTTCTTGCCCGTGCAATTCACTCCCTGCATTGCAAGGACATCATGAGGTCACATCCCTATCTCCTTTCAGGCATTCAGATCCATAAGGACTCTTCACACAAGGTGATTCTCTGTGTGTTGGTATCAGGGAAGGTCTTGGAATACAGTGAATTCCCCACAAGCCAGCATTTATTTTAGCACAAGTGTCCTTTTTAGATCCACCTGTGTCAGATGATGTCAAATAAATTACCATTTTCTCATCCTCACCCAATCATACCAAAGAGCTCTTGAATCTTGGGATGTTGATACCTGAGTCCTGGCTGATGCATGCAGCCTTAGAGTTTATTCCAGCTTTGATGAAGTCYTAAAACTGATACAATTCCTTAAAGAGAAAGCACTGGAAGACTGAATCTACCTGCAGATCTGAAAAACCTGGTAATACATTGTCATTAAATACTGAGACATTTTTGTCTTCCAATACCCTGGCAGTAGGTTGGAGAAGATGATGTAGATATATAAATTCTGATCTGAGGCCGGGATGGTTGTTCATGGTTATAAACCCTGCTGTGTTGCCAGATAATAGAGAAACAAGTCCCCCAAAATGAGTATGAACAGATGGCTTCAGCAAAAAATCACAAAMTGTGGCAGGCTGGGGGGAAAGAAGCAGCCAGGGGAGTTTTGAACAGGACACCTGCTGATGTCCTTGCTTGTGGTGCAGAGTCCTACAGCCCTGCTGGGAAGCCCAGAGCTGTCTCAGAGGAATTAATGGAGACTGAGGCAAAACATTCTCTTTGCTGGGAGAGCTTAGGACTGAGGAAAACAAAAGTTGCAGGACACTCAGAGAGCTCTTTTATTTTCTGATTGTCATTTGTCATCATCTTGGGTCTCTGGCCAGACTCTAAAATATCTCACATCAGCTGTGCTACAGTATACAGACTTCAAAGGCTTGCAGCTGGCAGAGTTCACTCACAGGAGCAAAATTTTCTCAGATAAATCCTTACAACATGCAGGTTTGCTTGTATAAAAAAGGAACTACTTGTATGAGCAAAGATTTCAGGATCAGACATTTATTATTAACATTACAGTTGTTAAGGTCACAAGCACATGCAGCTCAAAAATCCCTCTCAGCCCAACYACTTCAAACCTATTTGGAAAATACTCTGCCAGCACTGGTACTAAGCAGAGAAGAATCCAAGAGAAAAATCACTTTATGTCTTTCTGAGAAATTAAATGGCARCTTTCCTCTTAGATATGCAAACTAAATGAAGTTAACTGAACTTTTTGAGAGGATGAATGTGCTTGCTTAATATCTCTACTAAATTTCTGCTGGGGTCAAGATGAATTTGGCTATTCACTTAGCAATAGGAAAAACCTCACGGCAGGGAAAAGTGTAGGGAAGAGATGAGCATTCTTCCCAAATCCAAACTGAGCCTCAGAGAATGGAGAGTACTTAAAAGTCAGCATTCACTCCATTAATCCTGTCTGCTGCTGAGGCTTGGCCAACAAAAATAGCTGTATAAACTCCATGTTCCCCTTTTCTATCAAAGGGGATGCCACTGACTGATTTGATCCTCTCAGCTCTGATTTTTAGCTGGATTCCAGAAGCATTACAGCTCCTCTCAGCAGAGAGGCATATCTGGGGATGGCAGAGGTTTTGGCAACTGTGCTCTGTAGACTCTGTTTGTCAAACCATCCCACCCACATGGGTCAGAGCAGGTTTGAGAGTGCTCTGAAGGGCTCTGGGTATCACCACAATCAGGTCACAGAAGCTCCCATGCCAGCTGTCACCAACAAGTGCTGTGAAAGTCATTATGACAAAACCATTGGGCCAGAAACACTCTCCTGCTGGGCTTCTCATCCCAGGTCACAGCACAGATCTTGTTTACTTTCAATCTGAATTATGCTCTGCAACATGTGCATGTTTACACTGAAATCATACAGGGACTGAGAGACAGATCTATCTGTTCCACTGAAATCTTGGAAAAGCAGTTGTCTCTCTAAAATTCAGAAGAATGCAGGGCTAATTACATGTGACTACATCTTGTTGTGAAGCCCCTGACCTCATTTTATGCAACCAACAAAAGAAACCTGGACCTGGTCAGATGAGAGCAGAAATGGAAACACTGCAGCACATGGAGCAGCAGAGAAGGATCTGTGCCTCTCTCAGGCCACCAAATTCCAAAGGAACAGGGAAAYTGGGGCTCCAACAAGGTACAGAAAGAAAATGGAAGAAACAATTTCTGTGCTCTGTCACCACAGAGCAAAGTGTGGTGTGAATGGTAATGTCTCCTTGGAAACACTGGTTTAAGTGCTGTGAGGACACAGGTCCTTGGCCAGCAGGGCTTACTGAAATARAAACTATCTGTTATTTAAGCATAGAGTGGATTTGAACTCGTTTATTCATTGTGATTCTTAATATACTTTAAATTAGAATCCATAACTTTTGTGTTTGCCCCAGAGTAACTGCAGAAGTATGTGACATATATCCAAGAAATTTGTGAAATGGGTTTTCARCACCTTATGGCTGGTATGAAAGTTTGCACTACCTGCTGAGGGTTTRTCCCAAGCATCAGTAAAAAAGAAAGAGTTGAGTTTACACTTCCATCTCCTGTCTGTTGGTTTCTGTCTCACTTTGTGGACTGATGCCAGGCCAGCACCAGCAATAATCAACATTTATGSAAGGCTTTCTTTAATGTTGCTGAATCCATACAAAGAAGAGGCACSTCATTTCGAGGAGGTTTACAAACAAAGAAAGGGGGGAAAAGCCCTTGGAAGAAGGCTCCCCAAATCAGCCCAATCCACTYATCTTCCAGCAGGCTTTTCCACCAACAGAGCTGATTTAGGATCTTACCACCCAGTGTATAAAACAGCTCATGGATCTGGGATTGAACCCAGGTGGACTGGCTGCCATGAGCTCATTATTGTTACTCACTTGATAAATACAGGAATAAAACATGTTTGCATCAATTTTCTAAATGGCTCCATTGAGCCCCTGGCCCTTTGTACAGTAGTGTTATTTACATTAAAGAATTGCCCAGAAAACTCACAAAAAAATCCCATAAAACTTAGAGCTCACAAGGGACCAGCACAGGGCAGAGCAGAAGTGCAGCTGTTTGCAGCTTGCAAGGCTAAATACAAAATTTTCAGTGTTTAGTGTCTTTTCTTTTTCAGGATCCACACATTTAATCCAAAAATCCATCCCAACCCTCCCAAATAAAACTGAACATACCAAATAGTCATCAGAAAGAAAAACGTACAACAGTTTGCTAAAGCCTGAAAATAGCAAGAATATATTTTAATGTGATTAATCATAAAGCACCCAGGATTTATCTGGGTAAAATGACTCATTTTTTATTCTGTAACAATAAAGTATATCAACAAATAATAGATCCCCTCAGGATTCCTAACAGACCCTGGTTGTCTCAAGAATCTATCTGCTTTTACACTATGCAGTAAGAAAAATATATCACAAGTGGCTGGTGAAACAGGAACTGCCAGATCCATTTAAAGGGTTTCCCACAAAGAGTCTCTAAAAAGACATTTGCTGGAAATAGATTACACAGCCCATTTTCCTACTTATATGAGCAGACAAATCCCCAAAYGCACATATGAATGTCAAGCCAATTGAATAATCCCAAGCATTTGACATAATTACATATTCCACCTTTCAAAATGGTCCTGGCGCCCTTAAACAGTAACTAACACTGTGATGCAAAATATGCAGGTAAAAGATGATTTGCCATTTGGCCTTTAGTGTCTGTGATATTTAACCAGGCTCTGAAGCTGACAGATTAACAAGGAATAAAGTAGAATGCAGGAAGGCTGCTGCTATGCATTGGCAAATAGCTCATGTCTTTTGCACCTTGTTTTCTCACAGTGTCACGAAAGGGAGGGGAAAACAAGTTCAGGAGGAGAATACCAAGCAAACATTAGCCAGAGGTTGAGTTTCCTTCCCCTGCATGGACACAGCATCTGTGTAAAGGATACCACACTGTCACATGGATTCTTCTATTGTCAGYCATCAATAAGCAAATCCAATGTTCACTTCACAGGGTAACTGTGTTGTTCATCAGATCTTCCAGGAGAGGAAAGGATAAATTTTTGACTAAAAATACCTCACTGCCATAATCTGTTATGGTAGTCTGTGGAGGATTAAAGCAGGCCACCGTACTTGTTTGCAGAATATTCTGTATCTTTTATGAAAATCAACATTAAAAACTGAATTTTTTCTTAATGTGTCAACATTTGCCTTGATCAAAATTCTTTATGATACCATTGGTTTCACTGAACCCTTCTRTTCTGTTGAGAAGAAATCCTTCTTTTGCCATGCCATGTTGAACTGGCCCTCCAAAAGGATGAAAAATCCATTCCTGTACTTGACCACCAACTTCTGTATAATGTTTTGTTCAATTTTGTGCTTTTATTCTCCCCTCTATTTGTGATTTAGAGCACAAGGGGTTACCTCTGGCTGAGGCATAGTTGGTTAATGCTCTTTTCATTTTTTCCCCTCAGTGCAGACAGAATGGTCAGCAGTGTTCTCCTCAGCCCAACTATTTTTTGCAAAGGATTTTATTTTATTGCTAATAGGCACTCCATAGTAACCAGCTTGGAATTAGATTCTCTCAGAAACWTCATGCTATCTTTTCTTTTTGTGTCACTGCAATAAAAAAAAAAAGRAAAACTACCAAAATCCATACTGGTATTTTGTATCGTGCACTCACTGAATCTTGATTGCTTGCAAGAACAAAACAAATCAATAAAGCTGTATAATTTGAGGTGTCTTCAACATTCTCACCTTTCAGATTCATTGTGATACTGACCTATTTTGCTTTCTTCTGAGGCAGCATATTCTCTTTTGTCCCTGCATTGAATTATCCCTTTGTACTTTATCACTTCTCCAGCAGAGTCTCATGCTGTGTGTCAACCTGCTTGCACAGCCCTCTAAGGAACTCTGCCCATTTCTCTTCGTGCTTCCAATAAATTAGAAACCCCATAATGAAATTCTATCAAGGAGCATTTCCTGAGCATTGCTTCAGCTGGCAGCCAATACCCCACAGCTGTCATCAAACACCTGATTTGGGATGCTCTCGCCTGCTGTGCTGTGTCCAGCTGATCAGCCACGCGTGGGATGTGCTCACAGCCACAGAAAGGGCACCCTGGCACTGCTGGGACACTCCAGGACAGTCTGGGGAGCTCAGGGGAAGGCAGAGATGGGGRGAAATGGGTTTGAGCAAGAAGGGTGATGAGAAGGGGGTGCCTGAATCAATCAACATACAGAGAATTTGGCAACTGGTTGCCTGTGCTATAATTGTGTTCCAGAGGAATTAATTTAACATTTTTGGAGAAGGAGGGAGATACAGACTTGGGCAATGTTTTAGAGTTAAGGGAAGTAAAGCTTTTTCTTGCAGAGGGGGGCAGGATCCTGACCCAGCAGTGCAGCTGTGCCTGGGTGGGGTGACACAGCCAGCACTAAMCTGTCAGTGCCTCAGAGAGAGCCAGCAGGTCTGTGCTCACCTCTGTCACTCCACTGAGCATCAGTGAGCATCATCCCACTCATTTCCATATAGGAAATCAGCAACTGGGTGTCTCCAGAGCCAGGAAGAAACCTTAGCACTTGATTTGGAAGAAGGCAGTAATAAAGAGGCAGTGTATCATCAGGACATGTCTCTATTTTGCAAATCTTTTCACTGTTTAGTCTCTTAAAACTGAAAATTAAATCATTGTCCTTGTTGTTTAAAGGACAACCAGGACATCTCTCCAGCCATGCAGAGCTGTGAATGCCCTGCCACCCACACCAGAGAGGCTTCCTTGGAGACCAGTCTCACATCAAGATGACATCAGGGAGGGCCAGCACATTCCTGCCATGGGGACTTGCATTTTGGAAGCATTTCTAACCAAGCTGAAGCTGATTGTGGCGGGGTCATGCACCACAGGCAGCACACATGGTTAATATGCAAATCTCTCCCACAAACATCCAGAGGCTGGGCTGGGATTAGAAACTGATTTTCCAAGCACCAAAGGTCTCTGAAACATCAAAGCCAAGGAATTATTCCTTGGCAAATAATATTGTCTCAAGTTTGCAAACCAACCATAAATAAAGAGTGATAGCAACATCCACCACAGCAATGGATGGACTGCCGTGCTGTAAGAGAATGCTGCTAATTCACCTCCCACAGACTGATTATCTATCTCAGTTGTTTCATGATAATAATTCTTTGTTAAAAGATTAGTTTTCAAATGACACTTTTGAGAGTCTTATACTGCTGCCAGCGCCAAAAGGGAATTTTGAGGCCAGCTTGAGGATTTATGACTTCGTGACAGCAGCAGGGTGGAGTGGATGCTCTTTTTGTTGCAAATGCAGCTCCAGAAGCAAGTTGGGCCGCAGGTATTAACAGGCAGCTCGTGTGCCAGCTCTCACCCCTCAGAGAGTGTTAATCCAATCTGCCAACTGCTGCTGCACTCTAATGCAGCTCTGCCCTGCCAAGCAATTACAAAAGGCTCCTTTTGCTCCAGAGCCACCTGTCCCTCACAGCCCTTCACTGGCACCACAAAGCCCTGCAGTCRCTGGGTTAAAGGACAACAGCTACGTTTTTAACTGGTAAATGAAATGGGGGCTGCAAGGCACTCTGTGGGAGTTTTGCACCAGCCTTTGTGCACTTGTTGATGCTCAGGTTATTGGGAGGTAGCTGCAGTGAAGTTACAAAGAATTATGAATCAACATTATCAATAATGAGCTCATGCTTTCGTTATCTTTTTAAACTTTTGTAGGGGGATAGGATATAAGTAAATAAAGGCAGCATAGAAAGTAATCTTACCCCCTAAAGAGTTACTGCTGGGTTAATTATTAAAGATTAGGAGCAGGCCTGATTTTAACAGGCCACTGCTGTAGCCAGTAAGAAGAGTGTTATAAAAGAGTGGATTGGTTGGTTGAGGGAACTGGAGTCAGCTGCTGTGAGAAGAAGGAAGAGTCAGTGCTTAGAGGAGCTGCCTATGAGAAACATCAAGGAGGTGCAAAACTCTGGCAATATGGAACCTTTGCAACGTAATGACAATAGAACTCTTGCACTATAATGACAACAAACTTTTATCACACGAACTCCCASGTTTCCCTTCCTGCCCTCTATTCAGAAACTTGCAATTGAGAATGAAATTGGCTAGTACATAGTTATGATTCTAACACACCAAACAATATATCTAAGGAACAGAAATAAAAGATGAACAAATATTATCATGTATTATGAGTACAAAAGTAGCCTGAGGCCAAATAAAATATTTAGAAGGACATAGCMATTACCCTAAATGCAGGAAACATTCCTTCAGATCCATACAAACACCCCCACAGAAACACACAACCATGATTCTTTAGGAATATTTGGGATCATAATAATCCCAAAGCCCATCCAGTTCACTTCCCTGGCTCTGTGGCCCAAAGCCAATTCAGACAAGACTAGAGTTATCTGATTTACAGACTTCCTTTCCYAAAATACCTTCCCAGGCTCTTGCACTTTGCAACCTGGAGTGCCTCTCTTTGCAGCTGTCTGCCTTGAGGGATGTCCCTGCTGCTGACCTCTCCAGTCATTCTTTACAAGCATTTCCCCTTTTTGCACCTACAAACTCATGCAGCAGCTCCCTTTTCCCAGACAATGGTGCCAAAAGCTTGAGYGGGTTATGATGTTTGATGTTTATTTTAGTTTTAGAATTACGCCCTGAATTATACATTTTATAGAGGCAGGGTTAGCTGGTGTAGGTGAGAGTTTCCAGGGTTCACATCCACGTTCACTCTCACCTTCATTGTCTTTGGAGCTGCAAGTTGGACAGCATGAGAAAAGAATGCTTAATACAGCTTTTAATGAAGCTTCAGATAATGCCTTCTTTCAAACAAACATTTCTTGAGCTGTGTGGACACTGACTCTGGAAATATTCTAAAAGCCTCTTTTTCATGAAGTTTACAATGCAAATGGTAAAGCTTTATGGCAATTATGTGAGAATCAAACCATGAAAAAGTGCTGAATGCTTAGTATATCTAATTAATTGATTAATTTTTTAATAATTCACTTTAGAGGCAGAAATTAACAACTACAGAACCACAGCATATGTTCTTTCTATTAAAATTTACTCTTAACATGTAAAATTTGCTTTTTCTACTGTAGCAGCTGAGAATGTGAATACTACAAAGAAGTTAGCACTGGCACTGAAATTTTTCTAGTTGGTCCTAGGCTCAGGCCACTTTTAGAAGGCTCAAAGAAAAGAATCAGAGACAATAAATATGAGTCTGTCAGAAAGCATTAGAGAGCAACAGTTTAAAAGCAGTGAAGTGGATGTGAAAGAAATGAAAATACTCAGATGTATGCTAGGAACCTTGGTCAAAAATCCTCTCCASTTCAGTGAGAGATTCATTTTCCAGTTCCATATGAGATCAGAAGACTCAGAGCTGTACCTCAGTGTACACACAGATCTAATTCACTGGAGGAGGCAATTCTATATTCTGACAGGAAGAAAACAAAGGCAAATCACMCAGAAGGCAGGAAAGACATTTTCTGTGTCATCTTTGGGATGCTGTGGGCAACTTCCATGGGGTAAATGGTCTGTGGTGATGAAGAGCATCTCTGGAGAGCAAAGGGGACAGGAGGGAGCACAGAACCTGCCCTTGTCTGCTGCAGAACCCCCCACAGCCCTGCCACCAGCAGCACCACTCCTGCACACAGAAATATGAGGACTCAAGCATTTAAGGACATGACTAAAGCCCTGTGATTCCTCTTCCTTTYTCAAGAAAGAGCTTCTTTTGAGCAGAGAATAGAAGAAAGAAAGAATAGAAGATTCCATTTTCAAATCTGGGTCATTAGCTGCCCAAGGAGGAACATTAATTGTTGGTTTTAACATCAAGCTGGTAAAAGCAGAGTTCTGCAGGCAGTTCAAGAGATAAAAGGCACTTGTTCAGGGTAAACAGAGAGCCACTCACTCCTTGGATTTAGGATGTAACTCAGCTAAAGAGGAGGACATTTACGTCAGAAGATTTGCATTTCTGAGTACAGCAACTTCATTGGGGTGCCCTGCATAGCAAGAGCTGTTYTTCCAGAAGAGGGCACTAAATATATACTTTTTTACTATTTCAGTGATTAAAAATTTAAAAAAYCAAAAAGGACTGGAAACCAGAAGAATTAGATTATAGACTACTTCATATTTTTCTGCAGACATGAGAATTAAATTCTTTCTAGTTTTGCCTTCTGAAGCTTTTAAAATCACTGTTGTTTTCTCATTTTGTATGCTACTCCTAATATATTTCTTTCCATAATATTTCAAAATAACCACCTCTACTGAATACAATCCAGCACAAACCAGGATGTTAATTGTCCCTAAAAACTTAGGAAGCAAATTTATGCTAAAAAGCAGGAACCCATCTCTGATGTAATTGTGAAGTCTCTCTATGTTGCAAGAAATCAAATTATTTCTTAGATTTTAATACCTGTTTGAAAATTATTGAAAAAAATTAATTTCATTCCTCTTAAAGGAAAGTTACCCCATGTTTCACTAAGACAGATTCCCATACAAGTGCAAGAAAGAAAATTGTGATTATTTTAATGCTGTCCATCTGATTTTGACTGTCTAGGAGACCTTGTCATATCTTATGAATGCTTTATTCAAAAACAAATTGCAATTTGTTCTTAAGACATTTTTTTGAATCTTATTAGGACATTAACCTCTACCAATTTGTTCAAATTAGCTCATCTATACATTCAGAAAAGGAAGCAGAATGAGAAATATAGCCTTATGCAAGCTAAGAAAAATTGTTTATTTTTGTATCATAGTGTTTTGCCTTGAGGCTTTTTTTTTGCTTGATGAAAATCTCATTTACTAAAGAAAATATTTACAGAGGAAGACTGCTGATAGCTGATACTGATACATAATACACCTCTGTACTTTTGCATGACAGGCTAATTATTTCTGAGTTTATTTCTAGAGGATGCTCCTCTAGTCTTCCCTRGAACTGTGCATTTCCTTTGCAGTTTACTGATGTGTATCTGTGCCTGTGAAGAAATCAGGATACAGTTTATTGGCCTTTGCTACATAAGCAAGGCTGTCCAACTTAGTCTTAAAAACAATTTTGCACTCAGTCATGTTTGTGCAATTTCTGTTGAAGTCTCCCAGCTCAATTCAGGAGGCTTCAGGTTTAGTTCTAATTCAATTTATCTGCATTATTAGGAGAACAGCAAGGGTTTAATCCATTGTTTTTAATAGGAAAGCAGTTAAAGCTCAGCAGCTGAAATCAGCAGACTCTGCTTTTAATGCTCTACATTTCAAGTTTTGTTGCAATGATCCGACTAAACAGTCCCTGGAGTGGAGAGAATGGAGACTGGATAAGAAATTGGGATTTGGTGCAGTTTTCCCAAAACCACTGCAATGTAGGGAGCAGGCAGCAGCWGAACTGGAATGTGGGGATGGAGGACTGCAGGCTGTGCTGAGCTTTGTTTCCCAGCTCAGGCAAACACCTCATGTTGTGTTTTATGAATGCTCCCAGACCATCATTTCAGAAGCACAGACTTCCCCTGGAAACATTCCCAAAACCAGAGAGCAATAGAGCCAAAAATCTGGTATCCAGTGTGGTTTTATTGTTGGCCATGGAGAGCTGCAGCCCCAAAGTCACCACAGTGGCTGCCAATGATAAATCATGGAATGGTTTGGGCTGGAAGATCATCCAGTTCCAACCTCTCTGCTATGGGCAGCAACACCATCTATAGTTCCTTAAATGTGGAGATGATCCCACTCCAAGAAGACCTGCTGAGCRTGAGGAGAGTGCTCACCCTTTGTATTTTAGGGGTGCAAACATATTTTCCATGGATAATAGACACAACCAGCCATTCCTCCTTGCTGACACTCAGTGCCTATCCTTTCCCATTCATTGCCATCCATTCTTTGTGTTAAGAATGGAAAATAAAGTATGCAGACTTGGGATGTGTCTTTTCATTCAATTTTTTCCCCCAGTTTCTACTGAGTTACAATGACAAACCCTTAATTTTAAATAAGAACCCAAGGCCCCATGGCTCAAGGATCCTAAGTACCAAAATGTCCCTACAAAATATTTGTTTGAGTTCCTAACCCCTCTCTAACTTCTTGTTTAAACTATTTTTTTTTTTCTCATTAAATCAAGCTGTTCCAAAGCAGAAGAATTGCTGTCAAAAGCAAAGAACCATCCAGGCTACATAAGGGAGTACAGTTCTGCTGGAACTTTGTCAAATGAACCATGAGGGTCCCCCAAACCAAAATAAAGAATAAGTTTGACCTGTGTTAGTCCAAAATTGGCCCCAAACTTTAGCAACATTAAATTAATTTCTTTAGTTTCTCCCTCAAAAGAAAACTCTAGGATTCAACTTGTCAGTAATTATTGCTCCACTGGCCTGTAACTGTGTCCAAAAATTTCGATTCTAAACAAACAATGGGACAGAAATTGGTGGAAGAACACATATTCTCTCCATTTAATGACATGTTTGCTCAATTAGAGTGGCTATCCACCCTCCTAGAGTAAGAAGTTTTAATTCTGTAAGCACAGGCAGCAGAGAAGGTTTGGCATCCAAAGGGCCCTGCTGCTGAAGGCACAGCTGAGGACACCTGAGAAGGCAATGTTTGCACAGCTCTGTAATAGAGTTTTGAAAACCCAGGGATCCCCTGAGAGCTGTGTGGCAAACTTCCCTCTCTCTCTGTGCCACTGCAGATATCAAATATTAATTAGCCTGAAACAATTACTGGTACCAACACATGACACACGTTGGTACCTCTGACAGAGATACTGCTGCTTGTGCCTGTGCTGAGATTCACTGSTAGGAAAACTCCCAGCTGCTGAGGGGCCAGGTATTTGGTATATTCAGAATAAACTCAGCTTTGGTTTATTCAATGGAAGGTGACCACAAAGAGCTCATCTCCTGCCTTAGATAGACTCCCCCAGGTTGGACAGAACAGCAAATGGGAGTGTGGAAATGTTTTGSAATCAACCTTGTCTGATGCCTTTGAAAATTCTGTTTTGTCTGTCTTGTTGAAAACAGCAGATGAGGGAATTTGCTCATGGTGGGTTTGAGATTGGAAAAGATAGGCTGTCTTCCACAAAGACCAGATTCATGATTAAAAATTACCACAACAAGCTCCTTTAAAAATAARATATTGCCTTTAAGTGTTGTCAAACAATAGCTGCTGCTTCAGCTTCAAATCCAAAGTACATCACCCACAAAATTACCCCTTCTATGCTGTTAGCACATTCTTGGTAATGCAACATTTCTGGACACACAGGCCTTAGCTTTAGTTATGCATATGTAGCTGGAGCACTGCTGTTCTACCACAAAGAGGTTAAACAGCACTTATCAAACAAGATTATCACACTGCTAATCTTGGTTTTTAAAATAATATCACTAAAACAAGATCAGTAAGAAGAAGGGGAGAGAAAGGTGGTCCCCACTTTCAGCCCTGACACCCCAGAACAACCTCACTGACAGCCCACACAGGCACACACATAAAAATAAAACTTTCCAGAAGCTGTGAGCATTTTATTGAAATATTAAAGATTAGCAGAATCGTATTAATAATATTTATTCTGTGGAAAGTAACTGAAGTGGTTGCTTTCCTAAAAATTTAGCAAATGATCAGATTTGTTGAGTGGCTGGCCTATGTGTTTCCACTAATTCATTAATAACTTCTGCTCTTTAAAAAAGCACTGGATGACTACAGTCATACAGCTCATTCTTCATTCACAACCACATTCATACAGTTGATGAATTGAGAAAAGAGAAGGTACTGTGCCTAGAGTTACACACATGCACAGATGTAATAACAGAAATATTTTAACTAATATAAACAGCATTTGGATTGAGTATTTTTCTTCTTTTTGTTTAGTAAGTGCTTTATCCTTTATTATTTATCCTAACAACAGTAACTATTTCTCACAAGTATATGAAATTACAGTGCTTTAGGCTTGAAAATGTTGGAAAAAATAATTTTAGCCAGCAGCCTTTGATATAAGTGAAMAATGCCCTTATATTGTGCAGCTTTCCAATGGAGGAGTCCTTCTGATTTATGAACAATGATTCAAAACTGTATTCACATTAAAAAGAGGATATGAAAAACCATAACCATAAGCTTTTCACGTCAAAATGGCCCCTTCAAAAACTAATAATTTACAACAAACACCAAAAATTAAATAACAATCAATAAAACAGGTAGCATTATTTTATGACAGAAATATTCTATCTGTGCTCACTTTATCATGAAATCACTAAACACTTTCAGTGTTCCTGAAAATAACATTCAGTGAGAATGAAAAAAATAAATTTGAAATATATTTATTGTCATATAAAGAAAACAAATTTATGTAAGCCTATTTCTAGGCCTGGTAAATCCATTTCAATTAAGCAATAAATATCATGACTACAGTCTGAGCAGTATTACTGATGATAGTTATGACAGTGTTCAATTTTTAGAGGTATATTTATCATAATAATGTTTATCGCCTAGCTCAAAAGGATGTTGTGAGGATTCATTAATATTTATACCCATTAGTGTGTTGGAAATAACAAGCATTACGTTATTTTAATTTTTACACAACTAATTAAATTAGTATGAGGTCGTAATTGGACCATAAGCACAAAACCCATTCATTTCACATAACAGACTTGGAGAAATAATAAAAATAGTAACAACAACAATTGTAATATGTTGCTTTCTATAAATAATGCTTTTTTACTTCATTCACATTCGAAATACCAAGTCCAAGGTTTGCTCTGGGTCTTTCTGAGCTCTCTTGGCTCCCACCATTTGCCTTAGAGATACAGGCAGGGAGAACAGAAATACTGAACTCACCACATGAACTAGGCTAAAAAATAACTATGGAATGTGTTCTAATTACAACAATGATTAATTCTTTCCAGCCATTTGGATTAAAAAAGAGCATTTCTTTTACTGCAAAATAGGTAACAGCATCTGTTGTACCAGCTGCAAAAGCCTCTGAGCCCTAACTTTGTTCAGAAGCCTTTGCAGTTTGGTCCATGCTAATCAGCCAGCATTTCTGAGTGTAACTGCCCTTAACTGGCACAAGCACAGTAATGGGCTGATAAAATTTGAGACAAAGAGCAAAAAGTTTTACAAGGAATCTTGGCGGTTTTAATTCCTCTCTTGCACGATAACAACACTGATTCCTAATAAAGGCAACTAAATATTCACTATTTAGCATCTCACTACATCACTCCAGAAAAAAAGGTTTTCTTCTCAGATATTTCCTCTGTTTCTTTTGTTCCATTACAAAARCTCCACTGGTAACTGACTGCCACACAAAGCTGCACAAGCTTTGGTTACTGGTCWTTACTCTTACCTGAGTCATAGAAATGCCACGAGATTTAAGGGTTGCTTGGKCACTTGGCTATTTAGGAGACCCCTTTTGGAGACCAGGGGTACCCACAGAGGTGGTGCCAGCCCAAAGACCTGTGTGTGTCCCCAGGAGGCACTCAGGGGGCACAGAGCTTGCCTGTCTATTGTAAAAGCAGGCAACCCAACAAGGGGAGAGAATGATGCATCTGACTCCATCTTATCAGAAGGCTAATTTATTACTTTATTATACTATATCATATTAAAGAATACTATACTAACTATACTAAAGAATACAGAAATGATACTTACTGAATGCTAAAAAGATAATAATGAAAACTCATTACTCTCTCCAGAGTCTTGACACAGCTTGGCCCTGATTGGCCAATGAGGGAAAACAACTCAATGCAGAATCAAAATGAGACAATCACCTGTGGGTAAACAATCTCCAAACACATTCCACATGAGCAAAACAGAGGAGAAGCAAATGAGAATTGTTTTCTGTTGGGAAGGATGAAAGTTTAACAAGAAAGATATGTGTGCTTAGTAGAAAGATTTTTGAATGTAGAGTCTGATGGAGAAATAAAGATGGAAGCAAGTTTTGATATAGAAGAAAAGAATTGCTGAGCCAGTTTTACTGGATAACCAAGGAAGCAAAGGGTGTGTTAGAAGGGGTTTTTGTGGCTTAGAGCAAAGGATAAACCCAGCTCAAACAAGAAGATGTTTTTACCAAGCAGAAAGATAGCACAGGCAAACAAGCCTGCCAATGTTGCAAGTAGAAAAAGGATCTCAAGAATTTTCCACTGGAAGAAAACTGAAAAACAACTTCTAGCTTAAACTGTAATATACTAACTTTTAGTGATTGGAGAATAGTAATATGAATATGGTAATTACAGTAGTTATGATAGGCTGTAGATAAAAGTTAAGGTATAGATTGGTTCTACTGTATGAAGATGCTCAGCAAAGAAAAGTCTATAATGCATTGTAACCAAAACCAAAGGGTCTCCAGGGCTGCCTGCAGCTGGAGCTGACAGYTRTAGGCACAGGCTCTGTCAYCCACSACCCTGGGCTGCTGTGACATCTTGGATGGAATAAATGCATTTTGATGAGAGCAGCCTAGAATCCATCTCTCATTCAGGCTCTTACAGTTTTCCTTTTCTCTGAGGCCTCTCGCTGCCTTTCAGCTTCCCAGGAGAAAAGCCCTGGGAGAAGGGATTCTGTTCAGAGAATGTGAATGCCACACCTGCCAGTGCTGCTGGAGCCACGGGCTGGGCRAGAGTGTCCTTGCCCACGTGTTTTGGGGTTGTTAAACCTCGTATCAGAGCCCCACACACTTGTTTTGGTGAAGGATGATCTGAAATCAAAGTTTCTCCATGGGGGTGTTTATTCCCCGATGCTTTCCCGAAATTTCACTCTGTTGTTTCAGCCTCARGTTGCACCTTGTTGTGGTGTAAAGAAACTAAAAATAAACAGCAGGAAAACTGTGGGAGTATTTCAAGACAAAGGAGCTTGGTGCCTTTCCTGTGACCTTTCCAGAAAAAGAACAAATCTTCTGTGTTCAAGGTTAGAAAAGCTCCCTATTAGCACAAGGCTTACCCAGAATATTGCTGCCTGAAAGATTAAACTTCTGTAAATATAAGCACTGCAAAAAAAAAAAAAAAAGCATTACAATGAAATCTGACAGCCAGACTAGCCACAATGCACCCACACCAGCCTCACAGCTGTCTGCCAAGCTTCCTGGGAGAAATATGTTTTAAGGAATGTGYTTTAATTCATTATTCTTTAAAATGATGAAGTGATGCAACAGGAAAACACACATTAGCTGCTTCAGTGTCTTTGCAAAATAGGTGTCTGGCAGTTCAGTGCTGTGTTATTCCAGTGTGGGTGACAGTGCTGTCACCCAGACCAACACTGAGCAGACATGCTTCTGTGCAAATAAATAGAAAAATATAGAAGCAGCTATTACTGGAAGGAAATGACTTTGTGGCACTTTTCTTAAAAATATTCCGCTTCATTGGAGTGACACATTGTGCTCCTCGATTTTGATGTTTATTCCTGGCTGGTATTAAACATAGAGGCTGAATCCATTCATTTCAGAATTCAGACAAATTATTAATTCATACTATGCATATTAAAGCAGCACAACTGTACTGTGTAAAAAAATGATGAAAATATCTATACTCACAAACAATTAAAAGGCAGCACATGACACTTTCAAATGCCAAAAAATAAGAACTAATTTCTGATGGCTAAAAAATAAGTATGAAATAATTCCAAGAAGCTCCTTTTTTGAAATTGTAGAATTAAACTTTAAAGACATGTCCTCTGCCAATACATCTCCTGAAATTTCCTTTTGACTTTGCAACAAGGACAACTGCCCAAGGCTTTGCTGATCAATTTCTTTGTGTTGCAGAAAACAGCGTAATTTGAATTTTGTCCAAGAGTACAGTTTGAAATGCAGAAATGTGAAGAGCTAACTAAAATGCAATTATTTGCAGCCACAGTCTGCATACCAAGGGAGAAGAAAGCTGAAGAAATAATTTAACTGTTATTGCCATTTGAATACAGAGAGCCACCCTTCATGGCTGAAGGCTGCAATAACCAAGACTGAACCCAGCTACCCCTCTATTAGTATGCTYCAAAACAGAACAAAACAAAACAAACCCAACAAATGTTCTTTTCTCCATAAACATGGATCTTAAAGGAATAAAAGAGGGTTTGTTTTGTTTTGTTTTGATTCAGGAGCTCTTGCTATATAAGRATACCTGAACCATTTGCAATGTTCTCTTACAGTGAGTATATGCCACATCCTGAAAYGTTCCCAAACAGGTTTTCAGCTTTTCACCCTGGGTTTTCCTTTCTAGAAAAAGATGTGCTGTGATGCAGGGAGCACCTGGCTGTGTGCTGCTCTCTCTTGTCCAGATAGGCATCTTAAGAAMCACAAACTCAGTATTTTTCTGTACCTCAAACTCACAGGTCTGCAAGCACTGACATGCAGAGAGGAGGATGCAGAGGAAGCACATCCAGCCCATCCCTTTCCATTCCCATGGCTCTCCTGCCACATTGCCCACATCAAGCACTCCTCCACAGACTGAACACAAAGTCTGGGCTGTAAAAGCCCCTCTAACTCTGCTTTTTTCAGACCTTCAGAGTGTGCAGTCCTTTCAGTGGATAAAGCTTGAGAATAAAAAGTTATTTTCTCATTACTGTTTTTCAGAAATTTAACTTTTTCTCTCTCTTTTTTTTTGGTTGAGTTTTTTTTTTTGAGGGTTTTGTTTTGTTTTGTCACTAAAGGCATTTTTCTGTCATTCTCAGAGGAACTGAGGAAACCCTCCCTCCTCAGGGCTCTTCCAGCTTGCACATCTGAGCAGAGTTGGCACAGGGCTTCCACAGACAAAGGCTGATTTCCACTAAAASAACTGCATTTTGCAAAACACCTCTGGCTTACAAGGCAGGGAAATTTGAGAGAAAGGCTTTGCTTGCTCAGTGACCACCCTTAAGCTGTCTTTCCATGTTTAGAATTTACTTAACACTTCCCCATCCATCTCTGTCTAGAACTCAGCTAAGCTTCAGGTAAGTGAAGTCACACCACCAGTAATTTCCCAARAAAAATCATTATGAATTACTCCTTAGGTTTCTGATCGTTTTATTTTTCCTTTTTCTAAAAGCAGACATGCTTCTTCTGACTTTCATAGCACCAAGTCAGGAATAACTCCAAAGATGATAGCAGAGAAATCAGATAAACAACAGAGCTACAACTTCCATTGCCTRAAGGACCCACAAATTTCCTTTGGTTAGCAGCTGAAATGTTGTTTACATTATGGAAAAAAACAATTATAGCTGTCAGTGAATTAATTCTTTTCATTTTGAAGAATTGGTGATATTCTAGACTATGGAAACAAAATATATAGGGCTTATAGTTCATCCAAGTAGTACAGCATAGCTATCACTCAAACATTTCAGGCCTTATACCAGCAGAATTGAGAAAGACAAAAATATTATTCATGCAGAAGAATTGCTTCCCCCCTGTTTGATTCTTTGGTCATCATTTAAAAATGACTCATTACATTTTTCCCTTTTGAAGTCTGGTAAAAAATTTGCTGTAATCCAGAACTTAGTATCAACCTAATGGTGATTTTTTTACAAATGATTTATACCTAACCCTCAGAAGAAAAGGATTTATAATGAAAGTGATAGCTCAAGCCTAACTGCAGCACTGGGAATGGTGACACCRTAATTAATGTATTATTTCAGTTGTGGGAGACACTGACAGTAGCTTTTTGTTCTAAGGAAGAAATTTATAGGGTGATGGAAAAAGGCACCGTGGAAAAAAAAAGGAATAGAAGAGGAATAGAAATCCTTGTAGCAAAGACATGTCCTTACAATCCCCCTCCCAGAGGCTATAAAACCCTGGCAGTGACAGTGTTTCCTCACAGTCTAATTTATACCTTTCTCCTCTACTAGATGGCAGTGTGACATGCTCTCAGAATCGCTAAGTGAGGGGGTTTCTTGCTTTCTTTCATAGGAAGCAATTAATTTAAAATATCATCTTGCTGGCATAAAAGTCAAAAAAAAAAAAAAAAGAAAAGTTTGCCACTGGCTGTGTATTTTGAAATCAAATCTGTTTACTTACAGGTTCAACATCAAAGGCAAACAGTGCATATTCCCTGTCAGGTGACACYTCATACCGGATAGCCTTTAAGGAGACCTGGAAAACAAACACAGTTTTGAAACAAATATTAATCAGTTTTCAAGCTAATAGCACCTAGAACTAATGGTTATGATAATCTCTCTAAGAATGAAGAATACTGCCAGAATTAAGTGTCTTGAAAAATATAGTATCTTTTTGTTTTCAAACCCCAGAAATTTTATGTGGGCACTCATAAGCGAAAGAATAAATGCATTGTGACTCAGAGCAGGCAGCTATGTCAAAAAACCCAGAATTTTCCTTACTGCACTGGTGAGGTGGCAGGTGTAGGCAGTAGTTAGTAGAAAGCTCTGATAAATGACAATTTATTAATTTCCTCTCATTATCTGTATTCATTGGCCAGTGCAGGAGATAAATGTAAATAGCTTCTGGAGCAAATTAGTAATAAAGACACCACTACCTCCCCCAGTTAAGATAACCCAGAGGAAAATTGTTCTGTTTTCTCCAGTTAAAAGTCTTTGGGATGCTGCAGTGATCCAGTGCGCCCTGACCTGGGCTCTGCAGAAATCAGCACTGTAAATCTTGCTAACAAGCAGAAATGCCAGGCTATCTCAGACCTGCCAGGAATTACCTTTTTCCAGCTCCACTTTTCATTTGTGTAGTGAAGCCATTTCTCCTCCCCAGCATGTTTCAGTATAATGCATTGCTGGCACAGATGGCACCAAGGTCAAAGAGAGGTGCCACTAACACATCACTCATGCACTGCCTTTTAAATCTCACCCTCTCCCCTAAGAAATTAGATCTAAGTCCTTGAGAGAGTCCCACAGGGCCAAACTAAAAGGGGAATTGGGGAAAGTCCTCCCCAAGGCCAGCAAGGATGGATGTGCTGTGGGGACAGCCAGAAGCAGAGGGGACAGGTGGCACCATCACAGAATGATTTGGGTGGGAAGGGACTTTTAAAGGCCGTCCAGTCCAACCCCCTGCAATGAGCAGGGACTGTTGGAGCTTCTAGCTGGTCAGAGGGACCCCAAGAAATGTTAGAAAGTCTCTTTTCTCAGCCCGGTGCTTGAAGCAGGAGTCAGAGCTCTTCATTTCTTGGTCTCAAGGTTGTTTATTGTATCTTATCTATAAAATTTTTCCTCTTGTCTAGCTGAGATCTGCTCAGCAAGACAGTCTGAGGCACTCTGCCTGCCCCCAGGGTGGTGTTATGTCTTTATACTAAAAACTACATGTACAATGTTTACAATGACTTTCCAATACCTATCACCTATGTTAGACAGTRAGCTKCTACTCTAAACCAATCCAAAAGTACCAACATCACAGCAGAAGATGGAGGCCAAGAAGAAGAAGAAGAAAAGCTAGACACGCCCAGATTCCTCTGTCTTGCTCTCTGAACCCCCATTCTAAAAAACCCTAAAATCTACTTTTTCACCTCGTGATAAATTCACTATCATTCTACTTAATTTATTGTAGCTTGTAGATCTTCATCTAGAGTTAGTAACTTGCTCCATAAGTCATAATCAAAACTACGAGCATTTTAAGCTCTGTGCCAAAGTCTCTTGAGACCCCTAATGAGAGTCTTAGCTGCTCAAGGCAGCCAAAAAGATGTCTTGAGTCCTGACAAGGGACAACTTCAGCCAGACCAGGCTGCTCAGAGTCCCATCCAACCTGATCCTGAGCATTTCCAGGGAAGAGGCACCCAGCACCTCTCTGGGACATCTCACAGGCTGCTGACCCAGAGCAGCTCAGGATGGGGAGGGATGGGAGAGCCTGGGCACCAGCAAGGTCAGAATGGAGACAGATTTTATATACAGAAGACAGATTTTATTTAATTTTATGTTAATAACATGGGGAAGGGGAAACCTGACCAAGTAGAAAAGTTTTTTGCCCCAGGGCTGGGAAGGAGGAGGAAAAGGATGTGTCTGAGTAAATGTAATGRCAGCTCCTGCACTGGGGCTTTGTGGGTTAATGTGGAGGTGACCTGCAGATGTATTTACTGAGAGGGCAGAGGAMCAAAGGTAGAACAGGCAGTAGGGTGGAAAATGGCATGAAAATGTAGGATTTTCTTGTAGCACTATGCTTTTCTTACAAATGGCAATAATTAAAAAACAGTGGAATAAACAAGAGGCCAAATGGAAGTAATTTGACTTCAACAGACCTTGACATTAAAGGAAGCCAGCCCATTCCCTYAGAATTGTAAAGAAAGGGGTTACACTCTGGTAAAAGAGGATTGCTTATGTGATGCAGCAAAGTTTGAAGGTTAAATGCAGCATGTGAAGTTTAAGTTTGGGCCCTGACATAATAATTCAGTAATAAATTCTTTTCTCATTAAAAAATAATGATCACAATTGATGTACTAACCTCTGCCACAATGCTGGTTTCATCTACTACACAAAACAATGCTACAAAACACTTCTATCTCTATAAGCAATACCCTGTATCAGATTTGATTTTGTTTTCTTTGCATTCATTTTAATAGTCACCTACTAACTTCTTCCCACAATTTCTTAGGGTTTCTCTCAAATACAACTCCACTTCTTTTCCTTAGCACTGCTCATAAAAACCACTGAAATCACATTTCAACCATTAGGCAAGAAAAATCAGCAAATGCACAAATAAAAAATAAGTATTTGYGTGGAGGAATGTAGAGAATGGCAATAGACAGTAAATGAGATCAATTGTCCTTTTTATCAAGCGTGCAGAGATGAGAATTATGCATCTTTCAATTATATATGATATGCAAGACTAGCTGCAAATCTCTATATGATACTTTCCAGAAGTATGAGAGAAACTGAGATTGCAGAATAATAACAGAAGCTGGAGATCAATCTCACATTATCCATCACTGCATAGCCCATTGTAGCACCAGTGAATTGCTTCTCCTTGACAATACATGAAGTTGAAACCCAAGTCATTTTCTGCTTTACTGATCCAGCTGCAAGAGAGCTGTGAAATTCAGCTACTTGTCACAGAAAATACTTACAATTTTTTTGTTTTCTATTAATATTGTTGAACTGTTGGTTTCGACATTCCTCAGAATCACTGTGCCATTCTGGTTTCTATAAATGAATTCATTATCTGCAAGGAGGAAAACAAAAGGTCATTAAGGAAATCTGAAATTGTGTTTGTGTGGAACCTAATTACAGACTTAAAACCAAAAGTAGTGCTGGGAACTTTTTTCTGAAAAACTCAAATTATTTTTTAACACAGCTATTGCTAAAAGTGGCTTTGAGGACAGCCATAAAACAGGTGGTTGGTGTTTGTCACATGTTTGCTGTGCCACACTTTCCCTGAGRTGAATGCAAGAGGGACCTGGTTTGAATGTACATACACAGCACGCTGTAGAGTTAGTGTAGAAAACAAGGTCAAAAATACCCATTCTGTATGATTAAAGGTTTCTCAGCTCCACAGTCTCTGTAGGAGTTTAATAAGCCTGGAAAATCTCTGAAAGTGAAAGGCAAATGACCCCCTAACAAAGCAGATTCTGGAACCTAATATTGTGCTCCAACTCTGACATTTGTGCTGCAGACTCATACCAGCAGGAGAAACATGCAGAGAAATCACCATTTGCACRTGAAACAAGGCAAATCAGCTTGTCTCTGTGCACTTTGGGACTACTCCAGCTCTCAAGACAGGTGGACGAGAAGAAAAATACTGGAGACAGTGTCCAGCTCTCAAAGCACACAACCTGCCTAACAGAAAGGCTGGGGCAGACATATGAAAGGGACTCCAAATGAGGGTTAGGTAGCAGGTCAAAAGTTCAGGATGAAAACCATTATCAACAATAAAGGSATGTCATAAACTGAAGTTCAAGTCTGATCAGTGCTTACATGCACTGCCCTGCAGATAAAACATAAAACCTAACTCCCAAGCACTCTGCCATTAAAGGAATCAGCAGCTTTTCTTGGCACAGGACTAGGGTTATGGTTTATTTGCAACTTGGCTAAACTGAGAACTGATGGATCCTACCAAACCTCTGCTTGCAGTTCCAGTTAGGGAAACCATTCCTCCCCACCWGCCATTATGGTGGCTGCCCCAGGAGTGTCACCATGATGCAACAAGGGCTAGGGACACGTGGATGGTTTAACATTACCCATGGGGTGTCCTGGGATGAGTAAAAGGTGAGTTTAAACCCTCTAGGATAGGTACAAGCACAAACCCAGCTCACTGTGACTGCAGAGGTGTGCACTGCCCAGTTGGGGTCACCTGCTCAAGGCAGCSCTGGGTTTGGAGAGTTGGCTCTTTCAAAACAGACCTAGCATASTCCTTATCCATGTTCCAGTCTTTTATTTCCAACCTGGTGATGATAATCCTCATCACAGTCACTAMCAAGCTTTATAAAATGCTCTGAAGGTGCAGATGAACAGCTTCTATGCTCTACTTATTGCTGTCAACAAAGAAAATCTCCTCCTCCATATCACAGATTTGCACACAAGTGAAAGAAGAAGAAACTTCTCTGAGATTGGGATGAATCAGATTCTGGAAGGGCAAATGGTTGCTGCAATACAGTTGGTCCTCTCAAAACCACAAGGTTTTAGAGACTTTAAGGTTCTCAGAATCCAAATCAGAGCAGCAGCCCTGCGGACTCATAGGCAAAGTTCTCAAAGCATAACTATTTTTTAAATTATGAAATAGATTTTATCAGAAATTTCTGTCTTGAATTAAAAAAAGAAGGATCTGAWTTAGATTGACTTACATTTATCTTTAAAGTATTCCTTCATACAATTTATGACTGAACAAACTAAGGAACTTAAACTTGAGAAAGAACTGATTGAACAGGTCCAGGACAGAAGTCAAAAAAGTCATAAGCAGTATGGAGAAGATAAGTAAGGGGTGCTTATTCCCTGACTTTTCCAAAATAAATACTGGAAGGCACCAGATGAAACCAGCCAGTGTCAGGTTCAACACAAATAGAAGGGATTATTTCTTCATGCTGAAGGCAAACAAACTGTGGAAGTCACAGTCCCAGAAGAGAGCAGGTGCCAGGGCTGCAGGTGGGTCCAAACTAGAATTAGAAAAATGAAAGAAAATTCCATCAAAGATTAGATGTCTTGAAGGGGAATGCTTTTCAGGAAGCTCATGAACCAGCCATTGGGAGGGTCTAAAGAAATATCCTGAATCCTCAACTTGAGAGATTTGCCTGCTTTTCAGAATCTTCCCTTGGTATTTGCCCTTGTCCTGGGCCTTATGCCAGAAGAGACAATCCCTGAGGTCTGATCCAGCACTAACTTATTTACACCTCTAACTTCCAACTTCTGTGTCCAGATCCTTAAGAAAAGTGTTTATGCCAACAATTTAGGAAGTGAGGCAATAAAAGATTTAATGCTCTGTACATCCATGGTCTTTATATGCTCAGGCCACAAAGTCTGAAGCATTATTTGTTATAAAAGGAAAATATGCAGCCTAAATTTTTATTTTCCAAAAATATTTCAGGCATTCCAGAAAAACCAAAACAAAACAAAAAACCAGGAAAACTGAGAGACAGACTATTACCTAATTATCAGACATGCTGAAAAATATTACTGCTTTAATAATCACCCTCTGTCACCAACACAGAATGTTTTCCAATCCACACTAAGTTCCAGACAGAAAAAAATCATGTTTAAAGCGTGGCCAGCAAAACATCTGGATAATTGTAAGGCTCTCAGGATGTTTCCTAATTACAGAAAAGAAAAGAGCAATGAAATTCAGTTCCAAGTTCAGAACATAGGTAAAGTAGCCTATTAATCTAATGAGTCTGGGAAGCTGTTTCTTGAACCTTGCAGGAACTGATGGAATTCACATTACTGCCCATAATGACATTGCTACCAAATTTTATTGCTCCTTATGCTCCAAAAAACCCCCATAACATTTTAATAAACTATGAAACTTCAAGATTACATAAAAGTTGTTCCATGGTTGGAAGTAGGAGGTAACAGACTTTCCCATTATTTGTTAAGCCGTAACAAGTTTAAAATCAGGTGCTAATCTGCCATATGTACTTTTAGAATGCATAAAAAAAGAATAAATGACGCAGTGCTGATTTATTAGGGCTCTAAATCTTGCCATTATATTCAATACCAGCCATCAACACACTGTCTGAGTTAATGAACAGAAAATTGGTCTGCTTAAGAGAAGAACAAATTGATCTGCCTTATACTCCAAACAAAASACTGTGAAGTTTAGCTGGGTCTTAGTCCTCAAAAGATGAATAATATTCCTGGACTTCTGTTTTGAAATGTGTGATTTGTTCCAGTGCAGGAGCATTTTTTTAAAATGGGACATACCTCAATCAAAGCCAGAAAGCAATGCAGTGGCCTCTGTCTATAATGAATTCTGTCCAGCAAGCTGATGAGAATTTGCAGCCTGATTTATAGTTGTCACCAGAGCTGATAAAGGTCATCACTGTATCTCATTTTTTATATCTGCCTTTCTTTGGGGCTGGTGTTCAKTATAAATGATGCTGAAAATTATAATTTTCAGGCATGCAGCCATTTGTTCAATTTCTTAAATCTTTCTTGGATTTTTTCCATCTGTTCTTCTCCAAAGAAGTCATGGATGTCCCATCCCTGGAGGTGTTCAAGGCCAGGATGGTTGGAGCTTTGAGTAATCTGGTCTAGTGAAAGGCATCCAATGGGGTTGGAACTGGGTGGGCTTTGAGGTTTCTTCAAACCAAACCTCTCTCTGATTCTATGGTTCAATAGCAAAGTTCACTTTTCCAACTCCTCACCCCTCTTTCAACTTCCAGGAAATTGTCTGGGTGGTATATCCCATTTTCTGGCTGTGGATGTAGGCACAGGTATGTAGTCACACTCGAAAAAAGTGATTGATTGCAAAAAACAACAATTACCAGAAATAATGGATCAGCCTTGGGGCTCTACAGAGCCAGTGCAGAGGATTAGGGAGGCCTGGGGAGAAACTTTTAAAAACCTGCTAAGCAGAGCAGGTGAAATCATAAACCCCATCTGCTTCTGTGTCTTTAATTCAGTCAGGAAATGCACAGGCAGAGAAAACAGACCCAGGGAGAGGGAGCTCATGTCCCCTGAAGTCACTGAGCCCTCACCAGGGGCAGCACAGACAGAACACCAGACAAAACAGCTCACCACAGAGGACAAGAAAGTTTGGGATAACTTCACTTCCAGAASGAGTAAGCTTGAGCGCAAAGAATTTGTAGGAACTACATCCATTGACAAAAACACAGCATCAGTGCCCAAAACTTAAGTGCTTCTCTCAAGTCCACATTACCAGAGAGGAGAGACTGGTTTATAAGATACTAGCAGGACCATGCCTGTGAGAGAAACTTTCATTATTTGTCTGAGTTTATGGAAAGCGGAAAGCAAAACTGAGCAATAACATATGAAAACAAAAAATCTATTTAAATCCAGGTCTAAAAAATAATTTAATGAAATTGTAATTTTCTATCATTTTAATAAAATTGTAATTTTCTATCATTTTAATAACTGATTAATGAAAAGTAGGCAAAAAAAAAAGGTAATGAAATTCACAGCAGCAAGAGACAGCGAAAGAGAGAAGGTAGAGTCAGGACTGTTAGGGCCACTCCAGTCTTTTAGATCAACAGATTTGAGGAAAAGGCAACTTCCTAAGTCCTGATCAACAGACATGAAAGATAATTGAATGAGTCTCAGTATGATGAAAGCCAGCATCGAGGAAATTATCATTTTCAATCCCTAAGATTAAGGAAGATTGGTGAACAAAGGAAATTTGAGTCCTGAAGCTGTTCTAAGCCATTTCAGATAAACGAGCCTCCAGACACCAGCAGGGTTGGCAAACAGTACCCTGTGTCAGGAGAGCAGAGAGCAGCAGCTCCTGTGGGACCTCTGTGTCCCCTCCCGAGGGACAGAGGTCACTTTGTCCCAGGCCATGTGCAGGGATGCTCTGCACTGGCACAGCAAATGTCACAGGGCCACCAAGAGACCACTGACGCCCTTCGGTCATTCCTCATGGGGGAAAAAAGAATGTTTCGGGTTTTTAATGACCCAAAGCAGTCAGATCTTTGGTGTTTTACATCTGAAGGAGTCTTGCAGGAGCCCTACAGCCCTGGCCAGTGTGGTGCTCAGCATCACTCAGCCCTTGGCCAGGCTGAGCCCACCCTCACTGAGGTGACAGCAGCTCCTGAACCAGCCAGGGGCTTCTTGGAGTCCTCCCAGGCAGGTATTGATCAGACACACCTGGGCAACATTCACCATCTAGCAAGACAACAGGCAGGAAGATTGCAGTGGGACAGATGTTTCTTCAGACAATTGGTATTTTCAACAGGATGTAGTACAGTTGTATTCCTTTGCAAAGATACATGAGGATCAGACAAAGGAATTTAAAAAAAGAAATCTTCTGCTTGTTTAGCAGCTCAGCAAATTTTCTGAAGGGTTAGGTGAGCCCTAGAACTGAATTTCAGAGGCAGTTGTTTGTTGGGTACATGCTGGAAATATCAAATAGATGCACTGCAGCATGTCTTGAAAGAACAACAGATCACAGCTTGAAATGCATCATCCCAACAGCCTTCCTTCCACCTGAGCTTGTGATTGCATCTCTCTGGACACCTGARTAGGCTTCCATTGGGGGCTGATTGTGCTTTTTCTTTTGCACTGTGATCTGTGTGGTGAAGTTTTGCAGCAGTCAGTGAGCAGGCACAGTCCTGGCATTTGTTCAGCCTCTGTTCTCAGGGTTGAAGGGGCTTCCTCTGGGGACTGTGCATGGAGACCAGAGTGGGGAAAGATGTGGCTGTGCCCTGTGCATGTCACAGCTCTCACCCCAGCACACACTCACCAGAGCCAAAGAGGAGGGTCCAGCTGCAGAAAGCAAGCCCAGACCACCCATAGGTGACCTGCAGCACAGAGGAAAGGTCCATTGGCAGTGATTGCCTTGTTTCCTGGACTGGGGGAGGCTGGCAGCTCACACTGCAGTGGTGTCTGGGGGAGCAGCAGCCTGAATGAACCCAGCTCATGGCTGAACTGCTTCCCAGGCAGGCTGGGCTCAGCTGAGACCATCAACAYCCACACCCACAACCCAGGCACGCAGCAGAGCCCCAGGGGAGGGAGCAGCTCAGCAGCAGCACCAGCCATGGGTGTTCAGTACCACCATCCCCACAGCTCACAGTGAAAGCAAACCTGGGAGGACTCTGAAATTCCTGTAAAAATGTGATTTCTGATGTCACAGGTGAGGGAATAGCACAAGCTGTGGTTAACAGGTTGCTGTGTGAGGGGCCAAAACCCCAAAAAACCCTTTAATCCTGCCAGATRCAGCAGAAGCATCTATCTTCACAGAGCCTGCTGTCTTCAGGACTGGTTTTGAGAGAGAGGGGACCTGAGGTTTTCAGATGTAAGGGTTTTTGGAAGTAGAGTGGAAAACAACAGAACAGGGTARATTCACAGAGGAAATAGAAACTGTCAGAAAAAAAAACTCAAACCAACAAACATTAAGAAGCWCCAACCAAGAGGAATAAGGTGCAGGATGGCATGAGCAGGGTGAAGGATGGGCACAGGCAGGTTTATGGAAATACTTATTTTTCCTTGCTTTCATGATTTCCCCATTTCAAGGGGAAATCATRTCTTATTTATCAGGCCTGCAGGATTACTGACTTAGGACAGTATCTGCCTATCTGAAGTCAGGTAGGAGAATAGTCTCCCAAGACCTACACCCCTTGGGGCAGGCAGAATTTACTGCTCAGAAAAGCACTGAGAGGCTGAACAAATGCCAGGACTGTGCCTGCTCACTGACTGCTGCAAAACTTCACCACACAGATCACAATGCAAAAGAAAAGCACAATCAGCCCCCAATGGAAGCCTACTCAGGTGTCCAGAGAGATGCAATCACAAGCTCAGGTGGAAAGAAGGCTGTTGGGATGATGCATTTAATGCTGTGATCTGTTGTTCTTTCCAGACATGCTGCAGTGCATCTATTTGATATTTCCAGCATGTACCCAACCAACAACTGCCTCTGAAATTCCCTCCCCACAGMAGAAGCAAAGACTGTTTTGATATGAGCTGCTTCCCAGAGAGAAAATGCAGGGAAGAAAATGGGATAACAGAAAGTGGGAGGCAAGGATCACAAATAGGGAAGAGCAGCAAAATCCCATTTCCATGCCCACAGCTTTATTGTGCCCTCAGTGAGCTCTCCTTAGGGATGGACCCTTTAGAGTTTGGCATTTATAATTTTTCACAGCCCCTGCCACTACCCTGGCTCTGTTTCAATGCACCTACYCCCACCAGGAACTCCTTTTTCTTCCTCTTTGCTATTTTGCCTGGAAGAAATAAATAAGAATTTCTTAGACTCTGTGGTGCTGATACAAGSAGCAACAGGGGACAGAGAACAGCTTGCCTTTAACAACATTGCTACWGCCTTTAATTCCAGGAGACAACTGGAATCCCATTTTTAGCTTTCTGCCATTATGGGTCATTATCCTTTTACTGTTCCCAGTACTTTTTTCCCCACATGCAAGGCTGAAAGAAAAACTTCTTTAAATAGGTGATTTACTGTAATCTAGCTAAATACTGTATAACACATTGAATTGGTATAYTAAGTAAGTGCAACAAGATAGAATGTGCTTTATTATGTAAGAAGTGGTTTTAATTGCTCATCMTCTCAATGCAGTTGCACTTGGTGCACCAATATAGTGTTTTTACAGTAGTACCAGTAAAATAAAGCACAATTACAGCTCAGGAAAATTCCCACATCAGTGTGCATCTCTAGCAGGCTTGTAAATTAACTTGTCAAAAGCTCCAAGAGATTGAGTCTTGGGAGAACTTAAAACTACAAAAATCAGCAATGCTGSTCTGTTTCTCTTTTTTATCTAATCCTAACTCTTTCAAGATTCAAGCTAAAAAAGAAAAAAAAAATAGTTCAGTATCAAGCCTGAAATACAGGCAGAGCACACTTTTGATATTTGGGTCCTAAATTTGAAACCAGGTAAAATTCTGCTCCTTCCTCATTTGTGAGGATGAACTCCTCCTCAAAGAGCCCCAGTCTGGAAACTCTGTGGTGCTTTATTCACATTTTTTGAAAAATCCCTTCACCCAGAATTTTTTCCTGGGAAGCTGAAAAGCCTCAGAGAAAAGGAAAACAATTCTTATCTCATTTGCTTCTCCTGTGTTGTGCTCACATGTGGAATGTGTTTGGAGATTGTTTACCCACRGGTGATTGTTTCATTGGATTCTGTTGTGAGTTGTTTTCACTCTTTGGCAAATCAGGGCCAAGCTGTGTCGGGACTCTCTCCAGAGTCAGGAGTTTTCATTATTATCTTTGTAGCCTTCTGTCTGTATCCTTTCTGTACTTAGTATAGTTTAGCGTAGCATTCTTTAATATAATATAGTATCTTAAAAGAATAAATTAACCTTCTGGGAACATGGAGTCAGATTCATCATTCCTTCCTTCGTCTGGGAGAAACACAAATACAATACTGTGGGCTCAGATCATGACTCAGTGGCACAGGCATGAAGAGCTGAAATGCATGTGAGAAACTGAGACCTTGTTTCAACTTCAAATTACTCCTTCCAACTTCTATCTGCTTTTATAATATATAGAGAGGCAAAAAGAGAGACACTACAATTAGGCAAAAACTGAATGGGATATTCTCTGGTCTAAATCCATTTTTATCCTATCCAGGGCAAACCATCTTTATTACAAAACTGCTGCAAAACCCTAACAACAGCAGTGCAACCTCACACCTTGTTGCTTGCTGCCCTCAATTTATCCTTCTAATGCCTGTGGGGAGAAGCAGAATGCACCACACTGAGATGACTTTGGTGTATWCCAGAGCTGAGAAATCTCCCTCAAAAATCCTCTTCCATCTCACTCTCCTGTTCAGCTGTGCTTGTGCCATGTGCTCTTCAAATGCTAGATGTTCTAGGAGGAGAAGTGATGACCCCTGGGTTACTGGACAGCTGGAGACAGCACATTACACTCATCCCTTTGATTCCCTGCTGGAAACATTTCACATTCAACACAGGCCAGAAGYAATTTAACCCCAGACAACTATTTTCCCAGAAAATGGTCCTTAATGCTTTTATCCACACCCTACATATTTTTCACAGTTTCATCATGCTACTGAAGAGAGAAAAAAAGAAAAGTGCAGCCAACAAGCAGCAGGAATCAGCTTATCCCAGCTCCATGGAGTGACTGGGGTGGGTGCAGAGCCCCAAATACACGAGGGCACAGATTTCACTGGAATATAAAAATCCCAGGGTTTTTCCCACTGTAGTTTCTAGCTCAGATGAGAGCTCAAGTTACCCCTCCTGCTTGTGGCACCCAGCTTGGCTGTTCCATGCAGGGACACTTGCTCCAAGCCCTCCCTGGTTGTGCCCCAGGCCAGGGGGCATCACCCAGTGACCTCCCTGTTCTCTGCCAAAGGCACCAGGTTTCTCTGCCTCATTGGTTTGGCTTCACACAGGGGAGTGCATAATCCAAAGTGTGGCACCTAAATGTAATAATCCACTTGACACTGAGGAAGAAAAGGAATCCATGAATAAATTTTCATTACAATGTGACCCCACAGCTCRCTTACTTAATTTCTCTGTGCATTCCCTTGCCTCATTCTCTTTGCCCCTAAACAAATTGCACTTGTTAATGGCCAAGATGGGCAGAAAGAACACATAGAGTGTTTTTCCTTGCTTTTCATTATTATTATCATGGGAAGATTACTTGAATTTCAGTSCAGACTGAAGGAGACTGCTGTATGTTATCAAGCAGGTATGCTTTGTGTGCAGCTGTGGGTAAAGTTTTAATTATCTTTGCTTGCAATATTTCACAGKCCCTCTTATGTCAGCCTGTCATTTCAGATGTGTCTGGTGAGGAATGAYTGTGATGAAATCTAACTTCATGTGTGAGGAGTCTGTCAGAGTCATGGCCATCACCCTGACCTCAGGCTTTTGAAAATCAAGGCAGACAAGAGATGAAATCCAAGACCCCAATACACATTTTGGTTACTTTCACCATGATATTTTCTGAAAAATCCCTTTGCCAGGATTTCTTCTCCTGGGAAGATGAGTAGCTTCAGCTTTTCCATGTTTTGCTCCTCTGGAATGTGGTCTGGAGATTGTTTATCCAAACATGTGAATTCTTTTTATTGAATGGCCAATCACAGCCAGCCGTGTCAGACTCTCTGAGTCAGTCACAGGTTTTTATTATTCTTTTCTTTTCTAGCCTTCTGTATGTGTCCTTTCTCATAATATAATATAATATAATATAATATAATATAATATAATATAATATAATATAATATAATATAATATAATATAATATAATATAATATAATATAATNATAATATAATATAATATAATATAATATAATATAATATAATATAATATAATATAATATAATATAATATAATATAATATAATATAATATAATATAATCAGCCTTCTGAGAACCTCGAGTCAAATTCTCATCTCTCACCTCGTCCTGGGGACCCTCACAACACAACAGGTTATCAGTGCACAATTTCTGGTTTTGGAGTGGTCACAAGAGGGCACCCTGCTACAGAGCCAATGGAAATGCTTTCAACACTTGCAAAGAAYCATTAATAATAATTAAATTCAGAGCTGGGCAGGAGACTGGTGTGCTGAGTGAGATGGCGCTGAGGGAAGGAAATGGTACCTGAGTGAGAACAGTCTTCCTGCACCCAGCTGCAAGGGAGACACTAATGGAGAAACACTTTGCAATTATAGGTAAAATCCCACTGGTTTTAAACCAACTGATGATGGAATGAAAAAAAAAATCATGTCAGCTAAGCAGCGTGGTGAGGCAATAGAAGAGGCTGCTCAGAGAAGCTGTGGTTGCCTCATCCCTGGAAGTGTTAAGGGCTGGGTTGGACGGAGCTCTGAGGAACTTGGTTTAGTGAATATGTCCCTGCCCATGGCAGGGGGTTGGAAATGAATGATCTTTCATTTCCCCTCCAACCCAAACCATCCTATGGTTCCATGATGAGTGAGGAGCTTTTCCTTAGCATRGCACATTGGTTTGGTTTGCCTGCAGTTGCTGGGTCAGCTCCTACACAGAATCCTCACCAAACCCCAGGAAAGATTCCTGAGTTCCTTATTTCACTTCTTCTTGTTCCTTTTCCTCTCTCTCCCATGGAACCAACATCATCCACCTGTTACTGCCTTTGTTCTGTTGGTCTTGAAGCACCAGCAGTTCTAAGAAGACAGCTGTGCTGATGGTGCAGAAGCAAAAGGGCTGATAWGAACACCTGGTTTAAGTGCAATAGGTGAAAAATAGTTACACCAAAAGAATGACTGCTCCTTCCTTCCAATTCTCATCAAGCTTTTGTCCAAAATTACCTTCTCAATGGGTTAAGAACTTTCAGCAGAGGAGATTAAATCCAAAGAATGCCCTTTTCAATGAAAAGAGCTTGACTTCTTCATATTTTTTCCTTATTTTCTATCCTTACATAACTTCTTAATAACTCAGGGCAATTCTTTTTATTGTGCATTTCCATGCTTCTGTCACGCTCTTAATCTTTCTCTGGACCATTTCTATTCCCATTACAATCTATCTTTTTTGGAGGGAGCAACCCATGCTCGCTGCAGTGATCAAGGTGATAATGTCCCTCAAACTGTATAAAAAAAAGGCTGTTCTTACTATTTTTCTCTCTGGAGTATAGTTCAATATTGTTTCTCCTCAAAAAAGTTGATTGCAACAGAAAATTGATTACACTCTCAGTTTYCTGCCCTAGAAGAAGGAAAACAAATACAAACTATGGAATTGTAATAATCCCTCTCCTGTTTTCTTATTCATAGTCTTCTGGCTGGATAGTTTAGCTATATTAGCCATTGTGYGCCAATCAGGAAAAAAATCAGGAATATTATAATTATTGGTGTATATTTTTAAAGATATCTTCCTTTGTGAGGCATTAAAATTAGAAAATACATCAAGAACATGCTTTTATGTTAAAGATTAATTTGTTTTAAGGCCATTAAGGCCATATCTTGTGCCTGCTGCTATGTTTGGTACCAGATTCAAGGCAAAAGGTAACAGCAAACTCTTACAAATGCTGCCCATGAAACTGACACCTGGAAGAAGGAAAATATGAAATACATAGAGAAAAAAAAATATACATATAAATGTATATATATGTATATACATATACATGTCTATGTATATATATACACATATATATATTCTTGGGCATATGTATATATATATGTACATATATATATATATATATATATCTATTCTCTTGGGCATGTTTTAAAAGTGTTTTAAGATATTTTTTACATCACACTTCACAGCCTGCTCCCCCTGGGAAGGAGAACAAGGAAGGAAAAGATACCTCCAAATTATTAATAACCATCTTGGCTTATGCACGAGTATTCCAAGCAATTTGTCTTGTAAAAATGAATCAGTCCATCAGCAGAAGCAGCAGCAGACAGTGGAAACTGCTGCACATGGCCCAGCATATGTGCATTAACCCCTCTGAGGGGCAATGGGCCAGCCCAGCCCCCTGGCTCCRCTCCCTGCTGGTGCTGCCAGAGGCTCAGCATCCAGAGCCAGCTGCAGGAGCAGGCCTGGGCAGGGGCTCCTGTCCACCAGRAAATGGGAAAATTGACTGCTGAGCAGAGGATAAGTGTTTATTAGGTTGGTAACAAATTAGAGTATTGGAAAAAATTTCTGGAGCCTGTCTGGGGAGAATTGGTAGATTTTCTATGTTTATACAAATCTTGATGGTTCCTCTCAGTCTGCCTGAAGGCACCACCTYACTTGGCAAAGCCAAGACTTCCAACCAGACCCTGGAATGGTTTACTCTGCATACCTGACCACATGGAACATAACTGCAATAAGACCACAACCTCTCTGCACTGCTGGATTCACCACCACTCATTGTGGAGTCAATTTTTATAGAGTCAAGTGCATGCCAATATAATAATCATCATCTAATRGATCTAGACTTTTGCCCATTATGGAGGAAATGCTTCTGAACTGATATTTCTTTAACTTTTCTTGGTTTCAACACTGCCTTCTTACTAGACTTTGTTTACACAAAGATTTTTTCACCCCTCTCATTCTGCACTCCCTTGAAAGCTAAAATGCTTTGAGGATGATTACCCAAATTTTGTCAATTGTTATGAGACCTAAGCAYTGGAAGACAGGTATAAGCCTGCAAAAGAACCTGATATTTTAAAACCATCTTTTCAAATGCTACTAAATGGATTTGGCTCCATTTACCTTCAGATAAGTTTAACATTTGAAGGACCATTTAGCAATAATTATGATAATATCTCTGAATACTAAAAATGTTTTTATTTATTAAATTTCTTTTTGAATCAAAGTAGACTATTTTTGTGTCTCCAGAGGCTGGGACTTTGTCAAGTAGCAAAATGAAAACAGACCCAGCAGACCCAGTGCAGATTTCAAACGAAGCTATGAAGCCCTGCTGGGGACCTGGATCACASGATTTTATGGCTTCATTATTACTTTGTGTGGCATGATTTGGTATAGGGACCCAAAGATTTTAACTGTAACACACAGCAAAATCATCTGGCTTTTCTTTAAGGTCAAACAAAATATATTGCATCCATACATTTGTCTTCAAGTGTCATGAAACTCAAAATAATTTGAACATTTTTGAGAAGTTAGCCCAGATACATCTGTGCACTCCTTGTGTGTAGTTCCCATCCCATCCTCTCTAAAATTACACACTAGAGGTGGAAAACATTTGTCTTAAGTCCTGATCTAAGGCTGACCAAGCAAAGAAAATAGAAACAAGTTCCCAAGAACCCTTCCTCTGGCAACAGAGACTTTAGTCAGTAACTCTCACTGATGCGAGAAATGCTGGATGCAAGAGGCTCTGGAGGGTGCTTGGAAAGTGTCTAAGAAGAGAAAACTATTTTTGGGCAACTAAACAGAAAGTATACAAGAGGAATTGAGGATTCTCTGAGCTAAAGAGTGAGTGAGGTTCATTGCCCTCTTACTTTTTCTTTTGCACACACTTCTTGCCTCCCACGGAAACAGGATTTTGGGCTGGGCAAAGCTTAGGTCTCCTGTGCTCTTAATTGAATTTCCACTGATGTGAGGTTTTAAAGTATAATTACATTCCCTTGATCAATGATAATTATCTCATTATAAATTTCTTTTAATGAATTATATAAGTCTGGGAGTATTTCTTGTTAAAAAAAGTGCTTTTCATACATCCAACATCTTAATCCAGTCAGGAGATCCAAGCTCACTGGGGACTTTTTTTAGATAAGTAAATCTTTGCCTGCTAAATTTTCAGTTACAAAGACTTGATATAAAGTTTAATCACGAGAAATACAGTATTTCCGTCTTCAAATTATTTAATTATGGTATCTCAGCATATATTTATTTAATGTTYATTAATAGGAACAAGTAGAATACATACTGCTCTAATTAATACTTGGTAAGCATTCAGTGTTCAACAAGTGTCCAAGAGCAGTGGAGCAAGCTCTGGGAAAGCTACTGAGTCAGGAAAATGTTCTATGCACCAAATAAAAATCTCCAAGAAACAATCAAAGTTGGGCAGGGCAGCRTGAAAAACAGAAAATTGCCTTGATTAAAATATTAAAAAAAAAAAAAGAAGTTTTAAAGAGTAAGCAAATTGCATCCTAGAGAACAAAAGTTTCCCAGGGATGGACTGTGTCAAAAGACAAACATTTCTGGAGATCACTACTGAAGGTATCAGCAGTGTGTAGGACTTWACCAGAGGCCTGAACACCCCAAAGAGTTCTCCTTTCTCCATCACCCTTTACAGTCCTCACTTGAATGCGCTTTTTGCTCGGCATAACCTGCAATTACGCACCCCATTTGTTCCATCTGTGCTTTCCTGGGTGCTTATCTCTTAAGTGCCTCTTTCCTAAAATGTTTCCATCCTTAAATCACCCTGACTATTAAGAAAACCTTCAGCAAGTTCATGCCAACCCTCTTTCTTGACCTTCTTTTCCTACAGTTCAAAACTGAGTCTCCTTTCTATCTACCTACATCTTCTAAACAGYGCTGGATCCAAGCTAAATAAAGTTTGTTCCTCTCTCCAGAAGCAATCCTCCTCATGGTGAAACACTGCCAAGCTCCTGGGTGAGGAAGACCACCACCCTCTGCTGTGCCCAGCTTGCTCCAGCGCCCAGGAGTAGAGGACAGCTCCTGTTCCTCTCCCTTCTCTTGCCTGTGTTGCATTCCTCTGAAGGGTCAAAGAGAAAAACCCAGCAACTTWATTTTAGTACAAATTCAAGCAGCAGGAATGCAGTTATGGCCAACCTTTTTAAGGCTTATCACAGACAATTTTTGTCTCTGCAGTGTCCCCTTCCCCAAGGGCTGGGGACAGCTGGGAGCTCACCCTTRCCTGGTTCACAGGTGTCAGCTGGGGAAGAGCATCTCTTGATGTCACTCTTCTCGTACCTATTCACATGGATTTTATAACTAACACCCACTGAGAGAACACCTAATCCCTCTCCCAGTTAAACTCCTGAAAAACCAGTGCTTTTCCTTCAGCTCTGAGAGCAGCAGGGTTTTGATTTCAAGCCACTTTGAACAGAATGAAAAAAACCGTGATCCTTTTCCTGACTGGATTTAAAGTGTTCAGCACACAGGCAGGACTGTGCATGTGGTTCTCTCTGTGGTTCAGAATCATCTCTGCTGAGAGCCACATTCTTCAAAGTCCTCCACAGATGCTACTGCTCCCCATGGCAGTGCTTCCTTCCCACTTCCATCCCTGCTGTTCTCCTTTTTTTCTTTTTTTTTTTTTTTTATCAAAAGGCTCCCCACTGTGAATCCAGTGTCATTGCAGTATGTCTGCCTGGCTGGCAGGTAAAAGGACCCAGCACTGAATTTATCAGTTTTGCATTCACCACCAGGAAACGAGCCTAGAAATGCTGCAGCGCACCTTAGAGCAGCTGATGGGGAGGAGCAAAGAGGGCAGCTTCTACATAATTCCCAGGGATTTCTACCTCAAATATACAGGCACATTTAACACATAAAGGAGCCCAAATTGTTCTAGTTTTCACACACCTTTTACAACTTCAAATTATTCCTTGAAGCTGCTTGTCTCTGGCAGACACAGCCACAACAGGAGGCATTGCCTTGCTTCTGAGCTAYTTTGAGGAAAAGCACTAATTTTAGTGGAGTAGGGCTTGAAATGGAAATGGGGAATCTGTTTTTGTTAATGGCTATAGAAAGTCTACAAAAGCCTGCTGGTCCAACATGTGAGAGGGGGATGTTGGCTGTTAGGGGGAGGTYTATTTTTCCTCTTTTGTTTTTTGAAAAAAAAATTGTTGGGAACAGAATTAGGCAGTTATGGGCAGTAGTCATTAACAGAACCTAGACAAGAAGAAACAAAGTCCAAGGAATTCTCCTGCCTCTTCCAGTCATCTTTGATTCATTAAATGTTCTCTTTGGTACTGCCATAGCAGCTGAATGTATTTTCCAGCTCTTCATCACAGGCCACTAAGCCACTTCTCAGCAGTACTGACTTCCAGACTCATTTTCACTCTTCACACAACTCCAGCTCCTGCTCCACCTGGRGCACCCCAAGATCCTTCCTGCTTGCCTGGGCTTCTCCCCTGAGTGACTGTGCAGCACCACATTGTCCATACCCTCCTCATCACTCATTCCTTGCCTCTGTTCTCCCAGGTGACCTTCATGCYACAGCCCTCTCCCCGACTCCTCACTCATCTGCAAGATGCAGAGACATAACATATAGAAAGCTATGGCACTGGATGYCTGGGGCCACTTTTTAGTGCGTGTGGGTTTTTGGGTGTTCTCTAACTAAAGCCTTGTGTTGATACCTCAGGAGGACATTTGACTCAGAGGCTCAACAGCAATCATGATGAGCAGGAGAATGATTAGAGTTCAGCAGGCTTTGGAGAATTAGGTTACTTATGGAGGCTTCTAAATAAAAGGTTAGGCTCTTATGGAAATCTTGGCCTCCTCAAGACATCAAACTACTCAAAAACATCTCTCAGAAAAAACCTATTTGACCATTACTGTGTTACTTCTGCTTTTCCAGGGTGTGATATTTTTCCCAAATATGACTTCATGCAACAAATTTCTCCTTCTAAATTCAGAAGCTGCTGTAAACACCAAAGAATTATTTTCTCAGCCCAAAAGCAGCACAGTGTCCCATCAGCACTCCAGCACTGCAGAGAAGAGTGCACTGAGGCCCTGCCCAATCCCTGGCACCACACTCCTCCCCAGCTTGCTCCTGCAGACTGTATTAATTTTTGAAAGAGCMAAATTGATTTCCCATTTCATTCTCTCTAGCAGTAATGAACAAAACAGCTACATGGCAGGAATGCTCTCCCCCATGGCCTATTATAGTCTCTTAAAAATCCGTTAATTCCCAAGTTTCCTGTCTTTAGTGAACAGGTTACTGTCACTGCTGAACTCGGCAGCTGCCCAGAAGCTGAAAGGCAGGAGTGGGACAAATTCTCTCCAGTGCTCTCAGATCACAGAGCCACAGAAATCTCTGAAAAAGAYGATCCAGGATGGGATCTAGAATCAAAATTATGGTTCAAATGATTTAACATATTCCTCAYTTCTTCCTCAGTGTGGCAGTCATGACAGAGCAAGATCTCTTACCTACTCTGCTTTGGCAACACAGGATGTCACTTCATGAAGGCATTTAGAATAAAGATAGTGATCAACCAGCTCTGAAGTGCATGGACMCTTCCATTGGCACCAATATTACTAAAAAATTCATTTAACAAACATCCATATCCTTGTGAATCATAACAGAGGTTTCTGAAGGCCATCCCCAGCAAAACCATGCTATGTTAGACAAGAGAAGCTTTCTTAGTCCTTCCCCTGTATTTTCTTCTGGCCCACACAGCATTTTCCTTTGGTGAGGGTATCTTTACTCTCAGCATAAGGTCATCCTTATAGGYTGTGGGGTTCTTTGTAATGGGGCCTGGAAGTTCACTAAACCTTAGACACCACAATCCAATGTCCTGTGCACCAGGTATCTTGCTGTGTGTTTCAGAAAGTACTTAAAAAAACATTATAAAAGTCAAAACACACATAAAAATATTGCAGAAAGAAGCTGCCATGAGCTTGGATATGGGGTTTGAATTGAGAACRGAGAAAGTTTTCTTTGAACCACTAAGACCAATAAACCCATTCATTTTAGTCTTTAAACACACATGTAAAACACATTGAAATGAATGAGCTAGTATTTCTAATCAAAAATGTGGGCAAATATTCTGGTAGAGTAACCCAGTTTTCTTTTTGCCTTCACCAGATTTACACTAACAAAACCACCTGTGAGCATTTTCTACCTTAAATTAATTTAACGTAAGACAGGAGCTGGGATGGCATTGGGGATCAAGGACAGGAAATTCACCTCCCTAACACAGACACAAACCTGCAACATGCAGTGTCCAAGGAAGGCAGCTTTGTCCCTTGGATGTCAAACAGAAAAAATGAGTTTTTCTTTCCTGCTGACAGCCCAGCCTTGCCAAGAGAAAGGCTCCTGCTGCCTTTACAGTTTGGATGGTCACTTGCAAGCTGAGAATTTCTCTCTGCAATCATCTGACAAAAGGTTGTAGTAAAGTAGGAGTTGGCTTCTTCTCCCAAGTAACCMGCGATAATACAAGAGGAAATGGCTTTGAGTCATACCAGATTTAGACTGCACATTAGGAAAAATTTCTTCACTGGTCAAACACTGGAACTGCCTGCTCAGGGAGGTGGTGGAATCACCATCCTTGGAAGTGCTCAACACCCGCGTCAAGGTGGAGCTTAGGGACGTGGTCTAGTGGTGGACTTGGCAGTGCTGGGTTGATGGCTGGACTCAGAGGTCTTTTCCAACCTTAATGATTCCATGAAACATTTTGGCCCATGGAAAAGCAGCCCGGAGAAACCTGCACTCCAGTCAACCATGCTGTAGCTTCTAAGAGGGCAGTTTAAGTCTAAGGAGCTGTCAAAGCAGCACCTTAGCACAAAACCTTTTTCATAATGAAAAATATTAGCACTTACAAAGTTCTTAATATCTATGCAAAGCAACCTATAAATAATTCATTTACTCCACAGCATCTGGATCATTTGAAATGCATCAGTGCTTTTATCAATACAGTGCAATGGATTTACACTGCAGAAAAGAGGCTTGAGGGCATTTGGGCTATCTAAGTATTGTTGATCTGAGCATTATTACTAAAGGTAAACTGAAATAAATTACTTCAGTCACTACACTATGGTTTTTTCAGCACGGTAAATAAAACCTATTAGTTCTAGGTCATTAAATTCAAKATTAGGCTTTAAAAGAGCCCAGAAATTCTATGATGTTATTAGAAAAACATGGAACAAAACATATGTGCTTCAGTATAACAGATAAAATAATTACTTTGTTGAATTTAGATATTACTTATTAGTGCATTTTTCAAAGGGACTTTTGAGATAAAAGCCCAGCTGCCATTCTCAGAGGCAAGCTGGGCACACCATGGTCCTGGCTCTCACTGACTGGCAGGYTTCCAAAAAACTGAGACATTTCTGAAAATGTCATTTGAGGCCTCTTGCTAATTCACTCATTATTCCCCTACTCATAAGAATAAATATTATTTTTCCAATATTACAGGTGAAGTGAGTGGGCAGGGACCTTAGAGAGAAGGGCTTGATTTTCACATTTTTTAAGTTCCTGTGACCCTAAACATGTTCTTTTCTGTCTTGTACCTCAGTACTCCTTCCTGATTGAATATATTGTGCTGTCCTAATTTTAACTTTTATTCTTCCCATTTGGCTACAACCACTTTGCAAGGATTGCCTCCCCAGGTCTGGCCAAGGAAAATGCTCTCCTAATTAAAACCTCCAGTCACTTACCTACAGCCCAAAATCCTGACAAGAGCCTGCTAGATACAATGTCTTGCAAGATGCCTACAGCAAGGCTGGAAAAACATCCTCTAGAGAGTAAACACTGACATGCTGCACCCAATCCATTGCAATGAACTCTCTCAGGATATTAAAGGCTGCTCTGATATTTTTCTAACTAAAACAGCATCCAAGTACTTTCAAAGTGGGAAAAAATCTATTTGCCCTCTAAGTACAAAGAGAGAAGATTAGCATAAGTCTCCATAAGTGGCGCATACAGCTYAGTCTCCTGTGCCTTCTTTTACACGATGCTCCCTCCCCGTGAGGCAGGAGTGCTCCCAGGATCAGACTCACAGCTGGCAGGAATCACAGCAGCCCAAAAGGGCCACAAAACCACAATGCATGACTCAACTTCAACTGCCTTCTCAGGTCAGGTCTAAATAATGACTATGAATTATTGTTTGTAGAAAAAATCAGACAACCGAGCTGCTCTTCAGTACAAAATTACAACAAATTTCTTTATCCTGTTTTTTTTGCAGAACATTACAGGAACATTGCACCATCCCATTGAGCTTTTCAGAAACCTGAGTTAAACTGCTGTGTGAGAGAAATTACAGGAAAAGCCCAGTAATTGCAAAGCCTAATTACAAGGTAATGTGGTGCTCATGAGCAGAACTGCTAAACAATTAGGGACCAGACTAATGAGCAGGCCACCTGTCAGCTGGGAGAGGGCTGAAGAAAGGCTGGCACAGGACACTCCTGACAGGCTGTGGAGGGGGATCTGAAAACAAGGAAATGTTCAAATACTACATTTAAGATACACAGTATGAAAAGAGCCACTGATTGCAGCTCATATGCTTGTTAAATATATGGACATTATAATTGTAGTCGTATAGGAAAGGGAAGCTCAGCACAGAGAGTGAGACATGGAGGGATGAGGAGAGCAGTGCAGGAAGGGTGGGAAGAATGGGACTGGAACAGAAACACAGCTCAGATGGACTGCTGGATAGGGGRGTGCCAATTAACCACCAGCAGAGCCCCAAACTTCCTGTACTTCACTGCTTTACACCTACTGTAGTATAACACAGATGCTGTGCTGTCCTGAAAAACGAAACCTTCACAGTAAAGTCAGCATTTGCTCAYACTACAGGGAAAACCTAACCAATAGCAGTCCCTGGAAGTGGATCTAGAAATAAACTCTGGAGCAGTCCATGCTAGTCACAGAATCACAGAATGGCCCAGGTTAGAAGAGATCTAAAGATCATCCAGTTGCAATCCCCTGCCATGGGCAGGGACACCTTCCACTATCCCAGCTTGCTCCAAGCCCCATCCAGCCTGGCCTTGGACACTTCCAGGGATGGGGTATCCACAGCTTCTCTGGGCAACCTGTGCCAGGGCCTCACCAGTCCCACAGTAAAGAATTTATTCCCAATATCTAGTCTAAACCTGCTCTCAGTCAGTTTGAAGCCATTCCCCCTTGGCCTGTCACTATGTGCTCTATGAATACATCGCTCCTCTCTGGATWGCTCTGAACAGAGCCAAAGACAACAGTGGTCAGGACAGTAGAAGACAGATGCTAATTAAAAAAGTACTCTTTCCTCTCCCTGAAACAGTGGATAAAAATGCAAACTGAAATTTGAAATTACGGTGGCATCACAAAAATTGTAAAATGTTCAAATTTACCAAACTTTAAAACTTTGCCATTCCTCACTTTGTGCAAGTAAATTTAATTGGAATTCCAATTTAAAAAAATGCAAATATATCCACAAATGAGCCACAAGTTGTGACTGGAAGCTGTAATCTTTACACTGAAAGTGTATTCATGTCTACTTTGAGACTGGTTCTTTTCTTTTGTCCTAGGGCCTTCAAAATCAATAGAATAGAAAGACACAGAGCTATTGATTAGAAATATGTTATTTTTCCACATGCCTGCTGAGAAYCAAGAAAACACTAAAACATGAGCTCAATGCATTAATTTTGTGGAACTTTCAGCATATTTTTAAGTGTGACCCTGAATATAAATATTTTATTTATTGAAACATTTGCTCTAAGACTCATTCTAGTTAAAGGAAAGATCTTCCTCAATTCAGTGTTTGAATGAGCCCCTTGCTTACTGGGGAGAACACAGATATTTTRSTGWCTGAATTATTCTGGGAGCAAATCCCTCAGATGATTCAAATACTCTTAAACATGCAGCATTCCTCATCTCTGGCCCCCAACCTCCTCTCTTCTGCCATAATAGAGGGAAAGGAAGGAAACAGAGCTGTGATGAGCCAGAAGGACTGAGTTTTGCAGAGCTCTGAGTGACTGTGATATTTTCCGGTATGATTAACAGGARAGGAAGGGGAAAATGGACATACAACAGCCCCCCATTTATTTTATATTTATATGCTTCTATTTTAACTGTGTGGATCCCCACGAAGCATCAGCTAGGTTTGTAAGCACTCATCCAATTTTAATATGCTATTTTCAAATATGGACTTTTTTCTTTTGCTGGAGCATTCCAGCAATCTTGTTATACTAAGTTAATTCATTTGGATTTGGCCTGTTTGGAGTCTTTCATTTGCATACTGAAAAATAAGAGGCTAATAACAACATGTGCTTAAGAATTTGGCTACTGGTCTTTCATCTTAATCACAATTCCACCACTTAGCCAGCTAAAGAAAGATAARAAAAATCCAACTATAATACAGAAAAGCAACTAATGTTGTAAAATGGCTCCGGGTCCTTGGATGAGTGATATTGTAGATGAGCATCTTGCCCTTAAATGCAAAGTCACCCTTGGGTAAATCTGCAAAGTATCTATTGGCTTCATAAAATTCATTTAAATGTATTAAAATCAGTGTCAGTGTTTATTCATATCATAAGATTGAATTAAGTAATTTTAAAATCTCTCTGTATGTTTTCACTATATGTCTTTTGTCTATTTTGTCTCACAGAAACAATATTTTAGTAATTTCAGAAGCAAGACAGCACTGGAGYCCTAAAAGGTACATGAGAAGGCAGAGATGGATTTTAAAACACTCAAAATCGGAATCTTAATCTTAATAAAAGTTTGTATGACTTTAKTATTTGACCATAACTGAAAAAGCAAGGGAAATGCTGATTTTCACAGCAGACTGCAATTGTGGAAAACAAGCCCGATGTCCACATAAAGTGATACTCGTCAGTAAGGGGATATTATATCAGCTCTATGGCAATACTTCATGCKCTGTTCCTGCAAAAATTTATTTAATTCATTATCATTCCCTCCACTATTGTCTATTTGCTGTACTCTAGCAAATAAAGAAAATAGCAGTCAAGGTCTCAGGAAAACACTTTTTCCTTCATTAGGGCCATCAGGATATCTGTGTTAAAAGGAAAAGGATTCTAGACAAAACCCCTGAACTGCAATGCTGCTCATATTTGCATTATCACCATTCCTAGAAAATGGCTGTGGGGAGCACCATTCCCATGGAGARCACAGCCTGGAAAAGAGCTCCTGCACTCTGCAGGTGTGTTTGTGAAGGTGTTTATTGTCTGCAACAGCTTTCCCTCTGCTTGAGTGGGTGACAGAACCTGCAGCTGGGGAATGTGTTCATTCAGCACTACCCTTTAACACTCTCCCTCTTCATTACAGGTATTAAAATTGTTCCCAATGGGCACAGCAGACAAGGAAAGCTAAACAGAGGAAGGACTTGATCCAGTTCCCCATTAAATTCAAAAGAAAAGCTAATAACTTCCATGATAATAAGAGCTGGGCTGGAAATCACATGAACAGCACACCACAAATCATTTTATTCTCAACAAAGCTTGTTCTGACTGCAGCAATTTCCGGGGAGAGCTGGCATCTACATCCCCCAAAGTAGCTCCACTCCAGCACATCCAACATGCATTAATTCAAGTATTATTTGGTTTTCCCCTGACAGGAAAATGTAAGGCAGCAGAGGATAAAAAGAACACATGGCTTGTGTGCAAGCCCCAGCCCAGCTGCTGCTGGAGCACTGCTTGCCTCTTGTTTAGCATTGCTTCTCCTCCCTGCCAGGAAAAGACCCCAGATTTGATCAGGGAATATAAACCTCCAGTTTTGTTTATGGTAAAATAATCACTGATGGTGCTCCAACCACTTCTTCCAGCCACGTGTCRCATCAATTACTGAGTTTTGGAGAAAAAGGTTGCTGTTTTCCATGCCTATTTATGAGCTCACTGGGCAGGCCTAGATAAAAAGTTAGAACTGTGGTGTTTGCACGTTTAGCAGGAAGAAAACTGGAATAGGAATTTGAAGGTTGAGATGGGAATTTGAGGAATTTGAATTCTGGGCAAATAGCTCTCACTGCTGGAGCTAGGAGTTGGATAAAATGATCTCCAGAGGTCCCTTCCAACCCCAACCAGTTCTTGATCTGGTAATTTCAGGAGCAGCACAAAGAACTGGAGGAACTAAGAAGGACATTAAAAAAAACCCAAAACAATGGTCAGGGAGCAAGGAAGCAAAGCAAAGATACTACAAAATGCTCAAAACTCACCAGTTATCCATTTAGCCTCTGGGTCATGAATCTTAAAATCATCACTGAAGAGATCTTCCACTGTTATCTTCTTCTTCTGAGACAAGCTGTTATCTTCCACTGGAAAACATTCAAAAATAAACTCCCATTAATTCAGCTTGGAAATGTAGCTGAAAGCACAGAAACTGTGGATAGTGACATATCTCATTTGGATCCAGTCCACAATAAGCTTTGTGTCACACACAGATCCCTTCCCACTGTCAGTGTAATTAAAGGAGCACCTAATGGCTCAGTAACAGAACCCTCCTTGCTATATATGCCTGGTCTTAACAGCTACAAAAAGACCAAGAAATGGTCCAAAACACACATTTTCAGTCATAACATGATCAAAAAAGGATGAAAGTCATGCAAACCCACCTATAAGCGTCATAGTGATATATAATGCTTGCTATTTGACGGCTAAACCCTCAAATATTTCTGAAATTATGAGCTACAATTTAAAAAGTTTTTTAAATGGCCCATTTTTTACAGCTTATATTTTTATCTCCTTAAAATTTYTAACATAAAACCATAGCTGGAAAGGTGTTTAAACTTATAAGGGCTCATACAGATTACTTCAGGAATTAACAAAAGATATTCCATGGGAATCAGACATTTGGTTTCAGAAATATTTTTGAAAAGTCTATGAGACATGACCCTTAAGCTTTAGGTGTTACATAGCTTGCCCATACTAATTTTAATTTTTAATGAAAGGATATATAGTTTCATTTGCAAACATGGAAATATGAAAGCCAAAAGTTTTAGAGAAAAACTAAGAAATTTGAAAACCCAACAATTTTGATTAATGTGTTGCCTCTTTCATTTCCTCCCATCAACTGTAATATTTTTTGTTTTGACAAGCAGTCACCCTCTATGAATAATTTGTTGTCAACATTCARTTTTTTGCTGAAATAATATTTTCATGGAAACCTTTCAGTCAGCTGTAAATACATTTGCTCTTTTAAAGAAAAGACGAGGCCACATTCTGAATATTTCCACATCAGGAATATGTGTTCCAGCATCTTTCCTCATGACAGTATCCTCACGCCCAAGGTTTATTGGCAGCCTTAGATATCTTTAATATTGTTTAGTGCTAAACTTACACTGAACACTTATGATTAGAGAAGTGGAAGCAGACCCTGAAGGCACGTATTTGTGGAAAAAAAAAGTCTTCTTTGCTGTACTAAATTGAAGCCCCTGAGCTACCTAGATGACAGAAAAATACCTGTGAACAGTGTTTTGTTCCACTARAAGGTGTTTCAGAACAAACTTTCACTTCTACCAAATTAAATTATATTCTTCAGTGTTCATATTTTTCCCTAGTCTGGCTGAGACTTCAACCACYCTGTTCACTGTGGCTTCCAGATTCCAGAACACATTGACACAATTCCTCAGCCAAATCCCTCTGTGTGACAGCATTATGCCAAGTTATTCTGCGTCRTTTTATTAATTAAAATGGAAAATATAGGTGACAAGGAACCCAGGAAATAGTTCAAATTAATTTCAGTGCGGTGCAAGAGCCCAGAACTGGATACCCAGGGAGGTCAGGTGGGGCAGGACCCCATACACAGTTTTRGGTTTGTGCCTGTCCCAGGAAATGCTTCCCAAATGCCCTCTGGAGGAATACATGAGGGCAGAAGGACAGGCACATCAAACCTCTGTGCTGGAGATTTGGGAAGCAGCAGAGTGGGAAGCCCTTCCTATTCCTCCTTTTTGTGCAGGATGGGGCCAGCCAGTTTGGGAGCTGCGCCATCTCTGTTCCTCCACAGCACTCAGCTCCTCRTGAGGGACAGCAGGAGGAGAGAGGCAGCACCTGAACTTTGCACTTTAGGAGCTTCTCAAAAGGATGAGGTGAAATTCCCTTCCTGTCCCCTGCCTTGGGCTGGAAGAGCTGCAAGAGGTCCTTTGCTGGACCATGGACTACATTCATCTCAGCMACAGAGCTGGGGAGAAAACAAATAAACTAAATAACAAATCCATCAATTAATTTCAGTAATAGAAAAAAAAAAAGAGATTTACTGGCCTCTCTTCTAACAGGTAGGTCAGAGGGCTTATTTAGAACATCTGCTCCATTCCTCTGGCCCTAACGGAGACATTTATGGAAGAAGAAATGCAACTGTGGGATCTCAGGCACCCCACTCTATCCTGAGCAGCAGATTCTAAGGGTGCCTCAGGGTGTCTGAACCAGCTGGGGGACAGGTTGTGCTGTCCACACCCAGCTGCAGGGCCGGAGGCCTCTTTGGGCTTATGGAAGCACAGCACTAAGCATGTGCCACCGTTTTTGTTTTACATTCACATCCCCCACCCAGCCCAGCAGATCCAGATGGCAGCGTGGCAACCCTGCAAGTGGCACAGGGACTTGGGATCTGAGTGCCAAGTCACAAACCCAGCATCCAAACTCCACAGCTATGTGCTCAGAGAACCAAGCAGAAACYGTGTCCATATTGGTTTAAATTCAATGTTAGAGGCTGACAGGAGCACTGTGTTTGGGTTCATCTGCCTGCTCTTCATCCTTGCAGCCAAACAAACGAGAATGAAAGTCTCCATCCTTGCACCCAAACAAGCCTGGGCTGATCTGACGTCCCATGGCTCTCCAGAACAAAGATCCTCCACAAATCCAGAAAACTCCAACAAAAAGGAGTAAGGATCTGACCTCACTGCCTGTTCTGCTTCTTCTCTTTCAACCTTTTTCCTCAACTCCAGGCACACTGAGAGGCTGCTTGATAGGTCAGAAGGTTGCAGCCACCTTTGGGTGCCCACCTTTCTTTCCATCACCCCGGTGCTCAGCCACAGGCTGGTGTTGGRTGCTCTCCTCACACACCTCCTGGCCTGTTGTGCAGTGCATGAGAGGGACGGTGCCTCCATCTCTCTGTGCCAGCGCACCAGGAGCTCCATCCCCACCTCAGCATACCTGCTTGATCCCTGGGCAGACCCAAACCCTCCTTTCCCCCAGATGACCTCTCTGTACCCAAAAGGCAGTGGCCAGATGTTGTTGCAGACCCCCAGCTGGGTAATAATTAGCATTGCCTCCATCATTCCAGATGGCTGATCCATCACAGTATTATCTCATACTTACTGAGAAACCCATCACCCTTMCAGACAGTCACRATACAGGTACACCCAACTGGTCCTTTAATCCAAACACCATCACCATTGTTAATTAAGAAACCACCCTTTGSTAAACAAATYTCCATAACACATTCCATATGATCACAACAACAGGAGCAGCAAGTGAAGACAAGAATTATTTATCATTCTTTGGTCTTCTCACAGCCTTTCCCAGGATGATGCCTGAGAAAGTTGTGCATTGATCTCTGTGGCCAGGGAGCTGCTGCCACATCAGACAAGGCAAACAGGCAATCTTTCTCCCCTCTGAAAAATCCCACCTATTTTTAATGGTGTAAAATACACATTTATATATAACTATGGTTAACAAATTGCTCTCCTGCACAGCTGGTCAAAGGATAGTGCCTTGTCCTGAGTATCACAAGAGCTACAAAGTTTCCCAGGCAATGCCTTTGACTGTCAGACAGAACGTTGTGAATTAATGCTATGCAATGACTAGCTCAGTAACACTTCTGAGAAATAGTTCTTATGGATTTTTCAAAAATTTTAATATGGATTAGGGTGTACCTTTTTTTTTTTCCAACTAAAAGGTCAGATTTGAAAGGAGCAAATGTGATGTATATCTCCAGAAAGCTTTAAATATCAGGAACAGATGTATGAGAAATCAGCCTCTTCCTAAGCACAATGTCTTCGGGAATTTGGGAAGGCCTTAATTTATTCAAATTTCTGTAGGACTGGGTCCTCTTTTCAGCTTTGCTCTSTGTGTGTGTGCATGGGCAGACTTCTGGAAAGTTCTGCATGTCTTTATATAAATACAAAAATAATGGAATGGGACCTGCACAGGTGCCCCATGCTGTGACAAGTGAGGAGCTGCCAGTTAGGAAAGCCACAGGACAGCACTGTCATCATTTGTATAAATGGTTTTACACTTTTCAAAGGTGAGTGAAATGGCAGGACTCACACACCATGAAATTGGAGAAGCTCAGCATGGGCAATGGTGTACGTGTGGTGTTCTACAGTGTAATTAAATGAAAACTTCCACCTTTTATATAGATATAATTATAGTGTAATTAAATGTAAACTTCCACCATTTTGGATCCATAATAAAAACAGAAGCAGTACTGAGCTCTGAGTTTTTGTATTTGCATGTAAGACACAATTCTGAGACATCAACAGGGGAAAAACCAACCCAAGCCCAGCTTACCAGCACATCAGGTAATTAGAAATCTCAAAGAACATGAATGGAAATTCCAGCAAAGATAATGAYTTTGCATATTCCTAAGTTTTAAGCACAGAGACCCTCTCAACACTGTTATCTGGAGGTATTGCTGGGTACATAATAAAAACTGTGTGATTTATATGTGTGCATGTGTGTGCACACACAGCCCAAAGGGAGAATGTCTTTGTGTATGTATATAAAATACATCTATAAATAAATACACTTCCGAATTTTATTTATAACTGAATGTAAATATTTCAAGAAGGAGAATAAGAAGGAGGCCCTTCRAAATTACAGGCCTGTYAGTGACATTTCAGTGCCTGGAAMAGTTATGGAGAAGATTATTSTGGGAKGTATTGAAAAACACCTAAAAGAGAATTCAGTCTTTGGTCAAAGCCAGAAAAGCCTCATGAAGGCAGAGTCCTGCTCATCAAACCTGATTTCATATCATGACAGGGKAACCCACATTGTTGATCAAGGGAAGCCAGGCCAGTGGATTTAAGGATTTTGGATTTTGATGGAAGTGACACCCATGATCCCACCCAGGCAGTGCTTTAGCTTCAAGAGAACTTGTTGAGGCTCATGGGTATGGACTTTGTAATCAAGGCTTTCCTGCACATCTTTGAAAAGTCTGTGCTTCTGTAAAACTGCAGGCAACATTTGCATACCTAAGAAGTTGTGCCTGATGTGAGTGTGATCCACACATCATGCCCCAAAACATCTCAGAGATGAACAGCACTGTSCAAAGATGTTGAATCTGAACACCAGCAAAGTTAATTTAAGAGATGACCTTTAATGATGTTTAACCTTAATTAATTTAATTACATAATTATTCTCACATGACCACATGGAACTAAAATTTGCTTTGAAAACTTCAGGATAACATAAAATAAATATGACATAATATGAAATAAACATGAATATGGCATGACAGTAAATAACTGAAAAAATAATGGAAGTGATTACTGCACTCGTTTTCAAATTAACTCAATGCACTCCTGTATTTCTTGGTTTGTCACACAGCAGGGCTGTGGGATAAGAATTTTGTCAGGGAAGATGGSCTAGGCCTGCTGGACTGAATGTATTTTGCATGCAATGAGCTGGAAATTTTTTTGCCCCACAACTTCCATCTCTTTTTTCCACTTCACTACCCCGTGCTCTTCCACTTCCTGAGGTTTCATTTCTCTCTTGCCTCCATTCTGCTCCTCAGCTTTGTGCTCTCTCTCTTGCTGTTCCCTGGATTCTACCACTCACATGTACTCATCCAAGAAGGAGTCCTGTTCTTCTCCTCTACATCCCTAAGCAAGGGACCTTTGCCTCCCCCTGGGTTTTGTAGCTCCTCACCCTTTCTGACACTGAATTCTTTTTTCTATGTCTTGTCTCTCATTTTGTTTGTCTTTTCATATTCAGTTCACAATCTTGTCAGTGCTGCAAAAGTGCTTTATTTCTACTCCCTAAGTAGGCATGGAAATTTTCAGGGCTGTATAAATGCATAATAATCAATAATCATAATGACACCACATTAAAATTCAAGCCTRCAATGTCAGCAGCTACTGTAAGAGAAGTAATTTACAGAGGTTACACACACAGAACTTTGCTGAAACTTGGTAAGGGGATTAACTAAAAGAATTCCTTATTGGGAAGTTACTAATTATTTGCTGTGGATAAGTACAATCTGGTATGTCATTATCTGAAATTGCTTTGTAAACACTGTGGTCTGAACTAAAAAACAATCCAACTGAATGGGATGGGATTTAGGTGCCAAGGCACCTAAAGGTGGCATCTAATGGTGGCACCCAATGCCATTTCCAGTGGTCCAGGATATGACACTCAACTGGCAACTCCATGTGGACATGAATTTTAGGAGTTCTGTGCCCTCACTGACTTCCCCTTGTGGGTTCCTCTCCTACCCTGGCACATCTAAAATGACATTGCCCATCCATGTTAAGGCAATTGAGTTCCAGGCTTGTGCCCTCAGGTCAGCAGCCCTGACTTCTGAACTGAAATGTAAAACTTCAAAACAATCTCCCTAAGAATAGCCTTGAACTCAGCATCACACTGAGATTAAGTCAGGAAGGAGGATTCCTTTGATGTCGACTTTGCAGTTAGTTTGCAATCCCTTWACTCTTGGAAGTGTAAAATTATAGAAGAAAACCAGACTGGAAGTGAGTTAAAGGTTATAAATACCTGGTGTCAGGAGTATGACAGAGGTGACAATCAGCGAGCAGATAACGAGAATAACAAGTAAGGCAATTGCAATTCCTTTCCAGTTTCTTTGAGGAGGATTACTCCCCACCAGCTCCTAGAAACATCAAAAGAAGATGAACATTTAGAAAAGGGGACTTAGACAAGGAAAGAAGCACAGAATCTAGACAGCAATATCTGCAGAACTACACCCTGTGACCACGGCGGGTGACGCCCTCGAGCCAAATACAGTTCAGGCTGTTATAATTCATGGTGCCATTAATTGAATTCATCCCAAATAATTACACAGCAAATAAATGCAATGCACCCACAGGTGGCTCAGCAGTGGAACCCACACTCCCCATTACCTCCTGGCACACAGGCACCAGCCCCCATGCCAGCACTCATCCAAACTCACTCATCAACACCGATTTCCTACCAGCCCTCATTAAGCCTGGGAATGAGGAGCTTTACAGTAACCTTCAAGAGACTTTCATAATAAGATGTCAGAGAAGCATACAGGAAGATAAATAATTCACAGGGGCATGCATAGAGATAAAAATCAATAAGGATATCCCCCTGGTGAACTTTCCTGCCTTCCCAGAAAACATGACATCTCCTCAGGGCATACTGCGTGCACTCCTCGGTTGGTAGGTCTGAGGAATTGAAGACAGGCTTCTTGTCTAGCATATACATTAAATTTAATCACATCCTTAAAACTTCAGAATAAAAGCTCCATCACCACTCACTGATTAGCTCTGACTGCACTGTGGTTGCACCATATGTTCTGCCTCTGATGTACACAGCAGCCCTGCTCTCAGGACTGAGGTTTTTATGAAGTGCTGTGTTCGCATTCACAAGATCTTAAAAATTTATTCCACTTTCATGTGTTTTGCTGGATTCCTCTTAGCATTTTGCACTATATGTGGTTTCATGCATGCATTGAAGCACCCACAGGAACTGTATGAAATATTAGTGCACTCTGCTTTTCTGGGAGGCTGAATTCACTCAAGGGATCTGGTCACAGCCAGAAGAACTCTGAATGCTCCTCCTCCTTGTGACACTCATCTATTTCAGTTTTTTTGCCTCATTTCCTTTATTATGAGGGATGGTGTGTCTAAAACAGAGCKGCTGGTACTTCTTTAAAAGACTATTTTCTTTCTATTTTAAATTTTTTATGAAAACAAAAAGCTTTCTAGTAGACTCACTTCTGTTTTTCAGAGTTTGCTTTACTTCTGTTACTTATACACAGCAACAAGAGTGGAAGAGAGAAGTCAGGCAAACCTCACAGTTTYGTTTTCAGAAGATGCTGGGAAATATCTTTGAACCTTTCCCTAGAATTCATTTTACAGAAAAAGATAATGTCTAGAGTCACTTTCTATACATTTGGGGATCTAGCCACTACAAAATAAATATAAATCTGCAACGGAAAGCCAAATTTGAGCATTAAACACCTGATGCACTCCATTATCTATTCTAATTCAGGAAAAGACATGAGGCTTCTCTTCCTTCTGGCAAAGAGGGGTAGAGGTGAGAACAGCCTCTCTTCTTTGTATCCCCCTTGTTTGTTCTTGCCTTTCTATTTGAAATGAAAAATAATTAGAAGGAACAAATTTATAGTTACTATTGTTACTAGAGAAAAATTTGAAAAGTAGGTCAGGAGCTTTGAGAAATGCAATTTTGACATCAAGCAAGCAGAAGAAATACTTCCATTCCTACAGATTCTTTACCCTAAATATGAATACAAATGTTAATCAATTTAGTCTTCTAATGCCATTTTTAGGAAACTGTTATGATCTCCAGCTTTCAGGTGATGCAAAAAGGCACAAAACACAGTCTGTGGCTTTCCAAGGAAAGGAAATTTATAAATAAGCAAGGGAAATATTGCAGGGCTTCTTAGTAGATGGCAGAAATATTCTTTCTTTCACATCAGGGTACAGGAGAATCTAGAGAGAAATAGGAAAACTGTAGAGAAGCAGGTGAGAAATCCAGCCAAGCCCTCAGAGTGTCTTGGGACAGAGGTAAAACACTGAAAGTGTTACAGAACTGATGGCAACAGTCCTGAAAATAATCTAACACTGTCACCACTAATGGTCAGAAGTTTTAAAAGGAAAAAAAAAAGCTCATGGACTTGAATAACATCTACAAACTCAGATGTGGTTCAAGAGCTTAATAACACCTTGCATGAAGTGTGATTTTCCCATCCAAGAGTCCCAGTATGATAGAAATACACACACATACTTGAGTGTTCAGGACAGCTGTACTTGCACTGAATCCATTATCAAGTCAATCCCATTAATTCTCCAGGCATTCAATCAATATTTGAGCAAAATCTCAACAAAAAAAGACTGTGAATTTCTAGAGTACCAAGAGGAGGAAAACTATTCATGAGCAAAATATTGGGGTTTAATACACTGCAAAGAAATAGGAAAGAACATTTTCACTTTCTTTTCAAAATTCCATCAGGAAATTTMCCCTGGTAAAAAGCAAGGAGAAATAAATGACTTTTCAAAGTAAGACAAACAGCTTTATTCAGCACAGGTTTGCAAAGCTGCTCTTTTGTTCTCAGTCATTTGAAGTCTCTTTAGATGGAATCCCTTACAGCACAACTGCAGACACATCACACCATATTTATGATGGTCACCTCAGATTATTCCTGTCTGCATTTCTGTTAATTCCAGAGGGATCTTGCTGTGTCTCTGTGACCATCTTTTACCTCCAGGGGATTACAGCTCCTCCAGCCTGTGATACCCCCTGCCCTTGGCAGCAAACCCTCACCCTTCACTGGGATTTCTCATGGGAGCCTCTGCACTTGGGAATGAAGCCAGGAACATGTTTCATTCAGCCCTGGGCAGGTACTGATTCAAGCACATAAATGATGTTCTTGAAGAGGCAGCTCAAAGGGTGCATTTCCAGCACAGAGATCAGAACTGGAATTTGCCTGGTCCTGAAAGACCCAGCTTGCAGARATAAACATGGAGATCTAAGCTGACCAGCAAGAAGATGCCTTTGAGTTAATCCTAAAGATACCATATTTGGGTTTCATATTGAAATCTTAGCATATGACACAAAGGGAAATAAGCCAAGCACATGTGGTTTCTGCTCTGATGAAGAGAASATGAAAGAAAACATTGAAGTCACTCATCAGTAGGAACCACCTCCTCTCTGCCTCACAAGAAGAACTAACACATCCTCCTGACCTCTGCAAGCCAGCTAAAGCCCTTCAGCCTGGTTTTCCCCTTCTTTTCCTCTGCTGCTTGTTTTTCACCTCCTTCTTCCTATTACATGAAAACTAAATTGATTTTGGGTTTGGAAAGTGAACCAGATGTTTCCAGAGGTTTTTACAKAAGCACACTTCATTGATGCTGCATATTAAACCTGCAAATGCTATCACTTACATATTCATTTGTGATTGAAAATCCTCACTAGCCACCTGTGAAGTTGATTTTGGAGCCATTAATCTAGACATCTACGGTATTTTAAGACTCTAAAACACAGATCCAAGGTGACACATTTYCCTGCCTGTGAAAGCATCACTGTGTTGACACATTATGGATGAAGGCTGGATGTGCTCCAACCCAAGATGCTGTCAACAAAATTATTCCTGGCATGTTTATTTGAAACCTGCCAAAAGCCTGCCAGCACAGTGGTCATATTACAATAATATAATGGCTTCTTAAAACAACTCATCAGGCACAACTTCTTTTTTTCTTTTTTTAATAACCGTGTCTGTATGGCTGAAGGGCAATATGTGAAGTATAGGTATTATTTAATAAAACTAATACATCCAGGACCAAAATCTTTGAAGTATCAGCAGTGAGGCCATGGTTGRCTTCTTAGTTTTTTTCAACACAGAGCTGCAACAATGATAAATCCCAGGTGTGTTATATGAAATGTTATATGAAATAGATACATTCCAGATACAGGGGCTGTATTTAGATGTTCCTTGTAGAAGCAGGTGACACTGGGCCATGGAGACTGAGCTCTGGACTCAGTTATACTGGTGTAAATCTGAAGCAAAGAACAAAAGAAAATCCAAGACATTAATGGTATGAAATAAAAGCAGATGCAAGATGTTTTGTTGGCCTCAGAGGTGGCAGGATGGGGATTTATAATTTTTTAATTATAATAATTAAGAGTAATTTTGTAGTTTCCATACTCACTACTCTTGCAAGATCTGTTTCTTTCTTCTTTTTAATTTATTTCTAATTTTTGACCTTAAATATTACACTTATAAACACAGGAAAGAAAAATTCTTCTAACAAGCTTGTTAACACTGTTAATTGAAAAATGTGTATTATACCTCTCACTCATGCCACCTGGCTCTGAATTAGGACTTCTGCTTGATGAAATGTGAGTGACTGTTGTTGTCAGCAACTCAGCTTACCAAGTCCAGAACATGGCACAGAATAAAAATAAAATTTTTGTCCAAGACAAAAAACTCCTCTGAAGTTCAGTGGAAAAATAATCTTGTTGTTAATTAGTTCTTTATAATACAAAATTGCAGCAAATTATACCTGCTGAATAGTACAACAAATGAGCTGAGGAGTGGGTAACCCACACAGTTATTAGATTATTAACCTTATGTTGCAAAAATGAAACACTAATTGCAATGATAATGGCAGTAAACTAAATGAATTGCAGTGGTTACAGCAGGAGGTTCACTGAGACTCCTGGTTATTCTGCTGATTGATACTGCATTACTGTCTCATCACAATCCTCCTGCCTGGATCCTCCTCTGCTCCCCTACCCTAAACCTAGGATGGAGGTTCTTCAKGGGCAGGAATGATTTTTGATACCCTGCCTGGCACAGAGGGAACCTCAGTCACTACAGAATTTCGGAAGTATCATAACACAGATAAACAATAATAAGCATGGAACTGCATCCTTCTCACCTCTGAAGTCAAGCTGAGTTACTCTTGCTTGGGGATATTTTATTTATTTTCTTTCCTTCCTTTCTCCTCCCTCCTTGCCTCCCTCCTCTCTGCTGCTGCAGACCACCCTGGGCTGGAGTGTGAAGCAGAATAACAACCAGGTTCCAGACAGACACACAGCCTGAGCCCCAGGCTACAGAAACTCAGTTGTTCAGGTGCTAAAGGTGGCACTTCAGAGTGAGAGGAAYAAAAACTTGCTCTGTTTTTACAAATGAGGCATGGCATGTATGAGGGCTTTCCTGCAAAACCCCAACAGAAATAAGGGGGATAAAACCATCTGCCTGTTGTGGTGATGAAAGACAACTATGTTATGTTTTTCTTCATCTTCTGTTGATGCTTTTGCTAATAGGGAGCAATGATTTAAGCAACAGTGAACATCTTTGCTGCCTACTCCCCAGCACTGTGAGACAACCCTTTTACCCTGCACACARTGCAGCACATTCCCCTGCCCAGCATTTCTGGGAGGCTCTTTTATGAATGCCCTAAAGCCATTCTATTTGGTTCCATCTCCTCCCACCATTTTCTGCAAAGTGCACACAGGCAAATGCTCAGAGGCTGGGCACCAATGGTGAGTTTGAAAGTGAGTGAGGAAAAGGCTGTACCCATAACACTCAGCTCCCCATGAATTTAAACCTTGCATGTTTTCTGCTTTGGTAGAGCTTTCAGTCTTACATGTTTCTAYTACAAAGCCAATAGAAGAAAATGAATGCCATCTGCATCCCACACACCTCAGTGTAGCTTTAACAGATGACAAGTCTTCCACAGTTTGGAGCAGAAGGCACCAGATCCTCAGTTAGCATTGACTGACAYAGATCATTGGCTCCACTGGAGCCCAGCCAGTCTGTCAGCTACAAATGAAACACAGTGCTGTTGCTAAGTTAAAAGAAAAATAAATCTGTAAAATTATTTAAATCCARTAATATCTGGAATTCTTAGCTGTTTTGGATTGCAGAAATGGATATTTAATAACTTCCCATAATTTTTTATAGGCATTATGATGAAATGGTTTTGGATCACCTCCAGACCCTGCAGTACCAAAAGATTAATTTAGCTTCTCTGTGTTTTGAACTGGCATTTCACATGACTTTTGTACCCAAGTAGAATTACCACACTGCAACACCCTCCTATGCCCTTCCAGCATATGTAAATAAGCACCACTGCCATTTGAAACATTCCCAAATTATTCCTAGTGCTTCAGGACACAGTGACTCCATGGAACTTTCAAAATAAATGAGAACCTTGGAACGTGGCCTCTGAAATCCTGCCAGAAGCCTGTTCTCAAGGTGACAAAATTCAAGCTGCAAACACCATCTGAACCTGTTGCACTATGAGTGGTTCCAGCCAGAGGCAGAGTCATATTCTGACCATGGCCAGGAGGAAGGAGATGGCAATACTGTACCTGTGTATGGCACAGGACATGTGTGACTACAGATACTTTTATCCAAGAACTGTGTTGTCATTGATTTAATGTCGTTTGGCTAATGCCCTTCACTTCCCCCCATCAGTTTGGTTCATTCTGGTGCTGTAACCCAGATGTTTTTATAGCACCTGGCACGGTGGGACTGTAAATCCTCTCAGGGGCCCTTAGTTGCTACTGTAATTCAAATCATAATTAAAGACCCATTCCCAGTACTGACAGAGCCCATAAAATCAACAGCATTTCTTTGATTTTATTTCAGTGCTTGATATAAGCACACACATTAACCTGCAAATCATCTCCTGCAGTGAAATATCTGCCAGGCCACCAGCAAAACTTGCTTTGATGCTTGGGATTTTATTCCAGAGGAGGCTGAGTGTTCCCCAAATCCATGAAAAGCCCAAATGCCATAGATTGGATCACTGATCCCAATGCCACTTGTCTAGCTCTAATTTTTCCACCACAATGCTCTCACAGCCTCCCTCCAAACCCAGCCACAGCACACAGGAGCCCTGAGACCRCTCACACCCGTGCAGAAAGCATCTGCAAAGAGAGCTGCTGCCAAGGCAGGCCAGGATGGCATCTCCCTACTCCATTTCATGAAGAATTATGATCTCAAGAAACAGGAAAAGAAGCTTTCCTGAAGGATTTGAGAGCTTGGCAAAACAATCTCTCAGCTTTTTTATCTCCACTAATTCTAACAAAACAGCATTCTGCTTACATTTGTAAAAAGGCAATTGTAATTTTTACTGAAACTCTATTTCAGTTAAAAAAAGAAAACAATTCAATTTATTGTGGCAGTGGAGGTTTGAAGATATTTGGTCTCAACATCAATTTATCACTCTGAACACCAAAAAACGAATTTGTGGTAAGGGAAATAGTGAGGTGTTTAATCCCCCTGGGTGGAAAGACAGCATTAAAAATTTTGTTCAATGTTACATTTTTTAAATTCCTAGGCTTTTTTATAACTTATTTTACAAGTAATTTGTTTCTAAATGGTATAGGAAGGAAAACATGAGGCTAACAAAGTTTCATTCCTAAATAATTTGCTTGGGAGCAATAGGAGGAAGAGCTATGAAGATAGCCAGGRTTTGAGGTCAGTGTGCTGCAGAGACAGTGGGAAGAGGAACATGAAATCCGTATGTAGAGCAGGGGGTGGGGGAGAAAATGGATTTTACATAACTTATTTTCAAGTACCAGTCATTTACAGTTTTGAAAAAGACAAATTGTTTCATGCATGGATGTTTCAAAACCAATGCAGTTACATAATTCATCATTGCACTAACATTTATATGAAAATGATACTTATAATTTTACCTTTAAGGGATAATTTTACTTTTAATTTTCTATTGTTTCTAGGACAAAGTCATTTTTGTCATGTAGGTCTCTAATGTTGCAGCATTTAGACAAGATTTTAAATAAAGTTATGGAAAGAATATTCTTTGATATAAATTTTAACTGAGTCAAACAATGGAAAAGAATGTGTGAGGGCCTGCATTTTACACAATTCTTTTAGATGAAAWGACATTAGAAGCTGTGAGAGAGGGATCCAGAATGGAGGCTCTTTCCTCCCAGCTAAGTGGCTTTCTCCCCAGTCTGCATAGCCCAGAGTGTTTGCTTAGTCTCTGTTCCCTTCGTCTCATCTCTTGAAAATTTCATTCCTGGTTTCACAAGTAAATTCAAACCAGTAAATAAAATCACCCAAAATCTGTTCTCTTGTCCCAAGGGTGATTGGCTGTGTTCTTCTCTCACCCAAAAGCCAAACCCTCCAATACTGGAGTGCACCACAACCCCACTTCAACTTCTTTAGGGAAACAGCCCCTGGCCCACCTTGTACACCAACCTTTGCTGGAGCATTCCTGTGACAGTCCTGCTACAATGGGCCAAAACCACACCTGGGTGTCGCCCCATTCTTCTAAAGTTCTTCTAAGCCTTCTGATGCTTACATTTTTGTAATGGAGTTTCTCACACACGTTTCATGTAAATAATTATTGTTTTGTATTCCTTTCTGGAAGAGGAGAGAATTGATGRACTGTTGGTTTGACCAGTGTGGTTAGAGAGGCRGCAATTTCATCCTCCAATCCATGGTCACTTTTAGAATTCTATAAATATTGAGTTCCAGAAATAAACGTGCCTTTTTTGCCTTGGACATCTCAGCATGTGAGAGTCGTTCATTTTGTGTCGCATCGCGACACCCGGGAGCACAATGACAAACCACACCAGTGATCCCCTGTGCTCAGTGCTCTCCACCCTTCCAGGTTGCCTCATCACAGAAATGCAGTCCTAAACTCCACCAGTATCCAAAACTTTTGCATAAGTCTCCAACTCCCCCCAGTTATGTAATTCTTACAATTAAGGGAAATATTTTGCTTGAGCCCAYACTGTTACTCACACAGAAGTAAAGAGAAAGGGAAACAACAGCAAAAGAGCAGATGTTTTTAATATATTTTAAAACACTGACTATTTTTTCCTGCCTAGCAGTGAGCTGTGCTGACATCCATGGGCATCACTTGGATGATGAGGCAGAGTGCACTGGCTGTGAAATGTCCTCAAAGTAGCTGGGAGACACCTCACTTCTCTCAATGGGATTTGCTTGGGCATTTCTCAGATATTCTTGAACCAGAAACCACTTCATTGATATCCTGACTTGATGTTCATGAAGTTGTTTTTTAAAAAGTTTGAATTTCCCCAGCCCCTTGTCCAGCACTATCTAAGGACAACGGTGGTTTGAAGAATTGCTGCTCTTTGAAGGGTGCTTGGGCTCTTGGCATGAAATGGCAGCAGCTGGCTCAGCCCCAGTGCTGCTGTCAGGAAAAGCGACTCCAAGGTCTCCAAAGGTTTGTGAGTCTTATGCTTGGTCTGTTTTAATTGATTTGTGTTTTTGCTAGGGCTCTCACAGCACACTGCAAGGCTTTGCAAAGTCGTTTATTTTAATTTTCAAAACTTTCTGGTTGACAGGAAACACAACCAACAAACATTAAGTCGTTTTTCCTCAGGAAAGAAAGATGCCAAATTTCCCATACTGAGTTGTGTTAACTGTGGCACAACACCACAGCAATGTGACGCCTTTTATAGAAAGAACATTTTTATTGCTCATTTTTCATTTGAAGGAGTTATCTTTAATTCAACACAATTCTGAGATTCAATAAGTRAATTACAGAATGAAATGGAAACATCCATATCCCCACTCAAAACAGAAATTAAATAAAAAGAAGCTAAACTGATTAAGACACAAATTGTATTTTTTTTCCTCTTGATGGTCTTCAATCATTTTATGAGGGTCACTGCCACCAGGGCCACCAGCAGCAAAGCCACTGCAYTGTCATGATCATTTCTAATCTCCCTCAACAATTCATGTTACCATCTCAGGAGAACTGACAAAAACATCTCTTCTCCTGAGTCATGCAGTTGGTTTATTCAAAAATGCGGGGATATTATTGAAATAAATAGGGTGGAGGATTTGAAAAGAGAAAAATCGCTCATACAGACTCAATGACTTATGTGTGACAAATTCATTGCATCCCATGGAAAAATGCCCCAGAAATGGTAAGGAAAAAATGTCCTAGAAAGAAGTTTCTTCTCCACACATCACCCACCTGTTATTCTCATGAGAAGCAGGGTTTGGGTTCTGAAATTGAAGGGTTTATTAAAGCCAGCAGGCAGAGCCATGGCCACATTTCCCTACAGAGATCAGCAGAGCTTTGGATCAGTTTGTGATCTAAACACACATTATAAAGGTCCTCTGTCTTCATCTCCYTGTCCATCTCACTCATTTTGCGAGACTTGAAGATATCCTGAACTTGTGAGGCTGCAATGAACCTTCCAGCACTGACCTCCCTACCCAGCACCCAGTCTGAGCCCTCTGATGTGTTGCTGCAAACAGCACACTGCACCCTGCACCCCCTCAGAGCAGCTCAGGTCCTGAATTCCCTGTGGCTTCAGCAGGATTCAGGCACAAGGATACTCCTGAGGACCTTTGCCTTGGTGCCTCTCTTCCCCTGATCCAAGTTAAATGATAAAACTCCTCCACAACTGATAAAAGAGTTCAGAAGTGATCATACATGGAGCAGAGACAGTAAATGACAGGGGCTGGAATGCTGGTGTTTTTAAAGATAGATGAGCATTAGCACAGCCAGGAATTCATTTACCATGTGAAAAATCTATTCAGAGCAGAATGGGAACTCTACCAATTAATACACTTCACAGATGTATCTCTTCAATAAGCAGAGTTACAGGGATCATTTCTCTTTGACACACACCATAAGGGAATGAAAAGGTTAATGTAGTGTATGTGAGAGCATTTTTAAAAATCAATTTAAGGGAATTTTGTCTGCTGTAAATTATGCTCTGGCACCAGGGAAAGCCATCAAACTCAAATTAACAAAAGGAACAAAAGAATTTAATCTAAAACTACATTATGATTGTATTGCTCATTGGTGCACACAATAAAAGCAGCCAGATACATTTCATTTTTACCTCCTTTGATTACAAAAAAGCTATTAAAAGTGAAAAAAATGTTGAACCATAATTAAAAGCAGGACTCTCCTTCCTACCAGCCYGCAAAGCACAACATTTTCTGTAATGCAATATTAAGTCATTTTGATTAGGAAATCCATTTGTCAGCTCTCCTCACATCACCAGACTGTGACCCCTGTACCTCCTCCTGCACACACTTCTGTAATCTCAGAAAAAGCAGGGTTTGGCTTCTGAGCTCCAGACTTCCCATTCAGCAAGACCTGACCTTGGCYTTGCTACAGCTGAAGGTGTGAAACTTCATCGAGCTCACGGCATCTCTCCAGAAGACCTGAAGCAGTTTTCAGGTTCCACTAATTTCAGCTGGCAGAAGAGTAAACATCAGCTGAAATCCTGTTTTTTCAAGAAGCCCAAAACAGTTCCTGTAAYTTCATAGTACTGCCACAGGTTCTCCATTCCCCATCACCTGACTTGCAAACTGTGGATTCCTCTCCCCCTCACAACTATACACAGGGTGCCTTCTCTCCATGGAGAGGACACAGAGCAGGACAGCGACATTCACACTCAAAGCCACAGCCAGAACATGTCTTTGAAGTGACACAGCCCCACACTGCGTTTCCCAAAATTATCACCCATCACAGCCCTTGTGCTTTTCTCAAGACATTTGCTGTCACCAAGCTCAGAAATTGAAAGGTRGCACTGAGGACTGCAAGATTGTATGGCACGTCCTGCGTCAACGGAATGAAGAGAGGACAGGACACAACTGATCTGTGCTCTTCTGTTGGCTTCACATGTGCTGGTTGCCAAAAGATACCACAGCACATGAAGGAACAGACAGATCCTGTGGGCTGCCCAGGATAAATTATTATTATTTATTTTCCTTCCATGATATTGACATAAGTACATGCTTTGCTCCCCCTGTGTAGTCAACAGCTTTCCACCACTGGAACTTCCCTCTGTAGAGAGCAGATAATGGTTGATGTAAAGAATCTCAGATATTTATCTTCATTCATTGCCAAATGAGGAACAGAGGCCATGGTTGWTTTGCTCTTGGCATTTTTCATCCCTGGAGTGTCCCCCACATTGAGTATCAAACTCCAAATTTCCCTGCCCGTGTCTTCACAGTAGCATGGGATTTTCCACCTCTACTTCCAGAAATTCTTCATCTGTTGGTACATAATGGCAAGACCATATGACTAAACATAACTGTAGTTTTTATATCTGATGAGGGTGCTATGGAGCATTTATTCCCAACTCTTACACTGGTTTGACCTTTCAATAAAGGGACTATCAAGTGGTGCTCTTGGTTGMCAAGATAAAACACAAAGTTAAAGCAACCATTTCACCTAAAAATTGAACACAGAAAAAGAAGGGAGMCATGGTACTAGAAAAATTGTAATCATTTTTATTACATTAATTTGGACAAGGGTTGTGAGGGAGTGAGGATCCAATAAACCAAACCAAAACCAACTTGGCTTGCACAGATTCATTCACTGCTTTGGGTTGCTAAAGCAGTGAAATATATATGCACATATATATATATATATGTATATATATATATGTAGATTAGATATATATATCTATATATATAGACAGATGGATACAAAGACACAACTTTTTCTTTCATGGGAAAGCAGAAACTCAGTCTTTACACACCCTTAGCTTTGTGCGAGAAGTCATTTCTTTTTCACTCACTGTTTTTTATCTTCTTTGAAATGTGAAATACACTGTCCTCTCATATGCTGAGTGGATCTGGGCTTTGGCTTGTCTGAAGGAGCAGCTCACAAGTCAGTAGCTGCAGCCTCCTCCCCATCAGGCAGCAGTGGAGAACAGCAGCATTTTCACCCCCTCACCTCATCCTTTCCCCATATGGTCAGGGACTATGACTACTGAATAATTAATTAAAATATGTCTGATCAGAAGTTCAAAAGAACCAGAGGAACTGAAGTAAAAGCCAGTGGCTTCTTTTAATTTTTTTCCCCATTTTCTTTCTTTTTTTGCCATGGTCTTCTTTGGGTTCACAGGGAATAAAAAGGCCCTTAGAGATTGTGTACTCCAAGTCCCTGGAGGTGTTAAAGACCAGGTTGGATGGAGCTCTGAGTAACTTGGTCTAGTGGAAGGTGTCCCTGYCTATGGAAAGTGGGCTGGAACAAGAAGGCCTTTAAGGTCCCTCCCAACCCAAACCATATCCTAAATCTGAAAGCTTCCCCCATCCCCATTTGTGCTCCTGACAGAATGGTGGCTGTTGGGGTCACGTACCTGCCCTTGCCTCCCAGAGCTCAGGAGRGCACCTTGAGCTGAGCTGTGTTTGGAACATGGACTGCCTGAGAGCTGGGAGAGGGGCTGGGGCAGCCAGTGCAGCCACAGGGTCCTGGGACCCCAGAGGGATCATTTAGAGCTATGATTTGTGACAGACATTTACTTTTTAGTAGTAGGATGCAGGAGAAAAAAAAATGTTTTAKGACCTCTCCTTTTTAATAAGAAATATCTTAAGACTGTGCCTTAGTGCCCAGCTGGGTTATTGGAATAGCAAAGAAGTAACAATGATTATTTTTGTATGCAGTATTTTGTCTTTTAAAATACTGTATTATAATGTAAAATGAAAAAATCATCTTACGCACAGGAAATCTCACAGCAAACTAATGGGGCACTACAAACCTAGGATTGCTCTTTTTTTCTCATTTTATTGGAATTTATTCAAAAATATAATCAGAATCTAGCTCTTTCTCTTACATAACCCTTTGTGAAGGACTCTTAAAATTCACATCAACAGCATCTCATTCCCACTCTTCCCTTAATTTCCATTTTGTTTAATGGCTTCATCACCATTTATTTGTGATTTTGGTATTTTTTTTCCCTCTTGTGAGAGAGAATAACCTCTCMTGGGTAATAGGACAAAGAGTTGGAAGCTGTTTGCTTCTGTTGTGCTTCTATAAAAAATACATTAAAAAAAATYCTTTACAGGGAATAAGCCCAGTTCTATTTCTTTTTTTCCCTGGGGTCTGGTGACACAATTCCAGCAATGCCAAGTCCAGCTGCAAGTGCCACGTGAGGAGGTGCTCTGAGTTCCACCACTGCACAGCCCATCCCCTTTGCAGGCTGAAGACGTGGAGTGCAAAGTAATCAATCTTCCAAGGCCCTAACAAGCCCCTGTGCTACAGCCTGTACCTTGCCATCAGCTTCTAGAACAACAGAAAATGCCCAGCACAGACAGAAAAAARTAGCTGGAGGCTTCTATCAAATTTCTTTGTGAAATTTCCGAAGGTAATTAACATTTGTCCTAGAACTTTTCAATGGAAATGAGAACATTTGCCATCCAGATAGGAAGTCACTGTCTCCCATGAGAATGAAAGACATCTTGAGATAATCCTGATCCTTTAACAAGAATTCTGAACTCAGAAAATCTCAAAAGATGGGCATATGAAACTTCTGTGCTTGGGTTCATGCTCAGCATGGACTTCACAAGAACCTCTCATATTCTATAGCATCCACAATTATATACCTCTTAATTATAAGACAAGTGCATTTTCACTTGCATTAAGCCTTATAATAAGAACTAAAATTCTTAAATCAGAAAATGCACCTCCTGAAAAAAAAAAAAGAATAAAACTGGAAAGACCAAATGAGAGAAATGCTTGAAAAAGTTTAATTTTGACAGACTACTTCATGCTTGTACTAGTTAATTTTTCTGATTTTGAACKAATCCCTCTGCCTATCAGCTAGTCACTCCATGGTAGAAGTGAACCATGTSGGGGGGAGCCCTTGGTGTGGATCCAGTTTTTGATCCAGTAATGGACAACTCATTAACCTCCCTCAGTATTGATGCTGATCTCCAAATCTGCATCTTCCTGCTTCCTCACTGGTTTGTGGCTTTTGCTACCACTGTTTGGCCAATGATTTTCCCTTCCATAGTATGAGGAGATGAAACATCCTCACTCAGAATAGAGTTTTTGGGCAATATGGAGGGTTTACTTGGTCATCTATGCAAGATATTTGGGCAATTGCATTGAAAGCAGGGTTACATTTTWAAAAGTCATTTAGGTTCTTGACTGTCCTCAGTTTCCCTGCAGGCAAGGCTCCCAAACATCTGTGAAGATTGATGCCCGGTGCCTAAGCACCTCTGCATTTGAATATAATTAAAAAACCATCTTCCTTTCCTCACATACAGCAAAAAAAACCTAATACCCCACAATACTTTTGAGGTGGGGAAGCAGCCTTGAAGTTGAGGCTAACCCACAAGAGGTTTGCTGTGTGGGGCACAGAGGAGGGTGCAGCTGCCCTGATTTCTGCTCGGCAGGACAGGCCAGAGCTCTCCCTCGGCAGCAGCACCTTCTCTGAAGCTGTGCCAGGTAACAAAACACATCCTGAGGTGCAGCTGGTCTCACATCCGTGCCCAGGGGCAGCACAGCTGTGGTGTGACCAGCAAGGGGGGATGTAAGGGCAGAATTCMCAGTAAGAGGAGCAGGAGGTAACATCTGTTTCCATCCTTGTCATTTGAAGCATTTGAACCTTGCTTAGAGAGCACCATTGGCTGTGCTGCCTGTGCTGCCTTGCTGCTCTGCACAAGGAGATGTAATCCCTGTGCATTTTATTAACTCTTCTTATACTSCATGAATAGACACCACACAGAGTTCCAGCTTGCTGCTTTCACTTAAAATTATTAAAACATTCGATGCAGAGGGAAGCAGAATCCCTTTTCCCTCACAAAGTGCCTGGACTTCTTTCACAGAGCCTGATTTGGCAGAGGATGCTGCCATGGGCAGACACAGGAGCAGCAAGAGGTGGGGATGCTTGGTCTGCCTGCTGATGGGGAGCACACTTGGAATCAGCCTTTGGAAAAAAGCTTCCCACGTCCATTAGGGATGACATTTTCCTCAGTCCAGAAGGCTATCATCACCCTTTGTGCACCAGTATCGATGCAGGGAGACCCCAGTGTAGGGAGTAATGTGCTCTGACTCCATGATTTCAGAAGGCTGAAAAAATGCTTTATTAAAGTAGGTTATATTACACTAATACTACACTATATGAAAGAGATATTATACTAAAAAGGTACTAAAGGAAAACCCATGACTGTCTCCAGACTGTCGCGACACAGCTTTGACATAATTGGCCAATCAATCCAAACAACCATCATTGAAATCCAACTAGCAAGGCACTCTGGGTAAACAATCTCCATAACACAGTCCACATGTGCCAAACAGGAGCAGCAATCTCCATAACACAGTCCACATGTGCCAAACAGGAGCAGCAATCTCCATAACACAGTCCACATGTGCCAAACAACAGGAGCAGCAAGTAGAGATAAGAATTGTTTTCTCTTCTCCCTCTATGCTTCTCATTGCCTTCCCCAGGAAAAAAATCCTGGGAGAGAGAATTATGTCTCTCTGTTTAGAGAATGTGAATTTCACACACCAGTAAAGCTCTGAGGCATGGTGTGTGGTGTATGGGGGTGGTGTGTGAAGTTCCAAGCTGCAAGTGTCAGGCATGTGTGCATGTACACAATTTTATATATATATATATATATATATATATATATATATATATATATATATATATATATATAATACATAAATTAAATATATTATATATAATATATTAAAAATTAAATATATATATTTAATATATAAAATAAATAATTATATATATAGATTAAATATGCATATTAAATATAGGGTTTTTTTTAAGGGAAACATGGGCAATTAAGCAAAGGAATAGAAAAAAGGTAGCTTCCAGAAAAGGAAAAATGTAATTCTATCATAATTAGGCTTTGCTTGTCAGTCAATGTTTCATTAAGTAACTGTACAATGTCCCTCAGAGTATTGTTGATTTCTTCATCCAAATAAAAAWTTATCACTGTACATTATGGACTGCTTCTAAAATCACTAACTGTATTTATTACTTTACTAAATCTTTTTGGTACAAATAAAGAAATGCTGTTGTCAGTTAATGCATGATCCTACTCAATGGCTTTCTCTCTTCCTTCTCATAGGACTCTCCTACATATACAGGGAAAATATTGTCAGAAAGGGCAGCGGTTTCCTTTGGCCCCACATGCCCACAGRCTCAGCTGTAGATGAATTGATAAAAAGCATTTAATAGGATACTTTTCTGTAACCATTTAGAGTTGTGTTCAAGTCCCACGTACTTCAGTGGGGTGCAGATATGAGCATTTCAGCACTTCCTAGACTTTTTGGTGTATGACTTCCCAACACAAACATTTGCTCTGCAGAGAAAGACCCAAGATCCAACATAGATGTCTAAACAAGGATATCCTCTCCGGGGCAGGGGGATGCCTGCCCTTTGCACAARCTCCTGCAGCACCCAGCCCTCTCTGCACAGTGTGGGGAGCTGAGCCCAGCTCTTGGGTGTTTGTCTCAAAGAGGATCTGGACCCTAATTAGGAAAGGAAATTAAATATTGTGGTGTTTCACATGTGYGGTGGGTTGAYCCTGGCTGGATGCCAGGCACTCACCCAAGCCACTCTATCATTCCCCTCCACAGCTGGACAGGGGAGAGAAAATATAACAAAGGGTTAATGAGTTTAGCCATGGATAGGGAGAGGTCACTCACTAAAAACCATCGTGGGCAAAACAGACTCAGCTGGGGGATATAAATCGAATTTATTACCAATAAAACCAGAGCAGGATAATAAGAAGTAAAATAAATCTTTAAATCTTAAAACCACTTTCCCCTCACCTCTCCCTCCTCCCTGAGCTCTTCCTTCTCCCTGCAGGCAGCACAGGGAGGTGCTTGGCCAGTGGTGGATCCATCCTGGGGCTGCCTGGCATTGGCTGGACATGGGGGAAGCTTCCAGCAGCTTCCCACAGAAACTACGCCTGCAGCACCCCCTAACAAAACTCAACCTCTCAAACCTAACACAACACGCTAATGGCTCGAGAATATAAATTATATTTGACATAATAGATTAAAGAGYTCATAAAACTTCATCACCATGGCAGAAGATATCCTGTGTTTTCCTGCTTTTTAATAATTCTAATAAATCAGATAAAAATGATACCACAAAATACCATTACAAGAGAAGATTATATGGAGCATAAAAATGAGAAAAACACGATGCTCCCATAAGGTTGRTTTGAGACAGAAAGGTTGGGATAGAAAACAAGGGGCAGAAAACAAAAACTTCAATTAAATTTCTATATGATTGATGATGTAGATTTAACCATTACAGAAGCAAACCAATGTCAGTTTCCTTGCCTTGCTTTAGCCTGCATCTCAAGGGAGCTTATAAATAGTTAAAACAGTTATATCAGAATTCATCAGTTTTTACTCAACACTGATATCTATGATATAATGACTTACAAGTCACTGCATAATTAATCTTGATATTAACTGCATGCATTTGTGATATATGATTTATTATGGGTTTTTCATCTAAATTCTTCTAAGGGTATTGCTTCATGCACACACAATCTAATAACTTCCAATGCAGCAGCAGGTGCTACTTTATAATAAAGACATTAACATATTTGAAAAAAAACCAAACCTCTATATCAATTGCTCATGCTGTGTTTTCACTTCTCCAATGGACTTGATAGTGATTAAAAACTAATCTGGAAACACAGATCTTGTACTTCCATCTTCATCCTTACTGCCCTTTTCATCATTTTTCAAACTGAATTTTTCTTGTTCCAGAACCATTTGTATAAATGCAGTTTCACATACCTGCACCCTTCTTAAAGGAATTCAGGGAGAATAATGTGAATAACAATTCTCTATTGCTGCCTCTGTTTAGATTGGGAGTGCTCAGAGAGGATTAAGCATTTCAAGAGGCAGCTCATTCAGTTTGACTAACAAGGCTCTTCTGGATGATGCTGTAAAACACTGGAGGATACAACCATTAGTTTTATTTTGGTTTGCAGCTCTAAATTGTCTTTCCTCCTGCTTGAATGTCAGCTGCCCTCAGACAGATTGTTCCTTCCTCATCACCTTCATCAAGGCTGCTATCAGAGATAGTGCCTGAGATAGACAGAGAGGTGCTTACTTGTCTTTGAGGAATGCTTTCAGAGAGAACTAAAAGGGAAAGCCCAGCACACATAAATACTCTGAAAAAATGCTTGAAAATAAATGCAAAAGTAAAAATATTCCTGCAGCAGCCAAGAAGCATATGTGGGAACAAAATGTAATGACCACAACTGACCACAATTGACCACCACAGAAACATAACTATTCAAAAAGGATATTTCCTATACTAACATCCCTTCTTTGCTCCTTTCTCAGATATTATTCCTCCTCAGACTATTCATTCCTTTACAAATTCCTCTAAATTCAGCCAGCCTCCCAGTGAGGTAATGGGATGATTGGATAAATTAGCAATTACCAGGATTTGCTGCAGTTTCCAAAGAAGATGGTGATGCTTGGCTTGGCATTGCCCCGAGAGGGTGAGATGCAGGCACTAGATGTACTCATATACCCATCACAAATAAAAGAGAATTTATCACTAGTGACTATCACTCTGCTTAATAACCAGATTTTCATATTCTCTTCAGTCTTGGCAGTGGACAGTAAATGTTTTCATCAAAACTATGACCTCCCTGTGTTAGAAATTGTCCTGACATTACTTGTAAGGGCTTAATTAGAAGAGGCAATGTTGACCCTAAAGCCCCTGTTAAGCAAGTACCTGCTGACAATCTGAAATGTTTCAGCATCATTAGTGCACCTCTAACACAGCCAGCAGACAAAACCCATGGCATTTTCTGAAATTTTAAGGTGATTCTACCAACCCTGTGCATAACAAAGGGCTTTTGGAGTTTTCCTCTACCTCTACATATTTCCACAATGTCAAAGAGTTAATTTGTTAATAGGAACCAAATTCATGAGAATTAGGATCTATTTCAGGAAGATTTGTCTTTTGCTACCTCRTCCTGCCTCAAGGCAATGCCCTGCAGCAGATTCACACCTGAAAATTCAGTATCCTGGCCACAGCAAAAAGCAGCTCTGCTCACCATATGTTAACTGSTTAAAATAAGATCCTTGCACACATGAGATGTGATCTCCTTTGAAGCAGRCAATGAGTTAACCCAGGGAGGCAGAAGTTGGTAGTGAGCAGAGCACCCAAGTCCAAGCAGGTGGCACAACCTCCCTTTGCTCCCCTCCCTAGCAGGGAGTGCTCACACACAAAAACTGGGCTCTGTGTCCCACAGCTGCTCTTTCAGGTGAAAACCCACGAGCTTCCCAAACTGCTGGGAAGTCCAAAGCCAAATCCATGCTAAGTTAASAGCTGTTTGCACATGACACCCTTAGAAAGGAGCTTGCTGCGCTGTCACTGCAAATAACAGACAATTGCTTTAGTTTGGTCTTCCATAATCATTCCCATCAATGCCTCAGAGTTTAAAGATCTAATCCTGTCTGCAAAATTCAATTAGACTTTGCAAGAAAAAAAAGAAAAAAGATTAGTCATTAAAGTTTTAGATAAACAGGTCTCGGCTAAGGTCAAATCTGCACCACCACTCCTGTGAATTTCAGCATTAAARAAAATCAATATACTGTGTCATATTCCTGTAAAATATTATCTGCAGTACCACTTGTTTTCTCATTTGTGCAGGAAGTTAGAATTTAAGTCCAGTTTTCAATGACTGCTTATTTGCAGTCATAAGCATTTGCAGCCATAAGCATAAATTTATTTATTTATTAAATAAAATAGTAAAAGGACAATCACCTCCTATACCTGCATGTTTCTTTTTAGAACAGGTGGCCAAGTAATGCCCTGACCTTTAGAGTGACCCAGGAGGCAGAGCCCTGGTTCTGAGCAGCCACCCAAAGAAGAGGCAGCCCAGTAGCCTTTTATTAGTCTAACACAGAAGTGCAATGATAATTTCAATTTGCAATCAAATAAAAATGATCCAAGCAACATTTTCACTTTTTTATATTTCCTTTGCTTGTTTTTTCTGCTTTCAGGGATACCTCATTGTGGRGAGCAAAGAAGTAGTTTTGGGGGAAGGAGAGAGTTGCAAATGGTTYTCTGACTGGTGGTATCTTACAAACCCCAAGTGCAGAGGAGGCATAACTGAGTTTTTCTCTCTCTTCTAAATCCTGTATGTTAATAAATGTTAATTTTATCAGACTACAAGGTCTGTCTACAAGGTGATTTTCAAATTCCTGTTGATTTAGTAAAGAACTTAGGTGTTCAGCACTTGCAAAAACACTGCTGTTTCAATAGACACCTTCAGGCAGATTTAGGTATTTAACCTGGAGAGTCAACATTTGCACTTCTCCAGCAGGATTACCTGGGCTTGCAGGGCAAATTTCTACATCCTCAACTGCTCTGCATGTTGAGCTAACCTGGATCCTTGCCTGGCCYCTATAAATGTACCTGTATGAAATTTGTTGGTGGAGATGTGAGGTTCCTGCAAACTCAGGAACAAATCCTTAATGAGCCAGGAAGTAAGGAAGAATCTCTTTCATATTGCTATTTTATTGAACATTTGGTCTCCTCTCACATGTTTCTGGGATGCTTTTCAATGTGAACTTTACTCCAAGARCAATCTGATAAGCTCCTAAAGAACTGACAAGAAAATCTTGGGGAAAAGAATAAAAAGCAGCTTTTTTTTTTTTTCTTCTAAAATATTTAATACCTGGAACCTATAAAGAATGGTTGAAGATCTGCCAACATTTCCAATGATTTTCAAAGTCATACCATTTTTAGTTGCTCCAGAACTGCTGATATCAGCAAGCATGCCCTTCTAAATAATTTATTGGCATTTCTACATAAATTAGATACTTAAAGGTGAAGATGCCATGAACCTTGTGGAGGCTGAGTGCTCACTACATGGACTATAATCCATCAACTCAACAGACAGATTTCCAAACTGGCTTAAACCTCAGCAGGCTCACTGCTTGGAAATAGTTCAAGGACTCCAGAGACTGCAATATGCTCTTGAAATGTCACTTGCAGTAAAAGTACATTCCACACAAAAATAAATCACCATAAAATAAGGTAGAAGCCTCAGAGAGTTATAAATTGATCATTTAAATCATAAGTTTGTTACTGCTCACAAAAATAAGAAATGCAAAAAATATGTTCACTTCAGCTAGGGGCAATGTATTACAAAATACAGGGCAAAACCATCAGCTAAAACACACATTTGCATAAAGTTAAATCCTCCAGTAAAACATTTCAATCATGTCTAACAGTTTCTAAAGTCACCATGAACTTTTTTTTTTTTTTAATTCCCCCCAAAAAACCTATATAATTCGGGTTTGCAAAATTTAGCTATTGGAAAATGTTATGTTGGCATTTCACCTGTAATTACTTTATTTATAAAGGCTCCAGACTGCAGAGAAGGAAACAATCTGAAGAAGAGGGTGGATGATATTTCAAGAAGAATGCTGAGGGTGAGAAACTGATGAAAAAAAATGCTTCCCCTAGCAGCTAGCAGCTAAAAATCTTAAACTTTCAGAATTTGTTTTTAAATGAAAAAGGAAAAAAATTATCAAAGAAAGAAATCTCCCTTTCTGGCTAGAGAATCACCGCAGCCAGGGGTGTGTTGCATCCATCATTTGAATACATTTTTATGAAAGGGTAAGAAAAGCCAATGATGAATTAAATGCTAAAGGGGATGTAAAGATGATAAAAGCAGTATTTTCATGAGAAAACAGGAGTGGCAGGARTGGTAAAGTTGCTGTTTGAGATACAAACAAACTGATGCATCAGGTTTTAACTTTTACATTTTTCAGATYCTGTGCTGCTTTAGTGTGTATTTCTGAGCTTCATATTAGGGRATGGTGAGCTCTGTGCACAGAGTAGGGAGACAAAACAATTCCTGCTATAGCTGGGGACCAAGGACAAGTGACCCAAATTTCAGGCCCAAGAGCACAAACAATGGCAGAATGAAGGAAGAAAAACAAGAAGGATGGGACTTCATAGGCTAAAGCTGTAATTGGACAATTAACTCCAATATGCAAATGGACCAGAACTTATAAAAATGTGAGACCTCATGACTGGGGTGAGGTCATGAGGAATTTTGTGGCCATTTTGGTTCACCTTGGGTGTAGCCCTGGCTGAGCTCTTTTGCTGCCCAAGGTGGATCTATTGAGRCCTCCTAATAAATCCTATCTTTATTCTTTAACTCTGTCCATCCTCTGTTCCAGGTCAGCCTTCACAAGGCATGAGAACAAGATTGAACAAGACTACAATAGAAATAAGCAGGACAATCAACACAAATATCTCATGCCATTAATTTGCAAAAAGTAAAACAAAATATAATCAGGAACTCAAAATAGCTATGAAATCAATAGTAATGGCCTAAAAGTCACAGAAAGCTGGAGTTGGGACCACAGTGCCAGCCCTCCCTGTGAGGACCCAGGGGCAAGGGCAGGAATTCCTGCCTGAATACAAATCCTGGCTGCATCTTTTCAACAGGCTGATGTTCTCATCGTTGGAATTCACAGGAATGCACACAAAGGAAAATGTCAGCATAGGGAACTTTTCAGCTCTTAGCCAAGAAATTCTTTGCAAGAATGCTTTGCTGTGTTTTTTTTTWAWTTTTTTTTTTAATCTAGTTCATAGCGCAAGCTCAGACTATGTGGGAGMACAAACAAAAGGAATAGATTAAGTGGGTGATGATTATGAACTAGGGAAATTCCAAGCACAAAAACAATTAGTAGATTCTGGGTTTTTTTCCTATTTGTTCTCTGAAAGGCTATTTTGACAATGATTCAAAACTGTTTTGCCCGTTCTTATTCTGTAACTAGCAAAAAAAGGAGAAGACCAGACATTTGTGTACTTGCTGCAAACCCAGAGTTTTGCCTTGCTCCCCAGCTCTGTGTTCTTTTCAATGTTTGGCTTTGAYTCTGACAAATCAATTCTCCCATCACTAACCAAATTAAGGGTTTGGGACCTAACAGAAAATAAGGTTTGGCATCATCTTCTTTGTGAGAAGAGATGCAGAAATCTGTTATCAGAATTCACTCACTTCAGCAATTTTAACCATGCTTAACTTCCTGCCTTGCTACCTTGCCATTCCTACCATTGCTGCCTGTTTAAGATGAGACACTCAGAAGAAATTTRGTTTTGCTCTCACATTCACACAGCACCATTACTTTGCCTTAATGACCAACACACCCTGCTTAATGAAACCCAGCAACAACTTTATTACATCCTGCACTGCTAATGATTTGGTAGTCACCTAACACATTAATCTTGATTCATGGCTCACTTGAAATATTTATATAGTACAAAATGCTTAAGTGGAGGTCAGTTGCATGCAAAGCTTCAAAGAATAAATTGCAAGACTTTGTGTTGCCTCTAGCTTCTCCTCAGCAGGAGAACATGCCTGCCTCCAGCCTGGGCTAGGGTAGGGAGCCAGGTTTAGGAAATGATCCAGCAACTGTGGGCAGCAAAATCAGCCATATGGCCACAAGCATAAGATTTTATTACTAAAGAAAGAACTTTATTTTCACTGCTTTTTACAATCTTAAAGGAACAAATGCTTTTAGATGGTTTCATCATAATGCCCTTGACATTAAAATTGTGTGCTAGCCCATGGAAATCCAAGCTACAAGACACAATGCAGACAACATGGGACCTAGAATACAGGCAGGGAGATGAACCTCTGAAATAACTAGAACGGCCTTTAAAATCATAGAATCATCRAAGTTGGAAAAGATCTTTAAGACCATCAAGTTRGACATTTGACCAAACACCACCATACCCACTTAAGCCATGCAGTGAAGTACCATGTCCACTCATTTTTTGTGCACTTCCAAGAATGCTGACTGTACCTTCTCTAAGTACAAAGAGTCCCTAAATTCCAGACAGAGCTGCTTCTGCAAGCCTGTTCCCCAGCCACATGGGGCTGGCAAGGCCATGCAGTGTCACAGACTGCTGAGCTGTAACTTTTTGCCCCTTTTCCAGTCCCTATCTCAAAGCTCATAGGAAATGTCAGCACTGCTTCCAGCAGCACTCACTTTATGTGCTAATTCTGCAGGTGCTACGTGGTGTCACTGACATATTTTCTGAAAAATACCCTTCGCTAGGATTTTTCTCCTGAGAAGCTGAGAACCTCAGAAAAGAAATGTAAACAATAACTATCTGATGGCTGTGGAATGTGGTCTGGAGATGGTTTACCAACAGGTGCATCTTCGATTGGTTCCATGTGGATGGTTTTTACTTGATGACCAATCATGGTCCAGCTGTGTCAGACTCKCTGGTCTGTCACAAGGTTTTATTATCATTCTTTTCTAGTCTTCTGATGAAATCCTTTCTCTCTATTTCTTTTAGCATATTTTTAGTATATAATTTTCTTTTAATATAATATATATCATAAAATAATAAATCAGCCTTCTGAAACATGGAGTTAGGATTCTCTCTTCCCTTGTCCTGAGGACCCTCAAACAYCACCACAACGTGGTTTTCTACTGGAGAAATTCACCATGGGCTGCTGGCTACAAGATGCTGTTGAGGCTGTTAAAGCTGGGCTTGATGAGGAAGAATCCAACACAACCCTCATTTTCTACGCTTTGTTCTCTTTGCAGCTGTTTTTTTGCTCCCTGTGCACTGTCTGGTGACATGAATCATGGAAYAGAAGGAACAGTTTAATCAATAACATGCTTAATTGCTAAAAATTATTCCACAACTGCAAACTCACAGCCAAGAGACCACACTATCTGTCACTGAAGATGCATTATGAGGGAGAAACAGAGAGGTTTAAGTGTCATTAGCAAAACAATAATAAAATAACCCATAAAAATTGAAAATATGACTTAGCGAGAGCATATAAACATAAAACAGTGAGGTTCCCGAGATGAAATCATATTGCATTACAGATAATTCCATATAATGTGATTCAAAATGGCAAACTGCATTTGTGTTTTAAGGTGTGCAGACATATTTATTATGAGCAGCCAGTTTATTCTATTGTTTTGTGAACTCAAGGAGAAATGCATCTTCCATCGAATTGAATTGCATTAAGTGGCTGCTGCACATTGAGAAGAAGATATTCTGTTGCTCTCAAGTGGCAGAACTATCTGCAAATGTGTATGAGAATAGGAATTTCTGARTATTAGACACTGTGTCATATGGCAGTGATTACAGTGAGTCTGTTCCAGCTCTGATCCTTAAATTCAATGCTTCCTTGAGCACTTACTCACTTTGCTAGGCAGATATATGTGAAGAGCCCAGCAAAATAATCTGCCTCAGCACTTCTCTGTAATTAAGTGCAGTTGCACGTTGGCACAAGTAATGACCACCATCTGCTCAGATCCATGCCTGGTCTGTCCTTCACCACAAACCACACATCTCCACATGTCCAGTCAAACACCCATTACCAGCTGATTCTCCAAAGCACCACATGAATAATCTGAATTTGCAGCAGGTTATTTACAGAYGAGTGCTTATATATTTGGTCTGTAAAAATGCTTCTCTGGGTTTGGATGCTGTAATACTGTTAAATGCTTAAAAGAAAACATAAAAAATGACCCAGGTTGCAAAGTCAGGTCTCAGGAATTAGAAAAAGCCAAGACTTACACTGTCTCATCAGGCTGTAAGYATTTGGATACACTACCATGTCCTGGGTTCAGCACATCCTTGCCTAAAACAGTATCTCTTCTATTTCACAAAATTTGTTTCACACTATGGGCATGCTCAATGCTACTATTTCGTTGATTATTTTAATTCTATTTGTAYATCTCATCTTTTCATACCTCACCATTCAAATCTCATTACATTTAAAGGTTATTAACTCCCTTGAAAATTTTCCATTAGCATTTCTAAACCCTCTGTGAAGTCTGGGCTCTCCCACTGTTCACACGGTGGATTTGCACATCCTCTGCAGCACGCTCCAGGACAAAGCTCAGCCCTCCAGCACTGCTTCCAGCTCCCATTCCTGCCTGAAAGGACTGGCATGGCTCTGTCACCAGCCTGCCTGGACACCACCTCTCCTGACACTTGCAGTCTCTTATGGAATCTTTCTTCCTAACAACTGCTTTTAAGGAAGTAAGAATTATTTTCCTTGTTTCACAAATGTATAATTAAGGCTAGACAGATGAATGTCCAAATTTACTTCTAATCTAGATGACTGGTCCAAAATTCACTATGTCAGCCTCACCTTCTGCAACCAATCTGGAAGAAAGCTTCACTATGCATGCTCTGCCTAATCTCTGAATTCATCAAGCTCAGAGAATGAAAAGGATAGAGGAACCAGYGGAAAAAAACCTGGGGTGAGCATTAAAGACTGTGCAAGGATAAGGGACACTCTATGGGACCTGTGTAAGGGACACTTTATCCTTGCACGCAGCCTGATGCTGCTGATCAATGCACAGGCAACTTTTGAGTGAACACTGCCAATGAATGTGAGCATCTCTCACCCCCCTGAGTCTTCTTTTCTTTGCTTTTATGGACCTTTGTTGAACAGAGAAAGATTTCTTGGTGTTCCTTTCAGGGATGACAAAGTGCAAGAGCAAAGGCCATGAGCTGTAACACGTGAAATTTTAATAAGACACAAAAAAATTCATCATAACAGGAGTGGTAAATCTTTGCAACAAGGGCTGGAGAGGCTCTCATCCCCACCCTTGAAGAGTTTCACAGCTGGACTGTGTGAGGCCCTGACTAACATGATAGAACTGCAATTCTGCCCTGCTTGGAGGGGGTTTGAGCCACCTTACTGCAGCAGAAKCTCCAACCTAAGGTTTTCTGTGACTGTCCTGTGTCCTGTCCAACAGCTTGTGCTGCATAGTGGGGGACACTGTCCCCCCTGCACTGTGGACCTGCTCATTGCTCAGATGAGAGGGAAATAAATGGATCACACTCGTGACCCACTTCATTCTGAAGATACCATTTGTACAATCATATGACTGGTTATTTAGGCATGACCCCTTCTAGGTCACCCCATGGCTGAGCAGCCATCACACAAATCTATTCTCCCAGTGAGGTGACACTGTCTGGCTGAGGCAATTGGATCATCATTACCAGAAATAGAACTGAGCTATATATTGTCTGACATTAGTAAATTCAAGGGAATGAAATACCTTGTTCCAAATTATAGTATCATCCATCTAGACCTTCTGATGGTCCTGGAAGACAGATGGTCCAGCAAATGRCTGTAATCATCATGTGAGTACAGTTTAACTCCCTAAGACATGCTAAAAGAGCAATAGTTGCAGAAATATCAACCTGCAAATGTGAACTGAGCTTTCTGGCTGGGTAGGCTCAGTGAAACATTTTAGTAAAATTTCAGAAGATATTTCCTTTGAAAATTTTTCACTTTCAAAAAGTAATTTAACAAAGAACTTGARGATGACCACAATTAACAGCTTTACCATTGGTAATAATTAATATGTCAAGCTGACTTTATAATCTTTAGTTTGGAACAAGTCTGAGACAGTTCAGAAGTCTTTTCTTCTGAAAACACAAGACCAGCACGAGCCTCAGTAAATGATGCTGAAAAATTACATTTGGTTCAATAAAAGAGGACAGACCTTAGTCACTATTTCAGAGGCCAAAACATGGTGGTCATTTTTGGAAGAGTCATAGCCCCTGTGTGCCCCAAACTGTTCCTCTCATGYTCCTGACTACCATGAGCCAAAAAAGTGCCAAGGAGCAGCCAAGGGGAACAGTAAGGGCAGTGCTCAGTTCTCTGTCCAGCCCTGATATCAACTCATTTATTGATGCAGTGCTGCAGTGCAGGATTATGAATATGCCTGGGAGACATTTTTCCTGCTGCACAAAGACCTCAGCAGTGCACAGTGTTATTTATATCTGGCAAGGTTTTGTGTATTGTACACAAGTGCAAAACATGATTCTTGACATCCACAGAGCATCATMTGAATTTATCACCCAACAACTCCTACAACAAATAATCCCAATTAGTTCTCAAGAAAGAAACCTCTGGACCGTACTTGTTTTGAAGGAGAGGAGTTTCTGGAAGCAAATACTGTCTAAAAAAACAATGAAAAGCAAGAAGTTAATCCTGACATGATTTATTACCCCTTTCACCTCATGCAAAACTTCAGTTGTTCTCTGTGTCATGGTCTGATCCTTTAGTCCTTTCTCTTCTAAATCACCCCGTTTTCAGCAAAGAGAGAAAGGTCTGAAGGATCAGGTCCTGAACTCCAACCAATATTCTCCTCAGAGGAAAATGATGCATTCTGCYTGCTCAAATTGCCATGATAGTAGGTGGCATAGAAAAATGTATTTTTTTTTTTGTAAATAAGTTTAAGTTATATTAATTCAGTTTTTCATCTGAAGAGAGCAGAGAATTTCCTTGTCCCAGTTTTACTGGATTCAGTAAGTCAGCCATGAATAGACCATGTGGGGAAGGAATGCAGAGTGTCTGTGGGAAGATCCATACAAAACATGCAGATGGGATTAATCTACTCATTCCCTCGTTGTAATTGCAGTTTCACAGAAATTCTGCTAAAAACACATTTATTTGGCAGTAAATATGATGACTAATTGCAAAGGATAGCTGCACATAAATTCCAGACTGAATTTTYTGGCATACTTCTAATTGTCATATAAAAGAAAATGACACACTCTCTACTCATTTTTCCTAATTAAATGCAAAATATAAAATTACTCCTACTACTCTTATTGGTGGGAATGGAGGCTGTTTCAATTTAACTATGAAATACAGCATATGGTTCCCTGATTATTGGTAAACTGTGCAGCAGAAGTCCTGGACAGATGATTCCAGAGGAGKATCTGGCCATGCCTGCACTGAGACCCACACAGGAATTCTCAATCCAGACTGGAAAATTGTTCTGTAGAGAGTTCTGTGAAGGATACCTGGCCCTAAATTAATGACTACAGGATTAGGGTTGTTTGGTTGGGTTTTTTTCCTCAGAATTCTCTAAATGAATGTCACATAAATTTCAAACACAAATTTTGCATGGCAATCAAAGTGCTAGAGCAATCCTTACCTGCCTGTGACCTATTTACAGCAAAAAGCTCTTACAAACACTCAGCACCCAAAGTCATATGAAATATTTGGCAGCAGAGGATGAAATCAAATCTTTTGTGTCCCAAGCACAACCTGACTCACCATAAAGAATTACTAATACTAGAAAAAAGGGTAAGATAAATTATGTAAAAATCATTTCCTGACAGCCTTGAATAATGAAACAAAAAATAATTTAAAATAGCACACCATGTAAGGTACTCTAATAYATGTGGCATTAAAAACCCCCAATCCTGCAGCAGCAGTTCAGTGCAAGTCTAGCCCAGACCAGACATGTTTCAGCAGTACAGAGGGAATTAAATGTTCCTGCCTTTATCTGCACACACAAGAAGAGYTCTGTCACTCTTTCCACATAATGGGATGCAAAGTATGCCAGTTTATTAATTGCTTAACATCCACCAAACAGCACARTATATCCCAAGTGGCAAAACACATGCTAAGAGGKGAAAAAAAAMCCCAAACCCCACAACAAAACRGCAACTTAAAGTGTGGCAATTCTTAGCACTGGGCACAAAAGAGATTCAGYAGGAATGCATTTGGTTGAACACTGTCACTTGCCCTGACTGTGAGCCCTTCTTTATGCATGAGGATTTTGAAGTCTAATGAGTATGCACAGAGCATTCCCACTGGTTCACCACCACAGAGGAGAGATTTGGCTGGGATTTCATCCAGAAAACAGCTAAGAAAATAGAAAAACACAGGTTGGGGAAAAGCTCTGCTAGGGTCAAGGATTCTGCCTTCTTTCCATGGCACGGGTACCTTGTATRACTGCAGATATTTTCCCTGCCTTGCTGCACATAAACCCTCTGTAAGCAGACTTTTGACTTGTTTCTCTTAGGAAGTTCTCCCATATCAAAGGAAAATGTGCTGCAAACCAGGGCTCTGACTTGCACACCTCAAACACTGAACTCCTCTGCCCTACGCAGGAAACTCAAATGCCAATATCGTCTCAAAGATAGATAGACAAGAACCATTCTCAACTTTTTTTGCTAACTGACCTCTGCCAACTTTTCAATAATTAAAGATCATCAACCAGACTCAAACACAAACCAAATTATGATATTACTTGGAAAGCCACAGATATTTTCACACAGAAAACCTAAAATTTAYCATTAGCTTTCTGGATTTGATCTTTCCAGCACATTCATTTCAAGAGATTTTTTTCTCCACCTATTTGATAGCTCTAAAGCTATCAAATAGGTGGAGAATATAGTTGAGGTCTGCATGTAGCCACTTACCTCCTGGAGTGGAGACATGAGGAGAAATGACAAATATTGTGAAGAGCTGTGATAAAAACTGTGGCTCACAACCCAGCTAAGCCTCCTCCTCCACTCATGTTTTGCCAGAGGGAGACAGATGAGCCCAAGAATTGCCTCACTCAGATTCTCATGGGAAACTTGTGGCTATTTTGGTGGCTACAGAACATCCTTGAAAGTGGCAGAGAAGGCTGCAGCCTTTGTAATAGCAGTGTGTGGTCAGGATTTTAATGCCATGAGTCAGGAACACAAGCACTGGGGAAATTTTGGGAAACAGGCCCCACAGGGACTGCTAAGAAGCAACTTTTTATTGCTTTTCCAGCCTCATGAACACATCTCAGCACTGGGCTATTGACTCATCAGTGCCAAAGACAAAATTTTGGGTCATGAGATCCACATGGTTATAGTGACAATCGTGAGAYGCTGGCTACCCCTGGGAATTGTAATGTCAAACCAAGTCTCTTCAGCTCAGAGATACAAATCTCCTTTCATTTTCTGCTGCTTAAGGAGTGTCAGTGATGATAGGACTGCAGGACACAAACCTTAGATGTCATTTAAATATATCAGTTTAGGGGAAAACATCAGCAAGATACAGCAACCACATGAGCAACTCTATCAGTCAGAAACATTTTATATCTAAACATCAAATTCTCTAGAGAAGTCCTCAGAGTCAAAGAAACAGCAAACCACTGTATAATTCATCTTCATAATCTTGGTGTGTGATTCTTATCACCGACATACTACTGCTCTCCTGGCTCTTATTGGAGTCTGACTGCTGTTAAAGTGTGCATTTGGTGTTATTGAGGGATAATGCAATAAAATCACCTTTTCCTGTTTATTGGTTGTTTTTTTTTTGGAATCAGTGAGGGACTCAATGACATTCTCCAGGTGGGAAACTAGAAGCTAGATCTTATATTTGTTTCACCAGTGTAAGTCTATTGCAGTACCCCTGATTTCAGTGACATAACATGTGGTTACATGTCACTGTCATATTTTCTGAAAAATCCCTTCACCAGGATTTCTTCTTCTGGGAAGCTGAGAAGACTCAGAGAAAAAAATGAAAATAATAATTATCTGATTGCTTCTCCTGTGTTTTGTTGCCTTGGAATGTGGTTGGAGATTTTGTTTATCCTAAAGGTGGTTGTTTGATTGGTTTAATGTGAATTGTTTTGATTTATTGACCAATCACCATCCAGCTGTGTAGGGACTCTGGAAGCAGTCATAAGTTTTCATTCTCATTCTTGGTAGCCTTCTGTCTGTATCCTTTCTCTATTCTTTAGTATAGTTTTAGTATAGCCTTCTTTAATATAATAGAAGTACATAAAATAATAAATTAGCCTTCTACAAACATGGAGTCAGATTYKCAATTCCTCCTTCATCCTGGGGACCCAAAAAATACCACAGTTGGATCTAGAGAAAGTTCAGTTTGATGGTGTAAGCTCTTTTCCATCTATAACTGGAAACCAGGAAAATTTGTTTTGAGAAAACACAGGTGTGCATTTGCCCTTTTTTGTATTCTTTACAACCATCTGTGAGTGACCACTGCYTGAGACAAGGCACTGGACTACATGGGTCCTCTGTCTGCTCTCCTAAGGTCATTCCTCTGGTCTTTGCAGAGCAAATATCTCCAGAGTGCATTTAGCCTACTCATTTAGCCTGTAGAGCTGTACCTCAGAACCCATTTCTTTAATGGCATAAAACATTTGGGTCTTTTTTTTTTTAAGTGGAGATCGTAAATAATGCACTGTATAATACATTTTAAAAATCACCTGGTATTGAACAAACCATTTAATTTAACTTGTCTAATCTGGAATCAATATTATAATTAATTTTCTACTTCATCTGTCTTTTGAAGTGGTGGAGCAAACCAGTTTGTGTCAGTTCAGCCCTGTAGGATTGTGTGAAATGCTGGGGCTGGATCCTTGTTTATCCCTGCTAACTAAGACTGACCAGTGGAAGGATTCCTTGCTTCTAGGAATGCTTTATAGAAGCAGAATTCATTGTGGATATTCTCAGCTCTGGCAGAGAAAAGCAGAGATAATTTCTCCCAGGCTGAGCCTGGGAAACTTAGAGGAAAGGATTAAAAAAATTATTATCTCTATTTCTGTAACCATTGTTTATAGATATGATTCTCSAGAGTGTGCTATTCATAGTTCACCAATAGTGTGAGAGAAGATTCCTTAAGGCCAGCCAGGTCTTAGGTCCACCATTGTCTCTATTAGAACTGTAGATTTCTRATAATAAAGTGTCTTTTCACACCTTCTGATGATGGAGTCTCTGTATCGCCTTTGACTGTCCCCAGTACCCCTTCAGTGATAATTCATGACAAAAGAAAACAAAGTTGCACAACTTCATTTTTTTTGATTTAGTGTCTGGTTTGATTTTTAAATCATTAGTCAGGCTGAGCTGTACTAGCTTCACTTCAGGCAAATCATAAGGAATTGCCTGCCCTTTGTTCCTGTGGAATACTGAGGTACTCCTGGGCTCAATGTACAGAGACTAACAAGAAAAAACTTCCAGTCCCACTGGGTCCAGTGAAGGAGGAGTCTGCCATGCCAAACTCCCCCAGTGCCTCCTGCACAGCACCCAGGTCTCCAGCCAGTGTCACAGCCACCAGACAGAGCCTCCTCACCTTTGTGGAGCAAGAAAACCTCTTGGATTTACTACACAGGGCACATTTTACATGCCAGCTAGGGCAGCAAGTCTCCTAGAAAAGCAGATTGSCACCAACCCTGCCACCCTCTGGTCTGTTAATGACCCCAAAGCTGAAGGATCATCAGAAATCCTGCTCACACTTCAAAGGTTTTCCCAATTACCAGTCAGCCAGACACAGGGCCAGAGGGAATATCCTTGGCTGAGAGCTCACAAACACAGCCCACACTGCAAAAAGAGCAGCTGCTATAGAGGTTAAACCTTTCCCCTGCAGGGAAGAGCTGCTCTGCAGACCCTCAGTTCCCTGGGATGTCCAATCCAACATGCTACAAGTGTATTTTATAAATCACTTTCCGAAAAAGTGTTTATTTTATCTGTYTCTCCCTTAGTAAAATTATTTTCCCAGCCCACAGGAGCTGTGCAGTGAAATTGGAATTGGGATATCCTGGAAAAGTCTGCTTTTCACTTCTACCCTAGCAGCAGTTTTAGGGGTCCAATGCCCAGCCAAGGGCATGGGTCTCTTGGCTTGGTGTGATATCAAAGCTGTAAATAAAATAGTTAGAGAATGCAGGCCCTCATAGAGATATCAGAATGATTTAATGGCTTTAAACTTCCTTTTCAGAGTCTTCCAATTCCCACAACTCTTGTTTAGCTTAATAAGAGCTGTGAGCATGCAGATTTACTCACCAGTATTGGGAAACTCTGCTTCCTTTAGCCTTGTGATGAATAAAAAATGCTTCTTTTTAGGGAAGAAAAAAAAAAAGGGCTTTTATGGTCCAGGGAGTTTATTAACATGATTTGAATAATCCCTTAGAGATTCAGAAAGCCAAGCAGTAATGGAAGACAGCAAAACTGTTTAAACTTCCAGATTTCTAGGGCAAACAGTGATTTCTTGAGAGCTCAAATCAGGAGGCACTGGCACAGGCTGCCCAGAGAAATTCTGGATGCCCAATCCCTGGAAGTGTCCAAGGCCAGGCTGGATGGAGCTCTGAGCAGCCTGGTTTATTGGAARGTGTCCCTGTGGTTTATAAATACCTGAGGCCAAAATCTCTGCAATGGTTAAACCCTCTCTGATGCTTCACCTGAGCAGAGCAGTAACCACATGTTGGTATCTCAAATATCAATCAACATTCTCCTGGCAGCTGGGCTTTCTTTGGAGAGGCAGAAATATTTTAAAAAGAAAGATTGCATGCAGAGATATCAGTTCCCTGCAGTGCTGCTGCAATCTAGCAGYGAGCTGAGCGTGGCCCAAGGGACATTGCTCCACTCAGTTCCAGTTCCAGGCATTCCTCTGATCCTTCTCTGGTGCAGCCCCAGCAGCTGCATTTCTCAGCAGCCCTCCAGGAGCTGTGCTGCACTGCCCATAGCTCGTGTTGGACAAGGGAAAAACAAGTGTGCAGTTGAATGACTTGGAGATCTCGGAGGCTTTGTCCTTAACGTTGTGCTGGTGGCAAAGTCACACTGCTACAGCAGAAGACCATCAGAAATGACAAAATCAGGACAGAGCCTTGATTAATACATTTGTCTCCTTGCCCTTCACTGTATCTGTAGTGACAAAAGCTGGAGCTGGCTTTGAGGGAGCATCTTTGAACCTAGAGTGTCACAGACATGTTTTATGAAAAATCTTTTCCCTAGGATTTTTCCTCCTGAGAAGCTGAGAGGCCTCAGGAACAAAATGTAAACAATGGTTATCTGCTGCTGTGGAATGCAGCAGGTGCATCTGGGATTGGTCTCATGTGGTTGTTTCTAATTAATGGCCAATCACAGTCCTGTTGTCTGGACTGTCTCTGTCAGTCACAGGCCTTTGTGATCATTCCTTTTCTATTCTTAGCTAGCCTTCTGATGAAATCCTTTCTTCTATTCTTTTAGTATAGTTTTAATATAATATATGTCATAAAATAATAAATCAAGCCTYCTGAAACATGGAGTCAACATTCTMATCTCTTCCCTCATCCCAAGACCCCTGCGAACACCACCACACCAGACTGCATTAAGAAATACATTTTCCCTTCCCCTGAAATTCCTATTTGCATGCCTCAAACCCTTTTATGATCATTTTCATCCTCCTATAACATTCCCCTGTAATACATGTGCTACTGCAGCTTTACTGATTAAAACCACTCAAAGAAAAGTCTGTATGATGCGGCTTTTAATAATTTCATTTAATAAGAAAGAAAAAAAACCAACAAAACAAAAAAATTCAAGTATTTTATCTATTTGCCTCACTGGATAGCAATTTTTAGGAAGTGTTGTTACCCAGCTGAATTTAGCAGCACACTAAGCTGTTGCACTATTGACAAATAGAGAGCAACAATTAYGACAACAAGAAACCAAGATTTTCTCTGGGAATTACTGGGAAACTTCTGCCYTTTTGACAACTGAAATCTCCAGAGAAACCCCCTTGTGCCTTACCCAGCTTATAATTTTAAGATGAGCTGCAGCAGGCAGCAAAAGCAGTAGTCAAATGATCTTCTTCCAACACCACCCCTGCCAACTTCAAAGGAGATTCACAGGGTACACAGAACAATTAAGATTGGTTTTCAGAACATTCTGACTCAATACAGAGCATCACTGCTTAATTTTGTCCTGTAGCCAGTGTATAATCTTAGTTACAGAAATTTTGAGGGATTTACRAGAAGAAAATAGGGGAAATTTGATAATTAACCCTTCTGAGACCAAAAAAGATCAAATTCAAAGCTGAAAAAACAACTTTAAAATAATTATATYAGCTAARAGYCCTCTGAGCAATATTCTTAATGTTAATTCTTAACTCCACTCCATTGGGAACGCAAAGTACAGGACAGCCTGAATATACATCGAAAGTTATGTCATAAAAGTGTTTTTGTACATGAAAAATACTCAAAGTGCAGAAACCAGAACTTTTTTCCATCCTGTATGTATCCATAATGTATAACCATCTCTGGGATCTTTTTTTTAACACCTGGTCTTTGCTTGCTTTTTGAATTAAGTATGACACTTTCATCACACCAAATTTCTCACTTTGGCTCTTTTTTTGCACTACACGTGCTGATAAAATACAGGGGATTTTGAGCACTTTTGGGGGAACAAATGCAGTATTTGAATATCCAGAAACTAYCACATATGGGCAGAGAAATAGCACATGCCATGCTTTATGCTAAGAAAACCTCTCACAACTKGCAAAAGGCAACACAATATTTATCCTCCCAGTAGAAGGGACAGAAAAAGTTAACAGGCACATATTTTTCATCCTTCATCTTCCAAGTTTCATCTGTGGAAAAAAACCCAAACTGTGGCAGAAGGTATTTTTAAATAAATATTTCTAACACTTTGGAGCTAGTCAAATTTTTTGGAACAGAAGTGTTGAACCTGCCACAATCCAGTCCAATGAAGTAACACTTCTGCTGGGAATGTGCTAATTTTGATTAAATCTTTAGAAAAGGTGTTTTGTGCTTAGAATGGTCTGAACATGAGAGATACCATGGGCAAGAGCAACAAAGAGAGGTAAATATATTGAGGTGGCTGTGACCAGCAACTTAGAAGTAGGTCAGAAAAATTTACTTTACCAGTTTCAGAGTTGAGGGCTGAACTTGGCCACTCGTGTCCCAGGTGAATGTCTTTATTCTGCACTTGGCCAATCTGTTTTCCTGGTCCAATTAATATTTAATTGTTTATGCAGCTGCAACAAGAAAGGCTGAGAGGAATCCAGCCCAGAGCAGCCAACTGCTGAAYGGTTAGCACATTCCTTGGGGAAGTGGGAGAATGGAAAATGCTCTCATCTCTTTGCTGTTTGCTTAGAAACTCTAATCTTTTTTTTTACTAAGAACTAGCTCAGTTCTTGGGTTTTCACCCACACAAAACAGGAAAAAAGAGCATATTTGAAAAAAACCCAAAAAGCCAATAACTCTCAGAAGAGCAAACAAAAATACTCAAACAAATCACAAATTTGAGTCTCTTTGCCAGACAGAAATATTTCTTTCAGAGATATCCACAAAGTGCAGTGTAACTCTGGTCCCTTATGGACCCTCAGAGTTGTTGAGACTCTCCCCACTTCTGCTCTTCAGCAAAAGATCCACTTTTCCCCCTCTTTTGAAGACATTTCACAGCAGGTTCTGCACCAGTAGCACTTATACCMAGAGCCCTGCTGGTTTTGACAGTGACATTTTCTCTCTGAAAACTGAAACCCYAGGTTAGTAGAAGTGATCAGATTGGCCAAAGATCATCAAATCACAACAGAAGAAACAAATATAAAAAGCTGAATTGAAAAAAATAAAAAAAGTTTTAATACACAATAGAAAAATCTGTGATTTCTTGTTTACCCAAGCCTTTTATGCAGGTCACTCCTACCCTAACCCCTATGAGAGGGAGCAGGTGTTTCCTTCTCTCTTTTCCCTCCTCTCACCTGCCCTTTTGGAATGGCTCCCAAGGTCACTGTGTTCTCAGCCTGGTTAAAGCCCCTCTGCAGTGTTGGAGGTGTGTGTCAGAGCAGATGCTCTGCATCCCTGGAAACCTCAATCAGGGTGTGTGACACCACTAGCCAGCACTGCCCCTTCCTCCCTCCTGCTCCTGGGTGATTTTTATTAAAAAATTAAACACCCAATGTGTGCCCTGATGCAACCACTGCAGCAGCCTCYCAACACATTGCTTGCATTACTTATCACAAAGGTTTCCTCTGCCCTTCTCCTCTGCCAGTGAACTGAACCAGCACAACTGTGAGTAATGAATGTTTCTTCACAAGTTCTCRATAAACCAAAGTTACAAAGGGATCCCTGGGAATTGAGTGATTCCCACACCTCCCACAGTGCCTGTCCTGGATTGCCAAGCAAATTGTATTCTATTTGCCATCTGTATGGCAGCTGTCTTCTGTTCAGTGGGCAGTTTTCCTTATCTCTTCCACACCCAATCCTCCCTCAGGAGGGGACATCTGCTGATAAGAGGCTATTGAATGTCACTGCGTGGCTGATAAGAACTACAGCATCCCACTGGGAGAGGCTCTGCCCAGAGGGAGGAGCCAAGCATTCCTACCTGGATATAATCTGGAGATTCTGGAACACCAGCACAGCTTCTCCACTGGATTTCCCAGAGGAACAGCAGCTGCCTCTTCCACTGCATCTTCAGAGGAAGAATACATCCTTCTCTACAGGATCCCTGCTCCAGCAGAGCCACCCCTGACACTCCAGGAGGATTGCAGCYACAATTCCAATGGGACTGCTACCAACACCCTGACCCACAGGGTGTCAGGTTGKGTTCTGACTCTGTCAGTGTTGTTTTAGTTTACTGCATTGTTTGTTTTATCTTTTTAAATTTTATTTCCTAATAAAGAACTGTTATTCCTATTACCATATTTTTGCCTGAGACTCCCTTAATTTTAAATTTATAGCAATTCAAAGGAMGGGGGTTTACATTTTCCATTTGAGGGGAGGCTCCCGCCTTCCTTAGCAGACACCTGTCTTTCCAAACCAAGACAGTGCCAAATTCCAGCTGCCCATGGCTAAGTCAGCCATTCAGCCATGGGGCACTTTCAGGTCACATAGCCAGGGATGTTCCTGCAGGAAACCAGGAGCTTTGTTGGGAGCTCCTACACTGCAGAAATCAGACACTGATCTGTGCAGAGACTAAATCTGCACCACACCATGAGAAGATGGCTCATCTTGTGGCACTGCAGCAGTCAGTGTGCAGTGGCAACATTTATTGACCTATCCATACAATTGATGGCACAATTAATGGCAATTTGGTTCCAGCAAAAATGCGTGTGATTGACCCTACTTCATTAGTCTGGAGAGTATTTTACAAACTGAGAGCAAAGTGCTGTGATTAAACAGATGAACTACAATAGCTGATTCATTTAATCTTATTTCAACTCTGACAAACCCAGTTACCTTTCAGAGATAATATATTAATGAAATAGYCAAGTATTGGTCCAAGATTAAAGAAAGCAAGTGTCTTTTGTCTGSATTTGTATTTCAAATAGATTTCCATGTGCTTAACTTTATTGATTCAAGAAGTAGGTATATGATTAGACAGACAGATACATGGAGTGTTTCAGCTGATCTATATTCATGACACCACACAAAAGCAGTCAAACAGCATTTTAGCTTTAATCTCAGATATCTGACTCCACATAAATTCTTTTTCTAAGCCAGAACATCAGTTTATGAAGCTGCAGCTGGAATAATGACATGAAGAACAGCAGGACACCTTTGCTAGTGACAAAGAGCCTAAATATCTTTTAATTGCAGTCTGCGGTGGGAAAATAAATAAGGCAGCTTTTCCTAGCCTCCTGCACTGGTGAAGGCACAGACAAACCCTTGTGGGTTCCCAGTGAAGGACTGAGAYTGCAAAGCCTTAGTTCGGCCAGAACTCCAGTCCCAATGGGCAGGGGCACAGCAGAGCTTGAGCCAGCCAAAGCTTCAGAGACAAAACACCACATTAATAAGAGCAGCAACAAAWACCATTCTGACAAAAGGTTTCTGCCAAAGCATTTGATTAATAGAAGGTTGATTTTTTTGCCTTGTGATGTTTTCAAAATGGGTCTGCTCCTGTCTCCTTTCAAAGGAATACTCAACACAAACCAAGACAGACAACAACCTTTTCCATTTGGCTCAAAGCTATTAACTCTCCCGAAGCCCTTGGGACAGAACTATTTTTCATTTTTGCTTTGGAACTGCTGTAGAGARAAAAAGTCATCGCTTGCACAGCAGCATGGGTGTGACAGGCTTTGGAATGGGAAGGAGCAGGAGCAGATCCATGATCCTCTGGCATTCCCGTACCCTGGAGATTCACCTGGGCAGCATGGGAATAGAAAACTGCATGCAGTACACATTAGGAGAAAACACACTAATTACTAATTAATTAATCTGGTATTTTTAAAACACCAAAAAAGAAATTAGGGAGCTAACAAAGTTGCCTAATTCCCCATGGCAATATGATAATCCCCGCTCCACCAGAAGTGTGAGACAGTACACAAAACAAACTGCTGTCCCTCCTGGGGGTGTCTGTCAGCTCTGATAGCTCAGCATCTCCACAGAGAGCCAGAACTGTTTGGCTCTCATAGAGAATCTGGCCCAAAATTATTAACTTCACTTAAATGTGCTCCATTTTTAACATTATCTATGTGCTTTAAAGGACAGGGAAACCCAGCCCAGATCCCACGGTTTATATGCACTAACCTGTTAATACAACCTCCACTACAGAACATGATCTGAATTAGGAACCCTATCACTCACCCTGACTTGTCCTTGATCACACTTCCTTTAGAGACTTGGAACAGCTGAGAGGAACAGTTCATGCTGAATAAACCTCTAGAAACCTGCAGCAGTGAAAACCAGCATCAGTGCTGTCAGGGCTCAGGCTGCCCAGGGGAGGGGAGGAGGAAGGGCAGCAGCTGGCACAGGCTGGAGCAGGCTGTAGCTGCAGGGGCTCCTTGCTATCACCTTCTCCTCCTCAGATTTTGTGAGGACACTTGTTATTTCTGCCTTCAGCATTCGCTCAACACATCTTGCTGGGTTGCCTTCCTGTGCCTTTTGTTTTCTAATGGATTCTTCAAGCACATAATTAGCCCTCAGGCTGAGTCAAAGCAACACGCAAATTAGAAGCCTAGAGGAATTAGGAGCCAAAAAGGCACTTGGAAATGAGCATTGAAAGATATTCGAGCTTGTCTCAGACCCTCACACATCCTTCTGGTGTTGCAATAGCCCACAGCAGTGGGTTCTACGCTTTTCTACTCTTCTACGGGTTCTACTCCTTTTTATGAAGCTGAGGGATTTAATCTTTTCTATTTTCTTGCACCAGAATTGTATAAAGCTTGCTAAGGGTCTGTTGCTTTCTGTAACTTCCATTTTACTCTCCTGTCATACATCATCCTTACCTGCTTTCTTGGGTTTTTTTTCTTTTTTTTCCTTTTTCTTTTTTTTCTTTTCAAAATAAGCTGTCTGCTAGAGAGAAGCTCAGCCTGTGTTGATTAATTCAGCAGTTAAGTCTGCCTTTGTTTTTCTTGTGAATTTTAAAGATGCAGACGGGATAGCTTTCCATCAATGATGTTATCAGGATATTTTTTTTTTTTGTTCTAAAGCAAGCAGTAGCCCATTGCTGATTTCCAGGACAGAATCASCAGTCATTCCTGTACAGTTTGGCTTTAAGGGATGGAGTCGTTGGCTGCTTTTGTCTCTTACATAAAAGAAGAATCAGCCTCAGTAATCAGAGCTAAATCCAAACACTAGGAGGGAAGAAAAAAGCCCGACTCTACTTCCCGGTGCCAAAAGCCCCACATGCTTACTGCATAAAGAGAGCACTGTTAAAGCCCCTTAGCCAATGCTGACTAACCAAAGATCTTTTAATCCAGTTAGAGATTTGACCAGCTCTTTGATAATAATCATCAGAAAACCAACACATTTCACCCTATTCAATTACCATTGAACTGYCCCTGAATTTTCCATAGGAAAATTCACCTGACAGTTTCAGTCATTTCTCATCTTCTACCTTTTACCATCTAAAATTGATCAGGTATAGGTTGTCACATGAGACAAACGACATTTCTTCATTTATCTTATGAATTACCTTTTCTGATTATTGCAAGATGCTAAAAAAAACCCTGCAGGTTTGCCCTTTTCTCAAATCTAGACTTTTCCATTTTCAGATTAAAAGTTTTACCTATAAATGACAGTTTTGCTGTGTTTCAATTACACTGACATTACAAGACATATTTCCCCATGATAAATACATTTGTCCACTTCTGTGTATCACCCTGGTGCAAAATATTCTGTAGGAAAGCCAGGTTCACAAATCTTATCTCTCAAATACATTTCAAAGTATCATCCTGCTGTGTTGATCCCTAAAGTTCAGCAATAGGGCATAGGAAAGGACACAGATCTAGCCCAGTGCTGGAGAGAAAACACCATTGGAGAGGTTGCTTTTTTAGTCAAGGCTCCTATTCTCTAAAACTTGGGACAATAATTTCTGAAATCATTGCTACACAGAGTATTCAGGAAAAGAAGGGAAATTAAAGCAGACTGCTTCGAAATGAATGGATAGAGCTCTCAGTGTTAGCCAAAAGTACAGTGAGATCAGGACATCCTACCACAAGTGAAATGCCCAGTTGTTCCCAGCCAGGCAAGTTGTTGCTATTCATGSAGATGATCTAAGTTTTCCTCATGTCCTGGGGATATTTCAAGGGCTTTTAATACATAAAATTGTCATAAAAGGAGAATCAGACTGGAATTCAAGCTGCAAGGATGCAAGGCCAGGCATGAAAGRTTGCAGCAAGCCAGGGTCCAGTTCAGGACTCTGGCTCAACAGTTTCCTACATATCCCAYCCACTCAAGGATACTGGAATTAGATCTGAGAAAATAAGTATTTCTTACTCCAGGGTATAACTGTTTCCTACCAAATGAACTCATCTAGAAGACTGGAGGGTTTTAGAAAAAATTATTGAACACTTTGCAAGACAGAGCAAAAAGAAGGTGTCGTGCAAAAAATGGATTTTTTTGCCCTTCCTCTGAATCTTTTGTTTCTAGGCAATTTTGGCTGGAAGTTTTGATCTGGTACACAGATTACACAACAAGAGTAATCAGTGATAAACAATTTCTGGTAGCTGAAACTTGTGAAAGTGGTAAACTACTAYTGTATAACTCCTATTTTCAGAGAATCTAGGTTGTATTAGCAGTACTGGAACAAAACCAAGCAGGCATGAAAGCATCAATTCACATATTCTCCAGGGATTTCTAGAGAGAAACTGAGCTGCACTACAGGAATGAAATACAGACACACTCTCTAGCCTCTAAATAGCCAAAAACCTCTGTAGGCCTTTTYCTTGAGCTGCACTGCCAAAGGAAGCATCAGTGTTTCAGCCTCTCAGAACTACCAATTATTATCTATAGAGCAGAAAAAGCAGAAATGCAATTTTACAACTGTTTCTGTAAAAGACACAAGGGAAGAGTAGAAGAAGTTTCTTTGGTACCTAATGATCAAAATAATTTGGGCTTCTATCTGCTGAATATGAGCCCCTGATGCAACAGTTTCTGAAAAATACAATCAAATGAGTGAATTTTAAATTTGATCAAATACCAGAGGAAATCACTGCAGAAAAATACAGCTGGGAAAATAACCCCAAAACTCTAAACAAACAGAATATTTCTTTAAAGGATATTGAGCTCACTTCCTGCTCCCCTCAATAAAATGAATGAGATGCCTTCTCATCCCATAATGAGAACAAGCAGAGTAGTCTGAAAATCTGCCACAAAGGATCTGTTACAATGCCCTTGCAATGTTTTGTACATGTAAGAACAGTTTCCACTGCAATATTGTGTCTATAGCAAAAGGTTCTGGCTGAAATTGCTTTCACAGTTTCAGGCAATGCAATTGATGCATCACCCCAGCTTAAAGACAAGCAGAGTTTTATTTGAATTTCATGGTATGACTGAATATGGAAAAGAAATGAAGAACAAAGGCAATAGAATAGCACAGTCCCATAAATGCACAACCTGACCGTCTTCAAACTCAGTGTCAACACTATTACAGAAATGAATAAAGTCATTGGTTTGTAAGATTGAGTCTCTTCTTTTTGGCTAAATGAACATTAATGGAAAGAAAAAGAGAAGGACTTAACTGTATTTGTTCAGTACAAAACCTCTCACTACAGGAAAGGCTTTGAGATGCTGGCCCGTGTCCAGAGAAGGGAAACAGAGCTGGGGAAGGGTCTGGAGCATGGAGGAGGAGCAGCTGAAGCAGCKGGAGGGGCTCAGCCTGCACAAAAGGAGGCTCAGAGGRACCTTATCACTCTCTACAATCACCTGAAAGGAGGCTGTAGCCATGTGGAACACCTTTTTCCCCAAGGAAAAAGTGTTCAGAAAAATGGAAATGGCTGCAAGTTACACCAGGGATGTCTAGATTAGATATTGGGAAAAAAGTTTTTCACTGGAAGAGTGGTCAGACATTGGAATARGCAGCCCAGGGAAGTTGTAGAGTCACTATACTTGGAATTGTTAAAAAAAGTCTGGATGTGKCACRAGGGAACAGGGGAACAAGGGAACAAGGTTTAGTGGTGGACTTGGCAGTGCTGGCTTAGCAGTTGGACTGGATGATTTCAAAGGAATCCTCAGCCTTAAGGCTTCATTGGTTCCATGATTCTGTAGTTGTTTCAGAGAGGGGTGAGGTCTCCTTGAAGGCATTGGCCCAGTCAAGAATTACACAAAGCACTGAGGAGTCAATGTATGAGATATTGTTTTCTATGCATTGTCCATTTAATCTTACACCAGTAAAACGTTTGCTAGAAGTTACAGGCCCCRGGATTTACCAGAGTATTTTTGCTGGTTTTTTTCTTCTTTGTTTCTTTAGAGGTTTTGTGTGCATATTGTCTCTTTGTCTTTCTAAGGAATTTGGTTCTCTGTAACAAATGGTTAGATCTTGAAAATTATAAAAATGCATATAAATAATCGAGGATATCATCATGAATAAGTTACATGAATGGTTTACCAATTTCTATGTATGGGAAAAAATTCTGTTCTTGTCTTGATTTATGTCTCACTACAAATTTTCAAGGAAGCTCACACAGGTGATATAATAGTTTGTGTTATGAGATCATTTAGGAATTAACCATTGACACAATAAACTTTGGGCACRTTAGGACAGCATTAAAGGCCTAATTCAGAACTGCTTTTCTTTGGAGATCTTGCTGAAAACTTTTACAGTTTTCTTACTAAATTTTGTSTAAGTAGAGCATGATGGTACACATCTTCTAGGAGAACATCCATATGCCCTTAATCCAAGGAGAAACAGAGAAACATCCAGCGAGTTGCTTTGATATCCTTCCAGTTCCTACTTGAATGACAAAACCRATCTCRACTTTTGCTCCCTTGTTCTCATGGGAGAGCAATTTCAAGAGGGAGCTACCAGTAGCCTTGTAGTAAACATCTAAATCCCGTGTTTTATCTGTATAAGACTGGCAAGATTKGAAGATTTTAATATCTTTCATAGAGGAATTGATAGGATTCTGGCTGAAACAGAGGMAGCAGACTTCAATCCCAGTACAAAGCAGGACACACTGTTCTGAATTTCATTTAGTTGTGTTAATCAGCTGRACAACTTGAGAGAAAAGCTCATGAAGGGTAATCAAGGGAAGAGGTGATAAGGCTCATTTCCTTATCAGCTGGACAGAAAGTGGAGCAGAAAGGGTTTATCATGAGGAAAGGCTTACAAAAAGATTGTAATTCAAAATAAAAATGAAGCTGTTGTGTCTGTATTTCTAATATCCAGCAAAGTTATGCACTTTATCCCAAACTGCCTTCCTCAAAGGTATTTTATACATCTCCCCTGAGAACTCAGCAAACAGAGATAAAGTAGCTGTTTGCTGCTTCTCTGAGTACCAGTTTTCTGTCTTTTTCCAATTATCAGCAGAGAAGTATTTTGGTGCAAAGTCACTGTTTCACTCACATAATTCCAGAAGGGTATTTGGAGCACTAGAGAAAATTCATCACACTGTAATATTTCTATGTGTGGAGCTCACTGGTTATTTGGTTGACAAGAGCTATTTTTGTTGTGGCTTTGGAGATATTTTGGCAACTTTTCTATTTGTTGTTCTCACACCACTTTATTCTATCAAGCTTGTAATAATCAGTTTGGTAAGGTTTAGGAGAGCTGTTTAAAGGAGAGGGTCAGCATGTGTTATTTTTCCAATTCAGGAGTCATAGAGTGATTTTCTGATCCCCTCTGGGATAGTAGCATAAAACCCCYGGACATTTTCTATTTGAGTGCTTAAGAGTGTTGTTCATATCCTTTATTCAAAGATGGAATTATTTCCATAGAAAAGCATCCTGCTGCATGGAAGCTGCCCTGAGATGGCTGGGACAGGCTGTGTGCATTTTYCCCTCAGTGTAGATGCAGATGCAGCAATATCTGACTCCATCACGAGCATGGGGGCTGTTCTTAGTAAAAGCTTGTTGTGTGGAAATGTGTAGGCTTGTGAGTCCTCTATAAGGAATACTTTATAGATTGCTCTTTTTGCTGTTGAACATGATACCTACCAACTTTTCCTGGTGTAGGAATATTCTTAAGACAATTTGATGGAGGACAAGGTAGTTAAAGTATTTGTGCTAAAAAAACAGGTAAGTAAACCTGTAAGTAAGGTAAAACAAGTAAAAGACTTGATACTTAAACAGGTAAGTAAGTAAACAAGTAAAAGACTTGATACTTGTCAGGCTGAAGAATTGCATGTCCTACTCCTTTCAATCACATTCTAACTGGGTATATACTTCCCTGCTGTCCTCACTGAAAATTCACTCTGGACATCCATCTGTGATTTGATGTTGCTTAACAAAACCCCATCAGCTCTTCAAGTCCATTTGTTCTGGGGATTTCATTATGTGAATATTTCAAAATCCATTTGTCAATGAATAGCAGCATGGCCAGTCCTTTCTTGGGGTCAGTTCTCACTGAATGTTTGTTGCCTTTCTACTGACAGCTGAATGACAAACCAGTGCAAGCAGAACTGTTTGAAATAGTAAGAAACAAGCCTATTTCTATGCTAATATGTTTGAAACACTACATTTCTCTGACAATACCATAATGTTGGAGTTTATAAAATGTCCATACAATAATTGTTCTGTTGCTGTGSTAATAAACAAGGATTCATTATTCTAATTTTGTCCTTCATTCTCTGTAACCTTTGCAGAAAGAAAAAAAAAGCTCATAAATAACAGTGGTGATAAATTAACACAGAGAACTAGACATATTTACATGGACATAGACTTCATATTGAAACACTAATTACTGCAGGCAAATTTAGTTTTCCCTTTAATCAGATTTTACAGGTAATTAGCAGTTAACTAAGATTAATTACAATTCATTTTGTGTTAATGTCATCCTTTGGCCACAGAAAGTTTACACAGTATTTTATTTACCAGATGTAGAAGCTAATTCTTACATAGACATGTCAAGGTTACGCAAACATYTTTTTAGCTCACTGCACACCTGTAGCTGTGTTAAAAATATGCTTTTGCAAGAGATACCCCGTGGATCTCCAGAGAGGCACACAAGAACCTCAGGCCCACCAGAACTCCTGTAAAGCTGCAAGGTGCTCCACTCAGCCAGACTGCCACATCATTCAGCTGTAATCAAAAGGGTCACCAGGATTGTTAGGCTCAAGACGTTCAGTATGAAACCACCCTCCTGTATCCCACCTTGCAGTCAGATCCTGCAGTTCTGCAGCCTCTCTCCCACTCCCCTCCCCAGTTCCAGATGCAGGCTGTGAGGACAAGAGGTCCCACAGCTGATGAGCTGTGCTGCACTGTGAGGATGACATGTCCCACATGTTCAGAGAAGCTCAGCTGCTTGGTGGGCTCTGCAGTTGTATCCAAGCATTCCAGTCCTTCCAGTAAAGCTGCACCCTGCACCCAAAGCCCCTCACACCATGCAGAAAAAGGATGTGTCCCAGAAAAGAGGCATTGAAACATCTTACAGATCTTACCAGAATCCAAAGCCAGCCTGTAGATTTATGGCCAAACCTGGCTCTGGGAAAGATCATAGAAAACTTGGAGTAATAAAAAATTAGCTTTGCAAAAATTCAAGAGCYTGAGAAGGTTGATGTTCTTGACTTGGAATGAGGTTGCACCATGCCAAGATGCTCTTGCCAYGCTCCCAACTTCAATAAGTCTGTAATTATGGTTTGCTTTCCTCCCTCCTATTGCAATCCACGCGCTGTAACTACTCAGGAATATCATACAGGAGATTCACTGCCTGAAGGGCAGGTCCTCCCTGGATGRATGAGCCTGATTCACCAAACTGACTCCTAAATTATTAGAGTCACCTTTCTTATCCCCTCCCAGGCCACTTTCTAGGGGTGTGTGAAGTACCCTGKCAAATAATTGGGCTCACATTACAGAAGTTACTCTCTAGAGAACCAAAGCACCCCCTGACCTGTCATTGTTCAGGAATGTGAAAATGAAGAGCAAAAGAAATGATTTTTAGGCCTYATCACAATAACCAGCAATCAGAGCTGCTACTGACACTGGAGACTATAAAACCCCACATCTTCTGAATACCTGCTCAGAAAGTGAGCTGTAAAGGTCAGACACAAAACTCTAGGGAAGCCTATGGGCTCCAACATCTCAGAAGGTATTACACTTTGAAGATCCTACTTCCTGGGGCAGGACATTTGAAAATGGTATTTTGGGTATACTTCATCTGTTTAGAACAGAGAAAAGGTCTATAAAATAAAAGMCAGTAGTTGAAAGACAGAAAGCATCAATAACCAGTTTTCCACAAYGGAAAAGGTGGCAGAGCTGGAGCAAAGCTCACTGGTGAGTGTTCTCTGTGAAAGAGCAGAYTCCCTTGTGGAGCATCACAGGCTCAGTTTCACACAGGCTTGATCTCACTCAGGTCCCACAYATAGGCCTTCTTTTCTGGCTGCCCCCAAACCTTCACAGGCATGGAAAACTCCAGGATGTGGGTGACACCAAAACTCTGTGGATCTGGGGACTCAGTGCCATATTCAGGTGGAGGAGGTAAGGGCAGGGAAATGCTGAATTGATCTTTCCTCCTCTCACATGCAGCTTGTGCTGGTGTCAAGGGAAAAGACATTCATTGATGGGTTTTAATACTCCTCTCTAAACCAAAAAAAGGCTTAAATGCCATAGTCTGAGCTCAGAAAAACAAAAATAAATRGCCAGAAATCATTGTGCAAAATCACGCAGACATTTTTCCTCCTCTGTTTTCCCACTGCCTTCTTGTTGATCTTAATGAAACAAAACAAAGAAAAATACAGAAGTATATGAACCAAAACTGARGAAGTGGATATATACTGAACCATGACCGTTCACCACATCTGACTGTGGAGCACACTGAACACTGCTTAGCCTGAATGAGGAAATAAATCTGATTGAGAGCTGAATAATGGGGAGTATTTCATCAAGCTCACTTGAGGCAGGAAAGCAGGAACACACACTCAATGTCTGCTCACTGCAAACCTTCCAGCTGCAGTTACCAAAACCACAAAACACACTTCTGAGTGTAGGACTAGAGTTTGGGGAAATTCTTCCCTCAAAACAGCATGAAAAACTATTCCATTACATAAATTCCCTCCTCCTTAAGTGAAAAGTCTCTTGTGAGCAGCTGCCCTAGAAAAGAACATYTCAAATGCCTGGAGACCCTCAGAGCAGGGGAGGCTTGCCAAGTCTTTCTTACAGTAGGGAGACATGGCCTTTGAGTTGGCCATGCAGCAGTGGGAAGATAATCCTAGAGTCACAGTACAACTGAACAACAAAAACCCATTGGCACTCTATTTTTAACTTCTCAGATGAGCCATTTAGCAGTGAAATAGCTTAACAGTACCCTGCACTGGTAACCTGTTTTAATCTAGTGATTTCAAAACACATTTATTTGGTAAAGCTGAACCTACATCACCCCTGGGAACTAAAAGCTACTTTATAGAATTTTTTGGGGGGAAAAAGTGAAATGTCCAGGGTGAACAAGTGATCCTACCAAGGCWACTCTAATAATCAGCCATAAAATTKGAAACAGGAATAGAAACAGTGACAGTCCAATTTTCATGCATTAATCCTGGAAGAGTACTTTTCCCTCTGCAACTCTGTTGCAGAGGTGATCACAATGATTGCCTGCAGCAGCCAGATCTCCTAATAGAAACAATAACATTAAAATTAATTAATTTAAAAYATAAAGAATGAATTTAAATTAATGAAAATTAATTCTGCCTGCATATCAGATTCATCTTTGTATTCTCCTAATTAGGGCCCTCAAGCTCTTTTGTTTATYGATCCTCCATCTAGAGAATGACAGACAGAATGTCATTGTCACTCTAGCACCAGAGCAGTGGTCCAGCTTCAGGCTGACCTTTGCAAGGGCTGTGAGTCTGTCCCAGGGCTGGGGTCCCACATGGTTGGGCCAGGCTGCTGTGAGTGTAGGGCAGGGGTTACACAGCTCTGCATCCATCCCTCTGAAGCAGATGTGTGTAGAGAAATGGCTTTTCCTTTCCAGCACTTCTGTGCTCCACACTACTTTATTAAAGTGGAGAGTGACAGCTCTGGCAAGACYTTGGTATCTGTTTGACATTAGGAGGATATTTTTTCTGTCCCCTTCATCACACAGCGTGGTGATCCCTGCAGTAATACAGCAGTGAACCAGGTGATCCAGAAAAACTAAATCTGCACTCCAGAAAGCTGAGCTGTCAAGGCTGATAGAGGAGGACCTGTTGCTATTATTCCTGCACAATTCTGCGTAACTCAAGGACAGGGACAGACATGATAAAATATTTTTAATGGTCCCAGCTATTCAATACCTTGAACCCAGCTCTGTGGGGTTCAAGGGACTGCCCCGCTTGCTGCTGAGCTGTAATTAGGCTATCACAATGAGGCTTCAAAGAAAACACTTTTTAGCAGAAGTTGCTGCATGCATGTGTGAAACTAAAGTAATAAATCTGGCAAGATGACACTGGGAGTCACGATGATATCTGAGAGTTTGCACAGCATCATGCACCAGTCCTGCCCGGGGCCCTTGAGCAGCACACAGCATTAATATCAATGTTCCCTAAGGACAGCAAGTTCATTAAACTCAGTCAGGAAGCAAAGTGAATGCAGTAGACAGTGGAAAAAACCACAAGACAAATTAAGTGAGACTTTACACTTCATTCATGTGTAAGAATTCTAGAAACTTCCACGAGATTTCAATAAAGAAATCCTGCTTCAACAAGCCAAGCAAACCATCTTCCAAGAAGAACTGAAAAACTGAGACAACTTTCAGTAGTTATATAAGATATTCAAAAGTACTGTAGTTTATGCAATATTTCAAATGCTAAGCAAGGACACAACACCCAATTTACATCAAAAAAGTTCTCAATAAGTACTACAGAAACTTTAAATCAGCAAGAATTTAGAACAAATTTGTTATAGCTGTCTTCACTAAGAAACTTTTAATTGTTTTCCCTTTCAATCCTGTTCTTTAACTACTGCTCTCTAAATTCTTTATACTTTACAATCCCTGAGGCTGCAGTTCCTATGTCTCCAAGCATCATGTTGGTGCATGCCAACACCAGCCTTTATCTCTTCCAGAGGCTTCTTATCCTTTATCCAATCCAGAGTATCGTTACTTTCCATTGCAGCACTCCATTTTCTTTCTCTGACTTAATTTGTGCTCTTATGATGCAATATTTGCATTCTTTCCCAGTATCTCCTTGTGACAGAAATGCCTTCAAGAGCAGTCAAAAAAATTTACTTACTTCTTGATTCTGAGTCACTTGCCTCTGTTCTGAATCACTGTGAAACACTGCATTGAGTGCTATACGTAGAATACATTGCAAATAAAATGGGATTTAAAATACATTTCAACTATCAATTCATGTTGTGTATCAATATGAGCAATGAWTCAGGAGACTGCAAATACAGAACCACCTCTAAGTTGAAACAAAATCCCAATCCTTCATGTCATTTAGATGAATAGGAGAGCAAGCTAGCTATCCTAAGTGATGGYAGGCATCTAAGTCTGAACTATATTTTCAGAAGACTTTGAGATGTCTCATCCYRTAACATTAGAGGAAGARGCTTTTAATGAGGTCTGACTCATTRAATTATAGCTTGGCTCATGGATTCCCCAACTGAGGTGCCTGGAAGTGTATCCTCAGTCTGTAATCTTTGGGCCACTACTGGTCCACAAAACAGCCCCCTCAAAAGGTAATAAAATTCCCACCCRGAATGAAAAGTCAAAGCTGTAACTGAGCCTATTTTCTTATGCTATTCTGCACAAGAAGATTTAGAATTCTTTTTTAAGAATATATACCCTGTGAATAAGAAAGGGTGAAGACAGATCTGGATGTGAAAGAGGGAAGGCAATGATGGAAATGCAGAGGTCATTYACAGAGGGGATGCTCTCATGGTGCTGATGCACCTTGGTTTTCATTCATTAACCACATCAAAAAAGTCAAATTTTACAAGAAACAGCTGAGAACTTGACTCCCTATATTTTGCAAGTCTGCAACATATTATGAGACAGCAAAAAAAAACAAACAAAAAAACTTCAGTGCTTTCTTAAGGCTAATATTCTCTGCAGGCAACTTCCTGAGCTGCTGCTTTCATGTGGCATAACCCTTAGTGCAGACAGAACATGAACATGGAATAACTTTTCTCTTACAATGAGGTGCACTTTATGAAAAGGATTCATATAACCCCTCTCRATTCAATATTTGCAAGTAGTACCAGTCCAGCTTTCTGCTATCATTAATGAAAAGATCAGTCTGGAATTTCCTTCTTCAGCAACAATACACAGCAGGAAACCATGCAGCATGACTGAAAGTGATTAATAAGATTTCCTTGAAATAGGGCACTGACAAAATTCCCCTAGTACTTTCAAACTCCAGTGAAGTGAAATCAAACTGAACAAAACAACAAAGTGAGCCTTAGTTTCTATATTGAGGATCAGAACAATGCTCTGGCTGAGTGGGTACCCTATTTCCAACTCACACTAACACTTTYAACCTCAGAGAGATGCATTTGTGCTCCACAGACAAGTAGGAGGAACCCAGACCAGGCAGGACTCTTTGAYAGCAGCACATTTCAGAATAAAGAGCTGTGCCTTAGAGAGCAGGCAGGATTGGATAAGCAGCAAACCTGGCCCTGTATGGGATAGCTTAAAACTCCCAAATTGAATGAATACTTCAAATGATTTAGTAACATTATTTACTTCAATAAAAAGTAGATACTGCAGGCTCACCAAAGGAGTGTTTCAGTATATTTATGTTCTTGGGAAATGTCCATAATTTCAGATCTGATTTTATGATGAAATTCAAGGACTAAGTTCAGAGAGGTGTATTTATTCATCTGCTTCCCAGGAAAGGGGGGCAATGTGTATTTATCTTTGTGTATTAAGGTTAAGAGTACTTTYATTTAAGGTTAAGAGGTGTCTCCTTGTTTGCTCTTAGTAAACTAGGATAATATTTCAACCTTCATAATGCTGACTTACTTGATCAAGAAATAATCCATCAACAGATAGCAATATCAAATTCTTTTTTACTGAGAGATGGCACAGAATAGTCATAAGTYTTTTTTCAGAAGGGGATAATAAAATGCCAGCACTTAAAACTGAGGGCATCACTAAGGAATGAGGAAAAAAAAAGAACTGTCTTATCTAAATATGCTGGGGAGGAAGAAATAATCTTCAACAAAATTCTGTACACAGAGATGCAAAATATCATTCTCACATGCACCTAATCACAACTGGTTCAGAGCTGCCAGCTCAATGAGTGCCCTGAGGCCAACAACTGCTGCCTCTGAAATCCACACTACCAAAAGAGCTTCCCTCTTGAATCAAAATACATCTTGTAAAGTCACCTTACACCTGAAAAAACCTATTAACAAACAGTAAGAAAGCCAGCAGAGTATTTAAAATAGATGTCCCAAGYATATGGCAAAAACTGTTTAAATAATGATCTACACTATTAAGAATTAGGATTCTCTATGCAGAAATCTTGTGTATAATGCAAAAGAAACAGGAAATTAGAACTATTATTTCTACAATGTTGCACGAAGAGCACATACATAAATGTGTGTACAAGCCCACACATAGACATATACATTATCCTTAACCCTTTCAMACACCAAGGCACTTTAATTTGATCTCCACACTTTAGTTACTCCCCTTTCTGAAAAGCAAAGACTTMAAATGGTTGCTTCCTATTCCACTATCCTGTCTCACCTACTTGATACAGCCCTTCTGCTGCATGGTGGCTACAATAAATAACCCATGAAAATATTAAGCTTTATTTAATTACTTGTATTATAGCATCTTTCAAGATCACCTAAMATTTTCAGTAAAGGAAGATCTTTGGAATAGATCAAGCAGCCTGGAATGCCTTTTAATAAAATAAGAGACAGCACAACTGACTTTTTGTAGTCCTTCAAAATAAGAAATCAAAAGCTGGAATCCTTAATTTTCAATATTTTTTTTTAATGCAAGTATGAACATACCTATATATAAAATAAATTKAATTTTATTCTGTGTTTATATAACCATTTAAAATGCTTCCTGCAGTGGATTGCTTCCCTTGGGTTGGAGACAGGAGGAGAACCTTGTACAAAAGCATGCAAGCTGTGATAGCCCAACAGAGATGCAGAATTCAAAGCCCCACCACTGTGAATTTTATGGTTCTCTCTTCAGCTCTTCAGAAAAGAAAGAGAATCAAAGGAAACAAAATGTATTTTCATGGTTACTTCTAAAATTAGCATTGACAGAGAAATTCCCAGCTGAATGYCATTGTTTGATCTGTCGTTATTATTCGAGTAAAAATTTTTTTAAAAAGATATCTCCTCTGCACTTAATAGATCTGCTTGCCTAAGTCACRTGTGCAGGATTTGCCCATAAATATGGCACAACCAGTAATATAAAGGCTTGAGAAGATAGTAACTGCAATAASAACTTACATTTTATTCATTGCAGATACATAACTAATACTCTCATGTAACTAGAAAAGAAACAAGTGCAAAAAAATATGGGTGAAAAGGGGGGCATAGAACAGCCTGGTATTTAATAAACACATTAGGCTACAACTTAGATCAGGTATATTTGCAACACATCTTGGAAAATTAAGATTCCTGGTGACATTTTCATCTGGCTCCAAAAAGTTTTTTGTCTCAATTGCATTTGGAGGAAATCAAAAGCATTGCCACACATGCAGAATCTCAATAATGCCCATGAATGCTGACACCCTCACTCTCATGCTTGTCTTCTTGGAGAGAGCAGCTCACCAAGATCACAACTGTTGCTGAATAAATTCTGCATTTAATTGGAATTTTTTCACTCCTGATCCTAGGTTGCATTATCTCATTAGTAGTCACTTATTTCCCTTTCCCCTCAGTACCTCCTATTTCTGCCCATCTCTCCTGAATGGTCCACGTTGTTTTTTTGACGAAAGTCCCCTGGGGGCCATATCTGTTGCTTACTGTAATTTTTATTCATGTCAGCACAAAACAGCCTAAATTGTTCCTGGCCTTCCAGTGGTATTTCAATAATGCATATTAATATACAATAATAAAGCATCTGTGTGGGCTGGGAGTGTGGTGGTGTKTGCAGGGGTCCCAGGACAAGGGAAGAGATGAGAATCTTGACTCTATGTTTCAGAAGGCTGATTTMTTATTTTATGATATATATTCAATTAAAAGAAAATTATATATTAAAACTATACTAAAAGAATAGAAGAAAGGATTTCATCAGAAGGCTAGAAAGGAAAAGAATGGAATGCTAATAAAATCTTGTGACTGACCAGAGTCCCAACACAGCTGGACTTGTGATTGGTCATCAAGTAGAAACAACTCACATGGACCAATCAAAGATGCGCCTGTTGCATTCCACAGCAGCAGATAATTATTGTTTTTCTTTTCCTCTGAGGCTTCTCAGCTTCTCAGGAGAAAAACTGTCAAAAGGATTTTTCATAAAATGTGTCTGTGACATGGGAGAATTCTGGGTACTTCTCAGAAATCAACACAATGTCAGAGCCTCTCCTGAGCTGAATCTGAGTCCAAATTCCAGTTTGGCAGCTTCATCTCCATGAGCACATCCTGTGGCTACACATGAATCATGAAGGAGGATTATTTGCCATTATTTGCCATTTGCAGCAGGCTCTRCTCTGGGGCTCGTGTCCCTCCCTGCAGAGCTGTAGTGAAGCCACGTGGAGCTGTGTGGGCACAAATGTTCTGCTACAGAGGGAAAGCTCTGGGGCCATGAACTCTGCTGATGAGTGGTTATCAACTTGCTGGCCCTGGGCATCAGGAAATCCTGAACTTTCAAGAGAAAAGGGAATGGCACTCTGACTTCTGCACACTTGTTTGAAGGCCTGTGTTAATCTGCCTGGTTTTGGCTGGAAACCTCTGGCACAGGTTAAAACTTGATRGTGTGGATGGTACAAGCAAGGCTGACATCTCACCAAAACTTTAATATCAAGAGAAAAATATAACAACAAAAAAAAAGGCTGTAATTTATTTAAAAAAATATAAAAATAGCAGAATCAAAGAACATCAAAGAGTTTATGGTAGGAAAAATCCCAAAAACCAAAAACTTAAGAAAGCTAGTGAATGTCTGTTACAAGAATACAGGAGATGAGCAGATGGATGGAGAAGAAACACAGAAAATTATGGAAATTAAGGAAAGCCAAACATTACAGCTATAAATCTCCAGTGGTTGTATGCTGTGTGGGGATTAATAAATTTCAAAGCTCTAAAATTGTCTCCCTACTCAGACCTTCACAGAAAACAAACCCATTACTTATGCTAATATAACTGTCCAACACACAAACCCCACACATCCATACGATTCCAGCTGGAAGCCATTAGTCTGCCTGGATTCCTCCAAGCAAACTACATTTTTCAGATAGAGTTTTACAAAGCTGTTGAGTCTTTACTACATGAGTTTTCCCTCTGATGTATCTGAGACAGAAAATCCATCAGCTTCACACTTCATTTGTGGTGACACATGCTATTCCCTTGGGAATTCTACAGCCACCCGGGATTTACAGCCCACTYCCAAGCTGCAATATTCCTGTCACTAAGCACTATGAAATCTGAATTTCTTTGCYTGAGGAAAACTTGTGGGACAAGTGCTAAAAACTAAAGGAATCCTGAGAAATGGGAGCCAAAAGGAACAATTTCCAATGATTTTTTGCCCAGAAGCTCAAGCTTCACTTTCTAGACAGACTCTTCTTCAACATAACTCAATGTTTCCCAGTGTAGAATTCATTGATTCTGGTTCTCTTCTTCCCCTGAAGGTTTGTGTTGATGAAAAGGGAGTCTCAGATCTCTMCAACACACACAAAAAGGGTCAGGAAGCTTTACAGCTGTGATCTGGACAGAGTTACAGCCCAAGTCAGAAAASTGGCCATGGAAAGGGAAGCTACTCYRTGYGCTGCTCAGCCAGCCGGCAGGTCAGCCYGGCCATGCCGCTGCTGGGTTTGTGTTCCACCCGTTCCCCCTTCAGAAGCAATAATCTGAGTTTCTATATTCCTGTTCACCCACTAATTTGCACATTTGGATTTAATACACTTGAAATCACTGCCTGTTCCACCRCGTTTGACTGAGATCAGTGCTGGGCTCCAGAGCAATGGGCAAAGATGGACAGAAAGGTGWAGGCACAGAGGATGTTGAACATATGAACATATCCTCCCAAATCAAGCCTAGAGGTGTTTCTTCAAGGAAAAGTTGTTTGTATCATTATTCAAGGACTGTATCCTATCAGAACGTACAGTTTTAAGCATAAACTAATCTTGCAAACCACTTTATTCTGCTTTTTTTTTTTTCATATTGCAAGATGTCTGTATGGGTGATGCAGACATCCTTTTTCTCATTCCTCAKCAGCCACTATCACTTTCTATATTTCCTGCTGATTACCAAATAAAGAGTAATTTCAGATCTTTTGGTTTTAAAATTACATTGGAACTACCTTCATGATCTACTCTAGTTGCATGCTGTCTCAGATCTGGTTTCAGTGTAAGCAACTGAAACATTTCTGCTGTACGAATTGCAGCAAGTAGATCAGTTCATAATCATTCAATTTATTCTTCCATAACTCTCTTGAACCAATAGATTTCAAATTCTGTGGTTCATATATGTGAAGTTTATCCCATGACAAATATAGAGGAGGGAATCACTTTTGCATGCTAGGAACTCAGCTAGAGGAGGTAATCCTAGCTGTAGCTCTTTCAAGTAGAAGAGAAATATTCCATAAAATCCAAACAACTTTCTTTCGTGTCAATGAAAGTTGAAATAGTGTCTGTATGTATTTTGTGAAAAAAAATTTATCTTTTCATAAAGTCATTAATAAATGTATATAATTGTTTTCTGAGGGGGGGTATAAAGAACTTACTATGAAAATGTTATGGGATACAAAAGCCACTGGAAGAATGACAACTCATGTATGATCTTTAAGCACAGCTTTAGCTGGAACACTTTCTCAAAAAATTCAATACTGTAGCTTTGCAGGATTGTGTGAAAGGCAAATAATATCAGCTGTTAGAGAGTATTGCAGGAAACCAGAAAGAAATTCAAAGTCAGTAAAAAAATTAATATCTCTAAACTAGCARGATTCTGATCCCTAATCACAGATGTCATGTGCTATTTTAAATGCCATGGTCTACCCTGCTTGGCTTCCCCTGCCACTCCAGAAAGATGCAGCTTTTTAGTTCTCTGTCTATGACATGAAATGGCACGAAGCATTTACATTAAAATATTTTAATGCCATTCTTAATGCCAGGGAAAAACCCTCTCTAATCCTGTCTGAAGTCATTTGCAGACAATGAATGGCTCTGAGGTAATGACTGCTTGTGGGTAACTTCCTTTTGGCCTAGCTTCAATCTTTCAATGGCACCAACTTCCAGCTCTCAGAAATAAGAAAGGCTTTTTCTTAAGCAGTTATCACAGCAATTCAGACTTCAGTCTGGTTCCTACTAGGACAGTTTCACATAAATTCCTATTTATGTGTGCTTGTAGGCCCTCTACTATAATTCCTAGAAAAAAAAATATAATTGATTTTTCAGCAATTCAAGTATACTGTAGATCCATTAAACAAATCATATAATTTAATAATGACTCTGATGACCAATGATATCCCCACGTATAAGCAGCAATGAAATTTCTCAACATTATCCTTGGCCTGGTACAGTAGGTTTGTTAAGAAAAATGCAAGTTTACTGCCTGAGGATGTTTCAAGTTCATTGGTCAAAGGGGCTGAAGTGAGTAATGATTGATTCATACCATTTCAAATAGAATACCTTTATCAGAAATAAAGCATCACTTCCAACACAGCACTTCAAAGAACGTGCTCAAGTCGCTGCCAGACTATCCCTAAAGGGACTTCCAACATCCTTTTGYTAAGTCAAGCAAATTCATGCTCTGTGTAACAATGGCTTCTCCTGTGCAATAATGTTCATCTGAAAACTCCTCTCAAGGCTCAGGCAGTGCTGAGCAGCCATTTCCATTTGTCTGTTTACATGGATCCAATGAAAGCTTTAAATACCACACATTTTCCTAATATCGGTAATAAAACTGAAATATTGCAATGGAATGCAGCAAAATACTCACAGTAATATCACACAAAAAGTTGAAAAATATCATAAAAAAGGCAGCCACTAAGCATAACTAGAAGCCTGTAAATCAAGAGATACCTGTTACATCTTTGTTGTGTGTAAGCTGAAAGAGGGACACAAAGAAGTCTTTTCTTGCAACTACACAGGGGAATTCTGGTGAGTTACCCCACAGAAAAGCTTCCAAGGRGATTTTTTTCTGCCTATGTGCCAATAGATAAATATGTACAATAACTGCCTTYGCTTTTTCTCAGGAGCAGACATTGTCCTAGTGGACACAGAGAGGATGTCTCACCCAAATTCAACATCAAAAGGTGTTTGAGGGGGAAACCACCCAAAGGCAGGGCTGCTACTGACAGATCAGACAGCAGGGATGCAGCAGTGGCAAAGGTGCAATTTAAGATTTATTGAATAGCTCCTACAATCCAAGCATGCTTCCAGCAAGACTGAGCCCATAATTCTTCCTTAATACACATCCTGTGCAGGATGTGTATTAAGGAATTTCTAACACTGATATGATTGACATCTTGAACTCAAGGGTGGAGCAAGGAGGAGGAAAGCATGGAATAATATTAAATCAGAGCTGTGCTGAAAGAAGGCTCACAAAAAAACTAAAAAACTCCTGATTTTGACTGATTTTGCACCCAAAATCCCAGAATTCTTCCCTTTAATTGTCCATCACATTTCTTAAGCATCATATTCTGAATGATTTGGATATCAGGTGAAAAAAGAAATCAAGCCTGAGGTTAAATTTGAGAAAATATAAGTAATTTAGAGCAAATTGCTAAGAAACAGAATTTTGCTGAACAATCATAGATATGCAAGAGTTCATGGAAGATAAATAACATGAGCTTTTAGCAAGCATTGTAAGTTCCTGGGAATGAAACCAAGAGTCACAAAAGAAATCAATAGAACTAAAAGGAAAACAGTGTTTCTAGTAGTAGGGCTTTGTGCCTCCAAATAACACTTGCTTTGTAGGTACTTTTAAAATAATACTGACATTTCAGGAAGCCTTTTGAGAGAAATTCCTGGTTACATTGCATTCTCTTCTTATTTAAATATACAAGTTCCCAGAATTAAGAGTTTGTTTTGGGTTTGTGGTTTAAATGCTTTTGTTTTTCATTAGTGTTTTCTGTCATGATTTGGAGAAGATAGAGACTGGAATATTTAATCAGCTTTCTATAAATATGGCAGACCACATCTTGTTCACTTTAATGAAATCATCTCAACAGTGGAGCCATTTGCAATGGCTTGTGCAGGTGAACAGGTGCTCTGCAAAGACTGGGCTGGCCCAGGTCCTGCAGTGCAGAATCTGCAGAAAGGGAGCAGCTCAAGAGCTGCAGAAACCTTCCTACATCCTACAAAATTATTTCCTATAAACACCTCCCAAGCATTTTCCTGCCACAGYAGTGATGAATACTTTTCCCATCCAGCTGAGAAGTAACTTCACCATCCAGCTCTACAAAACCAGCTGAAGTCTATGAGGCAATTGTATATGAAAATACATTAAATGCAGCTTTTTAGTGTTCACCATGATTCCATTGCAGGTAAAATCTCATGTTCATAATGTTTTCTTTATCTTACAGAAATTTTCTGGGATCCAAGGTTTTATTCTCTTTCTTGCTAAATCAGCTAAGCTGGAACAAGGGACTGATTTTTTTTTTTCCTTCAGAGGTACAGMCAGAAACCTCAGAAATGCCCATCAAACCACTGGGGACGTGCCCTAGSACATGGAGTTTGGTCTTGGTCACTCAGCAAGGATCTTGCTCTTTGTAAAAATAAATCCTGAGATGGGGTGGATGGAGTGAGATTTCAAGCTATGAAATAACAGAGGCTTCCATCTCTTACAGATGGGCATCCCTGAGTGCACATCACTGCTCTTAAGAATGCACTTAACACATAAATAAGAGATTTTGTGATACATTCCTGTTGGGTAAGAGAACAAAGCCTTGTTATTCCTAAGACTAATTTATATCTAACATTTMAAATCTCATCATCACATAGACTGCTGCTATTTTATTAGGATTGTTAGATTTTTTTTTTTAATAATAAAGGCAATAAAAAATGAAACAATACAGAAATGGGATTTAAAACTGAGAGTTTGATAGTCATTAAACAGAGAGAAGAGATATTAGGAGAGAGGGAATGGTGAAATCACTTGGTTCCAATTCCCCTCAGAACTGTGTTGCCAGAATCACTGCAGACAGAAAAGCAGTGCAGAGCCTCTCTTCTGTGCCACCATCCAGTCAGGCTTGCTGGGCTGCATGTTGAACTTCCCTCCTGAATACAACAATGAGAGAAGAAAATCCACTTGCAAGTGCACTTTTCCTCCTTTTCAGAGTCCCACTGAAGAAAACACTGATTTTCAAAAAGTCCCACTCCTTTGGGATGAGCACATTATTCATTCCTAATCATTGATCCTCAGTATTGTAATGTATAACTCTGTGCTTTAGGAGCCTTACCAAACCCTAGGAAGAAAGTGGTTTTTTTTATTATCTTATTTCTTTCTGTTTCGCTGTTGGTGCTCATAAACAACATAATCTCTTGCTCTACACTTAATTCTTCATTTCCTTGGAAACAGAAACCATAATAATGACCAGAGCTACCAGATATTATTACAATTTGAATAAATACAAGATAACCTAAAAATGAGAGTTAGATTTGTGACTAGGAGAAAGTGAAGGGTGTTGGAAAGTCACTTGAATTAGAAAAATTAAATGAAAATTTGAGCAATGATTTCACAGAAAGGACAGTATCTTCATCTATTCTTGCCACCTCTAAATGTGGTCATCTCTGAGCCAGAATTCAGCATGACAGGCTCCTTTCCAGCATGGCAAAGAAACATTCTCTTGTGATGAGCATCTCAGCTTGTACATGGGTGTATCTGTGTCACTGAAAGATTATTTTTGCTCCTTGGTACCACAGCTCACCCCAGCAGGTGGAAGCCATGAAACAATGGAAAAAACACAAGTGCTGGACCAGTGGGTTTCCATGGGAGCTGACGGATGTTTTCCAAAACATTCCATTTGTTTGTGAGAGTGGAAAGCTTCCTGTGGTTGAGACAGGTGTTTCAATCCAACTCCTATTCCTGCAGCGAAGAGCACTTCGATTTGCTTTTGCTGCTTCTAAGGAAATAATGTTTTCTTCCCTGTGAGATCACATAAATTGTAGCAGTTCAAAKGGCTCTTTTTTACTGCTAAGAAAATGTGCAGGATCAGGGAGTCTATGCCAAGGGTATGGTAGAAAATTATGCTGGAGGTGGGAGGAATGCACTGCACCATCAAYTCAGTACACTCTGACTTCCAAAGTTCAAAAGAGACATGGTAAGTGCCATTGGAACAGCTAGGATAAAAAAAAAATCTTCTTTTTGCAAAAGAAGACAATTACTTGCTAATAATATAAGACATTGCTTATGTAAAAGGGACAGAAAGAGTCTTAAATGGGTAGGGGAAAAAAAGCAAAATCTCAGCACGCAGGCTGGAAGACTGTGTCTGCAAAGGAGATGAGAAAGGAATTAATGCTGCTGAAATTACAGTTCTGACCCAACAGTTCTGGATACTGCTACTGACTCTACTGAAGATTCTGTGCCTGACTTTGAGAAATCCTCTCCTCTTCTTCAGTGAGCATAAAACAAATTCTGCTCTTTGCAGGCCAGGAACAAGAAAACTCAATTTGTCAATTTATACTGCCAGATCTTCATGGCAGTGTCTGATAAGAACCTGACACAATGAGGTTGTGATCTCTGATGCTTTCTGCAACATAAATAACACTAAAACTCGACTCTGGGTCATTTAAATACCACTCAGTGCATGTCAGATAAAAACCTTTGGAGGTTACCACAAGGTTTGTGATGCTCAGAACCAGGTCAATGAAATTCTGCATTCAAGGTTAATAAGAGAAATTGTGCCTACTCATGTTATGCACTGGAAAACAACAACAAACACTGTCAATACCTAATTTTAGCATCTCACACACAAGGTTGTTCTTAATAGAAAAAGCTAACAGCCCTTAGGAATGACAAGAACTTCACTGAGTTCAAGCATCAAACGCTGCATTTTTTTTCTCAGTGTATTTTTCAGGCAGTGTGTAACATAAATCCCTGCTTGTGACTTGCAAATACTCAACACTGGTCTAAGCTGTGCTCCCACTAAAGCCATCCATAAAGTCCTGTTGTCTCTAATGGCAACAGAGAAAGAGCTTTTGAAAATCTCACCTGTAATCAACAGTAAAGAGACTGAATCTACCTTAAGGTTAAGGTTCAAACCTAGGCAGTAAGTTGGGCTGTATCAAACTCAAGGTTCCTGAGCTGTCTTTCAGCCCCCTGTACATTTGTATTGTGCAGAAGTCTAATTATACATCCCACACACTCTCAGTGCCTCAGACACTGCACCAAGTGGTTGGTGCTCACATGTAATGAGGTCTCTTCAATAATTCATTTGATCCTCACTGCATTTGCAGCCCACCATCCCAGCCTGCTCTAGAGGCAGAGTTATCAATTTTCTCACAGTGGTTTCTATGGAGCTCATCACTACAATACATGAGTGCTCCAAATATTCATCACTTTCTTTCCAGAGCACCTCTGCGTGGGGAAGGGAAGATGTTATCCCATCACACAGATAGGGAGCTGAGTCAGAGAATGATTAAGGTCAAACATTTTGCTAATTTAGGGTGTTTAATTTCAGATGCCTGAGATCTGATTTTATTCAGAGCAATTATCATAACTTTATATAGTTGAGTGTAGCTCCTATCTAGTTCAATTGTAGTTAGAAATGTCTAGCACTTCTGAAAGTCAGAAAAAAGAAAGTTTAGAATCCAGACTCTTATTTAACAACTATAACCAGCTGAGCATTGGCAAAAAAAAAAGGGACAAATGGGGAAGAGCTAAACCTGTGAAAAATTTGGCCAAGGGTATCACTCAGAATGATGTASAAAATACAGCACAAAGGTGTGAGGAGCCCCATGACAGCATTTAACCTCCTCAGCTATCAGAATATCTTTCTTGGTCCTCATACTCCATCTGACATCTTCAATGACTGAGCCTGAAGTCCTAGATAATAACACATCAGTGTTTGGCTCCAAAAATCACTCTGAATAGCAAAGATTGCCCTTTTGAAAGTCCTTAAATAAGGCATTTTGGCTTCTTTCAAGGTTCCCAACATTTGGTTCAAAACTTATTTGCTTTTTTCTTTGGATAGGAGAGGTTGGTTTTGAATGGGTATTTCCACTTAGATGCACATGTCTGCATTTATTGCTTGATAATTTGTGAACATAATGAAAATAAAAGTAGTATCTTGAGTAGTTCATTAAAGGGCCATCATACTTCATAGAAAAATACTTCTTGAAACCAGCATTTTTTGGAGTTAATCAAGGGCCAGAATCCTTTCCAAAATACAGGGCTGTCCAGCCAGCCCTATGCCACTAACATTGCTAGAGCCAAAAGGAAGAGGAAAGACCATTTGGAGTATTTCAGGACAGCATCCATAGCTTCACATGCAGAATTTCCAGAGAGAACAAGAGGCAGAGGGTGATGATGATTTATTTTACTAGTCACTTCTCCTCATYCCCACATATATATTTTTAACACACTACATCTATTTTCAAGGGAAAGCTCYCCCTCCTCCAGCCTCCACACTTTCTCTAGGTCCTCTTGCCCTCATTAGTAGCTTAGAGAAAATGCTGTCACTTTGCCATGCTATGAAAAGCAGAAAGAGAGAAATTTCAGGGATYTTCCTGAAAACCTCATCATATTTCTTTTTTCATGTCCACAGAACCATCAGTCYAGGGGGACAGCCAAAAGCAGCTCTGTCCACCTGTCCCTCATGCCATTCCTACTTGCCCACTAAGGAATGACATGTGCTCTGCTGCTCAAGGGAAGCAAACACCTTTGCAAATTATAAAATAACTGCTTTCACTGGCAGTGACAGGAAACACTGAATTTCCTGGGAGAAAGTCTGAGGAAAGCACTGAAGGCATGGGAGGCAAGGGTCTGAGACAGAGCTGGATCATCAATTTGTGCCTCTGTCCTCTCCCTGTGGAAGGAGAAGCAGGAATTAAAGGTAAGAGTGCAGCCTCTCGCATTAGGAGGACTAAGAAGGCAGCCAAAAGAGTCTGTTCAGGCTTCATGAGCTCTGCCAGCCACTGAGGTTAAATTCATTAACAGCTGTGAGGTGCTCAGCACAGGAGGAGGCAATATCAGTGCCCCCAACAGGCACCTCTGGGGCTCATCTTATCCTGTCACTGCAAAGCACTGACCCACAGCACTTGGATATTTTTCTGACACAAAGCAKCAGATATCATGAAATTCTTCTTCCYTCAGGAAGAAATAACCAACCACTTCAAATTTAGAACCATCTGCTGGGGAAGGGCAGTATTTTCTACTAGTTTTTGAGAGTGGTACACCAGTCTGATTTTATTTCCCTGGTCAGTTATTACTTAGGCCAGTAGAAATCCAGTGAAAGCTGGAAAAATGCTGAATCTCCAAGGGGAGAGATAGTGCCTAACAYCTTTCTGAAAGCATTTTAGATTTCTTACAGTGATTTCTTGCTCTCAGGTTCAGAGTTCGTTGAATGCTGCCAGGCATGAGGATTCATTTGGAGATTTTCATCATGGCTTGTATGTCTGTATTTGCACACATGAGCATATATAATCAGTGTGCACATATTCTCCTGGTGGACTATTAAYATCCATGGATGCTTACTACAGTCTGGCTTAGGAGGAGATTCTTTGAAAGACTGTCAAATCTCTAGAAGTGCCCGTAAAGCTCCAAAGATCCAAGTGTGCCTGATCTCATTTACAAGAATCCAAACCTGAGCAGTGGAATGAATGATTGAATAAATCATTGTTAACATTCTCAAAATGCTTAAGCAATGTAGGACATGTCTACAAACTGCCTGAAGCCAGTGCTGACCCAAAGTGTTTGTCCCCACAGCACTGATCATCACTGCAATTCRTGGGCTTGGAGCCTGAAATGCAGGAGTAACACAGCCCTGGGCAAGGCACTTCATTCTTGTTTTAATCTTCCCCTTCTGCCAAGTGTGGGGAATGCAGTTTACCTACATCACTGAGATGTCAGAAAGAATATTTTTGAAAGCAATTCAAAGACATAAAGCATGAAGGATGAGTTAGGCATTATTRGTGTTATATGTGGAAAGAGCCATTTTAGCAACACACATCTTTCTGCRAGGAAGATATGTTTAAATAAGGTAACCCTATAATTAAAATTGATTTTCATTAATAATATAAATAGTTATTGCAGAGCATCTCCTGAGGTCTGAGATCTTTCAGAGTCTGTTATATTCCAACTAAAAAAAGAAAAAAAAMCCCATATTCTATAACTAAAATGACACTTCAGCTCCATTATTAACTCTTGGATGCAAAGGAAAAGGAAAAACTCAACAGGGCTATCTAATGCTCTAAAATCTGAGAAACTGCTGCCTTTTCCTTCTTAATGCTGCCCAAAAGACCACCCTMAGTTTCCTGAATTAAATGCCATCATTTGACTACACAGGAGTTCAAATGTGTTTGTTTCAAGTGTGCTATTTTTCAGATGTTTTCAAACGAAAACAGAGGGAAAAATAAATGACCAGTAATGAGAGAAAGCTTTTAAAAAACCATCCTTTTTAATAAGCAAGAAAACTGAGCTTTCAAAGCCCATGCATAAGCACCTGCATAATTGGCTGGGTTTTCAAGAGCACTGAGCTTTCAGTGGTCCCCAGTGAGACCAACAATAGCTTTTGGATGCTCAACAATTTATCACGACTCAACAATTTCTCCCCTGGGCATCATTTACCAACAATGTGGTCTACAGAAAGTGGAGACAGTTGAGACTGACATTTTTGGTTGGACTTGGAAAATTAACTGTATTAGGCTCCCTGAAAACAACAATTCCACTTATTTTCTTCCTGGATCTTACAGGAATAATAAAAAAAAAAAAGAAAAAGAGCAAATCAGACTTAATTTAAATGAGCACTGCACAGTAGGACTCAAATGCAAATGCTGTATCACGCTGGTAAAGGTTACATAAAGTAATGATTAATTACTCTTTTTCCCTGCTCAGGTTTTAGTTGTCTGTCAACAAAAGGTAGTAGATGATTGCCTGGCTAAAATAGGCATTATTTCCAGCTTTCTAATATCCCTGAAAAGCAAGCAGCAGTTCAATTTGCCAGCAATAATTTATTGTGTAGAATTAAWATTCTGCGAGCAATCTCTTCTCATMTGTTACTTTCAACATCTCTCACAACTATTTGATTTTCTTCCTGGGTTTTCATGCTAACTGGTCATCTCCTGCCAAATCCCAGCTAGCTAAATAAGTCCCTGAAGCTTGTTGAGTAGCTCTAGCTGTGTTTTATGCATGCAGAGTGCATTTCACAACAAACAGAATCACATCATTCAGCAGCATGACCAAGACAAAACTCAGGAGGACATTTGTCCCAAATGCTCTGAAAAGAAAAAAGAAAAGAGAAAAAAGAAAAAAGAAAAAAGAAAAAAGAAAAAAGAAAAAAGAAAAAAGAAAAAAGAAAAAAGAAAAAAGAAAAAAGAAAAAAGAAAGGAACTACCCCAGCTTATTAAAAGCTAAATAGTGTGGTCAGAGATTGAAGCATTGCCCAAATGACAAACAGAGTAAGTGGCTAGCAGGCAGTGAAATCTGCTGCTAAAAATGGACAGGAGCCTTCTGTGGCACCCTGAGCCATCTGCCTGTGCCTGAGCAGGATGCTGCAGCCAGGGAATGGGAAACAACAGAACCTCCAGAGCCCTCTGCAAACACCTCCCAGGCACTGAGAGGGGATCTGAGAGACCAGCAACAGCAGCAGCTGATTCTGCAGAAACCTCTCTTCCCTTAAATCTGTAATTCCTGCAGGCAAGGGTCACAGGTGGATTTTATTTATTTATTTGTCTATTTATTTCTATTAAAGAAAGCTCTCAATCTTTTCTTGTTCACTGAAATTCCACAAAATGGACAGGAGTGATTTTATCAGTCTTGAGCCAACAGTCTTGCTTGCTACAAATTTTTTGAGTATCCTCTCCTCCTTCACAGAATATTAAATGAAAAGAATAATGTAATGATAAGTCATATTTGCAAAGACAATCAGTACAAATGGATAAGTGAATGCCACATTTTTTTTGTAGACAGATCTTCACTTTTGCATACTGCCAACAYAACAAGTCTTGAAGAATCCCTTAACTGAAGTTGATCTATTCTTGATTTAGCTGTATTATCTGTGTTGATGAATACTACACAAAAGGCAGTTCAATTGATTTTTTGGCATGGGAGCCAAGCACTAATCATAATTGAAGGTTTCTATGATTGAAAGAAACTCTACAGAAACTGTCAAGACAATGAAAAGTAATGAAGTATAAACATCTGAGTGTCACCTCAATTCAGTCTCCTTGGAGCAACTGTCATCTCTTGTTTTAACAGCAGTTTCAGCAATAAAAATAGATAAAAGTTATGCATTACACCTGACAAGCAGCAAACCGCACATAAAAGTACAAACAATATTTGGTGAGTAGCTCACAACAACTGAATTCCTGATTTTTTCTCTTTAAACAACATAAACCATTACTCAAGAAATGGGCCAAGGAAAAATAAAACAAAGGCTCAGTGGGTATTGGAGGCTGTGTTTCTTGAAACTCATAGGAGCAAAAATGGAAGTGCCTGGTTAGAACTGAAGGAAAAATAATGTRGAAGATGGTTTGTAAAATGTGGATCACAGTCTCCCTGAACAGTGACTCCACAGAGGAGGAGCACACTCATGTAGATTCATTATAATCTCTCATGAATTTCTTCCCCAAACCTCTGCTACATCTATTCTTCTACACGGTGAGATTATGCACAATTTATGTACTACAGCCTTATAAGTTGCTGCAGCAACTTACAAGAAGAAAGAATCAATTCTTTCTCCAACTTTTTCATAGAGGCCAAAGAAAAATGACAAAAAAAGCTATTTGGGAAACAAAAGCAAAGACAAATAAGCTCTACTTGCAGAAAGAGGACAAGAAGTAGCATGAGCACAGACCATCCCAATAGGATTCATTTAGGATTATATTTTTAGCCTCAAGTACATTATTTCTCATGTGTATTTTACATGGCCTGTTGAGCTCAATTACTTCATATCTTTGTGTACATAGAGCAGTATTTCCAGAATGCTTTATTGCAGAAATAGCAACCAGCCAAGCCCTCTTTACTTTCCTAGAGAAAGATGGGAAAGAGATTTATGATGTTAATTGTGTGTGGGGGATGTAATTAACAGTTTTATCAAAGTTGGAGAAAAAAGTTTCAGTTTTCAGATATTTAAAACCTTTGAGAATAAACCCAGAAGTTTATTGCATGTTTGGGCAGCAGAAATATTTTTAGAACTAGTTTTTTGATTTGGTAATTCCTCGTCCCCTTAAATCCGATTTTAGTCTTTTCTGGTTTTACATTTTAATGTAGACACACACACATTRGGTAAAACTAGGTTTATGGTTCAAACATACTCAATATGAAACCATAGAATGGTTCTATATGGAATGGWTTGGATTGGAAGGGAACTTAGGACTAGACCATCTCATTCTGAGCCCCTGCCATGGGCAGGGACACCTTCCACTACCCCAGGTTGTTCCAAGCCCCATCCAACCTGGCCTTGGACACTTCCAGGGATGGGAGAGCCACAGTTTCTCTGGGCAGCCTCTTTCAGAGCCTCACCACACTCACAGTAAAGACTTCATTTCTAATATCTAATCTAACCCTATTCTTTCAGTTTAAAGCCATTATCCCTTGTCCCATCAYTACAKGCACCYATAGAAAGCCCCTTCYCACTCTCTCATRGCCCCATTTAGGCACTGGAAGGCTTTCTAAGGTCTCACCAGAGCCTTCTCTTCTCCAGGGTCAACAAACTCAACTCTCTCAGCCACAGGAGTGGTGCTCCAGGCCTCCAACCACCTTTGTGGCCTCCTCTGTCCTTCTCCTATCAGGAACCCCAGAGTTGAGGACAGRGCTCCAGGTGGGAATCACAGAGCAGAGTGAAAAGGGACAATCACCTCCCTCAACCTGTTGGCCACATTTCTGGTGATGCAGCCCAGGATGTGGTTGGGTTTCTGGGCTGCCAGYTTATTGTATTTGCATTTCTCCAAGGCAAAGGAAGGAATGATGAATCTGACTCCATGTTCTCAGAAGGCTAATTTATTATTTTCTGTTACTATATTATATTAAAGAATGCTAAACTAAATTATACTAAAGAGYACAGAAAGGGTACAGACAGAAGGCTGAAAGCTAATAATGAAAACTTGTGACTCTCTCCAGAGTCTCGACACAGCTTGGCCCTGATTGGCCAATGAGTGAAAAACAACTCACAGCAGAATCCACAGAACAATCACCTGTGGGTAAACCATCTCCAAACACATTCCAAAGGAGCAAAACACAGGAGAAGCAAATGAGATAATTATTGCTTTCATTTTTCTCTGAGGCTTCTCAGCTTCCCAGGARWAAAAATCATGGGAAAAGGGATTTTTCAGAAAATGTGAATGTGACACCAGCTCATGTTGAGCTTCTGGTCCACCAACACCCTSAGGTTCTTTTCCTCAGGGCTGCTCTCAAAGTCACCTGTCCCTCCCCTCCTTTCAACCCTGAGCCACAAAATTTTAGCCAGCTCCTCACCCGTCCCCAGGCAGAGCTCCATGGAGATTTGAAAGGKTTCTCCAATATATTTTGAGCTGGATGATTTAATGGGAATATCCTTGCCCAAATGAACTGCATTCTACAGAAAAACAGCCATGCATCATAGTTTCAAACAGCTGTAATTTACAGCAGAGAGATCACTGAAGACTTAAAACCTGGGCTTAGCCTGTGACAGGGGCTGTGTGCTATTGATCACCAGTCTCTCCAGAATTCACTGCAGGATGCTCCAGAAACAAAATAATAAAAAAAAGAAATTGCTCCCTTTTGGCATGACCAACAAGATGACAATTTATTTACTGATAACACTGATTTACTGCCCAGATGCTAAGGGCATTATAACTGACTGGAGAATATCTAAAATTTATAGGAGATTGCAGGAATTTTAGGAACAAACAGGAATTTATAGGAAGCACACTACATGATGATTTGGCAGGGAACCTACATGGTCCCCAAGTTCATTCTAGTTACCTCCCACTTCAAGGTCACAAGACCAGTGTGGACAGTATCTCCTCTCAAGAAAGAGGATAGGAGCCAAAGGGTGATAAAATAATTCTTCTGAAACAAGTAATGGGGAAACCAGACCCACAACCTTATTCCAATGTGTATCTAAGTCCTAATTTATATTGTGGTCCTAATCCTGAAGTCCATTCTCAGACAGAGAGAATGAGATGGGATCCATCAGATTTCCACACCTCTGAGGACCTAAGAGAAATCTGATTTCTGGAAGAAGCATTTTCTCTACCATGATAGAACAGTACAGAGAACTGTTYATATATCAGCAATTTCTATAATAAAAGCCATGTGAAAACAGATTCAATCAGCTGAAATAAGTCTGTTAGTWACAGGCTTGTTGTTGTTGTTGATTAAAAGCCTCAATTTTCTTCATAAGGGTTTTCAAAACAGTAAAAGGTAGTATAGGGACCAGCTCATGGCTTGATGAAGTCAGCTAATTTAATCTCAATGTAGACACTCATGCAAAACATCTCAAATTTTAGACACATAAACTTTCCAAAATTTCTTATAGTTCTGTTTCCACATGGATGCTCTGTCATCCTACAGCCCAGTRTCAACACTGAATTCCTTAACACATTTGAGGGAAAGATGCCTCATACACAGCAACTCACTCTTGTAGTCTCCCAGGAGGGCTTGGGAAAGGCCAGTTTGTAAACACGGCACAAAACTAAAAGAAGACATCATCTATTTACTTATTATCACTCTCAGAGGTGGGAAGGCAACATTTCTCAAGCAAAGGAGTAGTAACTGAGGTTAGCTGGTCCTGCCAAGAGATCCTGATTTGGACAAGCAAGCACTGAACAGCCCTCAGCGACCAAAGTCAAAGCATTTCTCAATCAATATAATCTCCCTAATGCACAAACTTTATGTGCTAAGTACTTTCCAGGGCTGTTTCAATCAATTTCTCCTTGGATTTTTCTGTCCCATATTTTTACAAGTGTTCTTTATCTGGCTTGTTTAGCTTGTTGGAATAAAACTTCCAATTATACCAGGACTTGCAATGACAAAGTCARCCACCAACATAATCCATGTAAAACCATGTGCTGTACCTTACGAGGAAAACACCATGGAAAATAAATCAATTTAATGCAACTGCACCCTCCAATAATTAAGCTCACAAAGATTAATCTCAAATCCTTGTTAGAGTCAATGGATCAACATTCTCAGCAATGTTTGTAAATTAACTTCTAAATCACAGATATTGGGACATGAAAATTAGGAAGGTTGTTAGTATATTAGATTCAACTACACTCTGATGTGCCAGGGATTCTTATGAAGAAGCAAAGTTGAAAAAAAATTTTCTTGCTTTGAGGACTAATCAATGCTTATTATACTCACTGCAATGGCATCTGCAGAATCTCAAATTTAGGTAATAAATAAAAAGAAGTTTTGTGATGTTTCCCCACCTTGAGCAATTGCTCCTTTTTCTCTAACACCCCCATATCTCAGAGTAGTAACAACCATGAAGTTTTTCCTTACTATATCCTTCAAGCTATATCATCTGATTTTCCATGTATCAACCCATGCCTCTTCTCTCTCTCATTTAATATGAGCTAAGTTGCATTATGTTTTTCCTGTCTATCCTTGAGTTTCTTTCTGTCAGTAGGCACAAAATGCTGCAAGTGCATCTGAAAATAACCTGTTTGCTCCTGGCCATGAAAACAGAAAAATCAAAGTGTGAGACTCAGCACACTTAAGCATAGTTACAATTTAGTTTACCATTTGTTAATTCCAACAACCACATTAAGATTAAGTATCAGACCCCTTTAAACCCAACACAAAAAGAGTTGAGAGGTTGGTCACGGTGTGTGATTAAGTTAAATTAATGACCCAAAATGCATTCCACATAATATGCTATTACATGTTTATTACAGTATCTYTGACAGTCTAAATTAACTATAAATTAAAGTCTAAGTTGTGATTTCACTTTTGACAATATCTTACTACAACTAAGTCTTAAATATCTGCATGTAAYGATTTGGCCACAGACATAACTGAAGGTAATGGAGTTAAAAACTGCAGACTAATTGCTGCAGATGAAGCCTTATTATCTCTCCAATTTCAAGCTCAGCAGCAGTTAAACTGCAGTAGAAACTACCTTAGCCAAAGCATTGTGAAACTTTGGGTAAAATTAATTTTTACTTTACATATGTTATGATGTTATAAACAATAAAATGAACAGTCATTTGTTTTCAGACCAAAAAGGGATGTTAAGATGAAGGGTTAAAAAAAAAGACAACAATTCAGCCTCCAGATCTGCCTGGTTTTGCTGTTTCATTCAAACTCATGAATGGTTTTTTTGCATGTTTTTTAACTTGTAAGCTTAGCTTGACTCATCAAAARTGTTTCCTTCAGTGTCTCTCACCCTCCTTCTCCATGAGACACGCTCAGGGCTTGGCTCCCTGCTCAGCTTAGACTTGTGTATTTATGGAGGTGCAATGGGGGCACGAGGCACCCTGGGGTGGGTGGTGGGTGCCCACCAAAGGGCTGAAAGGGACTAAAAGGGACACACCAAGCTTGAGGGAGCAGCAGAGATGATGTCTGGATGCTTCTGCTCCCTTGTGACTCACCAGGATCCCGCCACTGTCTCTTCTCCATCCCTGCACTCATCAACTCTAACAAAACTGGTCCATCCTCTGCCCATAATAATCTTCATTTCAGCTTTTTTAAGGTGGTTGTTTGAGACAGGGAAATGCTCCTCCCTCACCAGCAGAGCAAGGAGGTTGTCTCATCCTTTCACCAGCCTCTCTTGCCAAGGCCATTAGCCCAGAGGCACATTCCCAGGTGCTGGCACTGCAGGGCCATTTGACCAGACAAGATCCCAAAGCAGAGCCTCTGTTATGCCTCCGTGAGCAGATGTTGTTCAGCAGTCTAGGGCAAAACCCTCTCTGAGAAATTACTGTCTCTCTGCACTTTTCACCTGCAATTTCTTTCACAAAATTGTATCTCATAATAGTAATAGCCCTACATTTCTTGCCACTGGGCATTTATCATGCAGACAGCACACAGGTTGTCTCTCAACAAAAAGCTTCAGTCCAGCAGCAGTAAGGGCAGAGGTAAGCAGGGCACTCAGGGATGGGGAGTACAAGGGAAAATGAGAGAAGAAGAGCCCTTCCCTGAGCAAGAGGGGGATGATCTTGGTCATTTTCTCCCTTTTGTTGCTTTGGAAATCTTTTTCCCAGCTGGTAAAGACAGCTGCTGCCTTTCCCCACTATATCCTTCACACAAAAAGCAGGCCATGTCTCTGGTTACTGTGTTATTTAAGAACTTGTTTTAAAGGCAGGGTTTTTCTCTCAGGGTATCTGAGAGCTACCCAAAATAAATCCCTCTTTGCTGCTTTGCTCAAGGCAGGCAGGTGAACAGGGGCCTGAAGCCCCTTCCTCCACAAGCATCTTTCACCACCAAATCTCTGAAAAACGCCAATCACTTGTTTTTAAAATTTTAAAAGTTTAATAGTAATAAAATGGTTATAAAAACAGTAATATAATTAGAGTAATAATAATTTGGACAATTTAAATTAGGACAATATGAGACAGTAGAAACAAAGGGTTACAGATGYCCGGGTACCTTTTTCTGGGCAGCACGAGCCTGAAGAAGAACACCCGTTAACAAACAGAGGATTAACCCTTAAAATCAATAGCCTATTGCATATTCATACATCTCATACATGATGCATAAATTCAATTCAAACACAGGATTCTGTCTGGTCATCATCAGCTTCTTCCTCTGAATCCTAACAGCGCCTTCGAGGCAGGAAGTAGCTCCTTTCTTCTGATAAGAGGGCAATAAATTCTTTTTCTCTGAAAGATTCAGGTGTCCTGTGGCTGCTATCTTGCTGCAAGTCCTTTCTTTAAAAAAAGTATCCTACATAGCATAGTTTCTATTTTAACATTTTTTTATAACCCAAAACTATAACATACTACTTAAGAGAATTAACACAGCTTTACTTTCTAACMCAACACATATAATATTCATTTTAACATTTGCAAAAAGCCAATCATGAAATATGAATTTCTCACAAAATTYAATCCTACTTCTGCTTCTGTAATTCCCATAACTAGTTCAGAGAGTTAACAGCCACTCTCTAGCCCCCTCACCATCTCCTCTCTCACGGATCACAGAAAASTTAGGGYTGGAAGGGACCTCTGAAGATCAGCAGTTTCCTAAATTTTATACAGTAAAGGATTTTATATAGTGAAGGACTATCACTAATGGAGCAGGGAAGTAGCTATGTCCTCTCCACTACCATCACACTTCAGAGCTTCCAGCGACTTCCACAACTTTTTTCAGGACTTTCTCTCTACACCCACCAGACCCTGGGCTCCAGCCTTGGCTCATCTCCTCATCCTGACTTTCAGGAAGATACTCCCCATCCATCAGCCTGCCCACCACCAAACTTCATCTTCTGGCTTCCATTTCTGAAAGGTTTTGGTTTAACCTATGACCACACATATCCTTGGCTCATCATCCCCCCATTTACATTTTCACTTAACCTCCCTGGCTCCCAATTATACTGCAGTACTTCTTCTGAAAAAGATATTAATTACTCCTTCTCTGAAAAGGTCTCTGTATGATGCAATGGAGAGCTGAAAGATGCATCTCCATCTTACCTTAAAGCATAAAATTGCTTCAAGTTCCCAAAATCTTAAAATCATRCAATTCTGTGCATTATCTCTCTCTCATTTGCAAGTTTGCTCATAACTGTCTCAAGTCCTGACAGCATTTACCTTTATCTTGGTATTTTTCTGCTGAAATTCTCATTCGTATCTAAACCGTCAGAATGAGTTTTAACTTTCAGGTTTTCTCCTGTGACCCTTTCCCCACATTCYCCAAACATCAAGAAGAGCATCTCTCTGATATCTCAGGTACTTCTGCAGCCTGAGTTACTATGGTATCTCAGAACTCCATATTTCACACAGCTGTCCTCAGGAGACTCCCAGATATTTTTTTCCCTCCCCAGTTTTAGGTAACATGGACTATCTCAGCAGAGGAGAAGCTGCTGACTGTCACTAAGGACCCAACACTCTTGCTCAAAGCCACAGTGGATGTCTGCACACAGGAAGGACTAAGTTCCATACTCCAATTGTCATTCAAAGCCAGTGAATAATCYCACACAAAATTTGTCATTAAATCAGAAATTCATATTAACTTGTCTTTCCATTCTTGACCCCCTTCATTGATTTCAAATACAGGTCCCTTCCAAATTTATTTTTAACAAAGGTTTTAAACTTGCTGAATACACCCCTCTCACAGTTAGWTCTTCACATCTTCACATCTGCACTTTGCAGGAGTTTGCAAAGCTTTCCTGGTCCATTGCTGCTGGCACTCTCCTTTCTCTGATTCTTTTTCATTTCCTTACATCCTACTTAAGAATCAGAGTGGGCAGAACAGAAAGGTGAAATAAAAGATGAAAAAAAAAATGGACAAAAGATCAAAAAATGTGAATATAAAACATAGAGAATATACCGTGTTAAAAAATAGACATTACTGTMCTCTACATCATTTTAAAAGTGCTGCCTTCTCTCACATCATCCAAAGTGACCATGATTCACCASAATTTAATGCCTGATAAAGACCACAGTGAAGCAGCATTAAAGAACTGAAAGCAGGTACAACCACTGTTCATGAAATGCCCGTAGCAATGCACAGCACTGCTAATGGACCACAACTGCAATGACACATCAAATTCTGTGAGAGTCCTGTGGCATTCAAACACAGCCCCATGACCCCAGATAAACAGTGAACATCAGAGACAGATTATTCTGCCCTTATCCAACAGAAAAAAAAAATTAATCTGAAAGAATGCAACATAAGTCACCTCTGCCAGGAATGRAGGGAGCAGCTGTACCAAGGACAGTGGCAGAGCACATCCCACTCGGTCAAGGTATGAAGAGCATGTAAAATTTACACAATCTTAAGCAGCATCTTTGAGAAATGTACAAACTTTAGAGGCTGTGGCCTTCCAGAAGCATTTCTACTTCAGCATTGGATACTGAAAAGACTTCTCTGCAGTCTCTTCTTTTTGAGACACCAGTTTGACACCAAACATGTTCCTTTCCACCTCTGTCTCCCCCTCCCCATCCCTTAGCTGACAGCATTCCTTGTGGCAAACTAATAGCTAGAAAACACTGCCAGTTTGATGCAATTCCACRGTCTTGAATACAGTGTTCTAGGGAGTGCTATTACAGAAATTTAATCTCTTGAGGAATAGATCAGATACCATTAGGAGAATGAAAAAATGTTCTCTATGATTCCTGGAGTGTCACCATAGGACACGAAAAAACACAAGYGCACACCACTGTTCTCAAGGTGAAGAAAAAAGGGAAGTTTATTTTCTGACTCCAACATTTATAGTTTTCCAAAAGTGGCAGTGACACCTCTCCAATGACACTGGGCAAACCAACAGTCCATCAACTTTCTCCTCCTCCATAAAGGAATGCAACACAATAAGTTATTTACAGAAAGTGTGTGAGAAAGTTCACTACAAGAATGTCAACATCAGAAGGCTTACAAAGTCTTAAAAAACCAGGGTGACACTGGAGAAAGCCTGTGCTGGTCTAAAATAAGACATGTAATTTAAAGAGTTGTTATCAAGAAAAAAAGTATTTTTTAATAATAAATAATATTTAAATATTAATAATAAAAAGTATTCTATATGAGTAAATTTATTTAAAAAAAAATTATGCCCTCAAACAGCAAATACTAAACAGTTCCATTAAAATTAAAGAGACCTATTGCTTTCTATGCAAATCAGAGCTTTCTCCTTTTTCCCTTCTCTTTGGCAGACACCTCCCCAAAGTGGGCATTGCCCCTGATTTCTGCACAGCTGTAATAACCTGAGCCAGAATATCTCAAGGAGAATGAGGGATGCTCACAAGCAGGGCCTCACCTTTGGGTTGTGACAGTTCTCAGCTCCAGCCAGGAGTGTGGGAGCTCTGCTGTCACAAGTCACTGAGATAACACACTAAATTAGCTCATCTCCCAGGAGACTCACTCCCACCTGTTCAACAGCTCCAGGCCAGGCTCCTTTCAGCCCAGTGCAGSATCTGGGCACCTCAGAGCTATTCCATGGTGCTGTTCCATTCCTCCGCATGGATTCTGTGCCACTGGGGAGTCTGACTGTGCCAGATAATGGCTTTGTGAATCAGAGCTTTCTTGTGAATTCACAGCTCAATCTGCTTACAAACATTCAGTTAAAATGTGGAACTTCAAACCTTGCTAAAAAAGAGAGAGGGCTCAGCAGTGGCTCTTTGTGATCTAGCATACAACAGAAATATATTGACAAATAAAAGGGCAAAGTCCCTTCCCTGCTTCAAAGAGATAAAATTCACAACTTATAATTCACCACTGTACAGCACTGCCTGTTTACAATGTGAAGGGATCTTGCACTCTTTGGACATAATTTGTATTGCTCATGTGCTGTAGGGAGGCTTTGCTGTCACAGAGAATCAGGATTGTTGCATTCTTTCGTGCAAAGCATGTAGAACCAACCAAGACATTTGGTACCCAGGGGCAGTGATTTTCTGGACAGCAGCCAAGTGAGCAGAGAAGATCTGGAATGATTTTAAGTCACACCTCAGAGGAAAAAAAAATATGTATACAAATATAAGGATATCTTTGGATACAGGTATGTAGATCACATGAAGTTTGACTTTTARTCTTTTTGTTCCTTTCAGAACTGCACTACTGACCAAATCTCTCAGTTGTGCACAGCTCCCATGCTCTCACTCACATTTTGCAGTAGACTCAGAGTACAGAAACTGGCTTCATTTCAGAAGATCCTTAGAGAGAAGATGCTGAACAGCTACTAAAGAACATGCACACCAGCCTGGAATTTGTTTGAAATAATCCCCCAATAAAAAATATGTATTTGGGACCTCAATATCATCTCTTTGACTCTCACAGGGTGGGTACACACCACTTCCCAATGTGAGCACACCCATATTTTTTAGTTTAATCTACTCTGGGAATGAATTAACAGCACAGGACTCAGCTCACAATGATAGAGAACATTTACCACCTTGCAGGAAGACAGCAGGACACACAGGGATTGGCATCCCCTGGTACAGGAATCCCAGAAYTACCTGAATTAAAACAACACAGGGGGACTGTCTGCATAATGCAGCTGAAGTGCACACTTAGCTTCTCATTTGGATAAAGTTACACAAGTGGAGGCACATTTCAGGATAGTATATTAGATACTCTAACTGTACTCACTCTTCAAGATACTACAGGCTATTTCTGTGAAGTAGAGTGGCAGGGGAACATTAGCAACATGAAATATTAATCTTTCCATCATTTTATTCTTGAGTCTGGCCTAGGTTTTCCAAGTAAAATGTGYTCTCTTTGCACTTGAAGACACCAATGGATTTGGAATTCCAGCTGTTCTGTAAAATTCAGTAGTGATTACCTTAATGACAGCTAATAGGCAGAACTGTTCTATTGATCTGATTCCACTCCTCCACAGAGCCCACTTCAATAAGGCAGCCCTCAAGCTATTTTGTCTCCTCACTTATTTTTTGGTCTTTTACATGGATTCCATGCAGTCATTAACAACCTTGTCTAGGACACGAGCACATTTCAGAACAGGATCTTGCTCCCCATAAGCCCTTGACAGTTCTTTTCTACACAGCAAAAGAAATGAGAACAATTCCTGTCCTCAGTGTTCAAATACCCAATTAACCAATCAACCCTTTAAATATGTTTTATAAAAATTGTTCTTTGAGAATCTGTGATCCTGTTATACCTGATATGCTGACTCACTTTTTAAAATATTTAAAAGACTCATTTTAGCATTATGCCTGTTACCACATTTTCATTAAAAAATCAGCCTCCTTATCTTTATATATGACTGCAGAGCTATTTGCATTCCCAAAGGCCATTAAAAGTAGMAAGAATTGGGCTAAACTAAGATAACAAATTTACAGGCTTATGTTAAAACACAGAGATCTTCAGCCTGTATAAATAGCTAAAGCCTTGTCAGAGTACTTGACCTGCTGTTGCTATTTTCTCCCCTTTCTTAATGGAAAAGTGTTTTAATGGCATATCCACACATCCAGCTAGCAAACCCYGAGGGGGAGAACAAGGTTCTCAAGTCCTCTTGAGCCAGACCCTGAGCCTATCAGTGTCTGCCACGCACTCCTGAGCTCTGGGTAGAGCAGGAAGCAGCTGTGCTGATGGTGCACTGCACCGTGCCCAACTCCAGCCTCGGAACAAGGAACCACAGCTGCACCAGGAGCAGCCAGGAGCACAGAGACAGCCACGTCCAGCTCCCTTCTTGATCAAGCAATCACAGCTTGACAGTAACAGACAGCATTACTTATCACTTACAGAATGTTCTCTGTACRTGATGTCCAAAAGACTTAAGAGTTCAGACCCATGGGACAGATAAGCAAGGAGATAAATGACTGGAATTCTGAGCAGTTCAACTGGCATGGAGGTGAGCAGCACTGCTTATCAGAAAGGAATTGTGTAGAAACATTTTTAATTACCTGAGGAAGAAAGGGATTGCCTGCCTTCAGCAGCTAAAGCAGTGCTCTGCTTATCTCCACATCCCAATCATTTTCTAATTATTATCATTTYTGTAAATCTCAAGACAGAACACAACTTCATTTGCATACAGACACATGAGTCTAAAGTAGATTTTTAAATTTATGCCTGCAAAGATTCTGCAGACATTTTCAAATTTTCCCCACCCTGTTCCTGCAGTGYCTATTCATGGCCAGCTTCTGTTTGGGTTAGTATGGTAGGACACAGCACAGATTTAAGCCAACTGTGACACTTGCTTGCCTCTGGATCCAGGGAATGTCACAGCAAGGAACACAGAAAAGGGATGGACAGGATCTCTTACGACAGCAGCAGCTGCTACTGAAAGAGACTCAGTCCTCTACAGCCAGACCAGCACTTTGCCTTCAATTTTTCTCCAAGCTACATTTTCCAGTTTCTTGATCACTTTTAAGCAAGGAAAAAAAGCTCAGTAATTCTTGATATGCATAAGCCTGGAAATAGAATTTCAGCTAGAAATAGAATTTGAATAGAGCCTTTTTTCAGTTATGAACAGTTTTAGATAAAATAAGGGTTTAGATCTACTTTTGGTGTTGGAAGATAAAAGTGCACTCAAATCAATAGACAGAGATTGGATTCAGCCCCCTGCTGTCAAGCCATTTTACTAATAATGTATTGTGAAAACAATAAAAGAAATGATGGCAGTGAGCAAAGTTGCTCACAGACTCAGACATTAATATTCATCAATATGATTGATATTTATATATTCTTGATATTTCTATTTCACGCTCACACTAGGGCAGAGCTGAAAGAGCACGTACTCCCAGAATATTTAAGTGTACCATATGGGTATAATTGCATTTCAGCCAGTTATGGAATATACTCAATCAAGATTCTGCATATACTAAAGAYCTATTCTGAGCATTTTGTACTTCATGTAGGAAGACCAAAGTAGCAAAGACATGGCATGCCCACAGCAAAATGGCATTAGGCAGGTAACACTACTTGGAACAAAACCACCCCTGCCTTATRAAAATGCAACACATACTTCTTGACTCACAAAACTCAACACTTTTACACAGCTTTAAGARGGAGGAAGGGACAGCCCCAAAGTCCTCTTTGTTCAGAAAAGGCACTTAYAAACCCCTGCCTCTCAGAAACACAGGTAGACTTTTTTTAACCTGCAGCAAACAGTGACAAAAATATATATTCCAAAATCATTGAAGAGGCAAGAAAAGTCCACCACGGCAGGGTTAGATGAATGCATGGTTTCCTAACCCCAAGTATCAGTTATTTTCTTCTTGTTTTCTCTGAACCATTGAGCCTGTCTGTTTTGGTCATTGGTATAATGTCACCCTGAAAATGCAGATTATATGATGCTATTTGTGGTGCTTAGTGTCTTCCCATGCACCCTCCTTCCCTAAAATACCGTACCAAAAAGAAAAAAAAAGAARAACAGTACGTGAGGCTCTCAGCCTATCACTCCAGGAAGAACTATTTTAAGAATTAATTTGTGCCCTGAGAGATCTGTTTAAATTATCCTCCTGTGCTGTCCTAACCAAAGATTAAAGTGGAGAACTTCCAATATCTTAAGGAGATGAGGAACARTTGCAGAACTGGAGGGTCTGGGCTCCACCGCGGTGCCCCAGCACAGGGAGGGGAAGGTGGGGATGAGGAGAAGGGAGATGTTGATGTGCCAAGTGCCCCCAGAGCCCAGGAACATTCACCAGCCTCAGCTGGAGCTCCGAGATTGCAGCCAGACTTTCCCTTATGCCACCACTTCTCAACTCTGCCCATCCTTTATAGCTGAGGATATTTTTCCCTTTTTTTTCTGYCGCCCGCTGCTTTTTAGACAGGGAAAGTTTTGACTTCATTCCATCCTGGTAAATGCAGGCAGAGAGGAATATCCTCCAAAATACAGGCTTGAGAGAGAAAATGAAACCTTTAACTTTCTACCTCTCCAGAAACACAAAGAGCACCTACCAAGAGAAATAGATTAACAGAGTTTAGATATGCTGTGAGCACAGCAATTTGCCCCAAAGCCTGTAGGAGTTTTACCTACTTGCAGCTGCTTTTTGCCCCCACTGCCATCCTTCTTGCTTGTGCATAGCCTGGGCACACACTGTACCCTGAAGTGCCYCTCCAAGACAATGCCAGGCAAGAAAAATTCACTGAAAGTGCATGACAAAGTCAGAAGCTGCACACGACTTTTACAATTTTATATCTATCTGCAGAAGGGCTTTTAAACACCCTTGCCCCCTTCTTCCAGTGAGAAAGGGCCTCCATCCCAACACACTCCCCCTCCCAGCACAYATGTAAGGAACAAGTTACAGAACAAACCTCTATTGCCTTCAGCAAGAGGCGCAGGCTGTTAAAATTATCGCAATTTCAGCTTTCCCCCCAAGTCTGCACACACGCCGAGAAAGCARACCTTGAACCCAGCTACACAGCACTTCCCTCCTGCCACTGGCTGGTGACTCAGTTGACAATTTTAAGAACACACACCAAAAAGATTTTTCTAAAAATCATAACAATCATATGAGAAACACAAAGCTACACATTGCAAATCTGTATCTGTTTGAAATTGAGGAAAATAAGCATTACCTGGTCTTGCTGTTGGGCTTGTTTCCCTGATGCATTTTGCTCCTTGGCTGTAGTCATGCTCACCTATTTGTGCCCACTGCAGTGGCAAACAGGATTTTACTCTGTGTGTGTGTGTGTGTGTGTAAGCTTGTCTGTGTGTTCAGACATACACGCACACACACACACACACACAAAGACTAAAGGGATACGGATGAGTAACTAGTCCATCACTTAATCACCAGCTGAGAAATTTCCCACCCCCACAAAAAGAAATAAATAAAAATGCAATGTAAAAAAGCACTAGTCTGGCTGTCTTCCCCCTTGAGCCTCCAAAATAAAAAGCAGAAGCAGGAGCAGAGAGAAGGATGCTGTGGGGGCTTCTTCAATTAGCAACAGCCTCTGCAATCGTCACAGAAACAATGATAACTGCTTGGCAACCAGCAACTGGCAGCTCGGAGCCGGAGGCAGCGATGTGGTCCTCGCTCCCTCCCCACCTCCACGGCGGCCGCCCGCGCCTTGCGCATGCACCGGGCTGCCGGGGCTGGCGGTGCGTTCGCCGGGATGTGCGCGGCCGGCCCTGCTCCATCCCCCTCCCGGGGCGGCGGAGAGCGGGGCCGCTGCCCCGTCCTTCATCCCCCGGGGGCCGCTGCCCCATCCCGCATCCCCCATCCTGCATCCCCGGGGACCGCTGCCCCATCCCGCATCCCCCGTCCTTTATCCCGCGGGGCCGCTGCCCCGTCCTTCATCCCCCGGGGGCCGCTGCCCCGTCCTTCATCCCCCGGGGGCCGCTGCCCCATCCCGCATCCCCCGTCCTTTATCCCGCGGGGCCGCTGCCCCGTCCTTCATCCCCTGGGGGCCGCTGCCCCATCCCGCATCCCCCGTCCTTTATCCCGCGGGGCCGCTGCCCCATCCCTCATTCGCCGGGGGCCGCTGCCCCATCCCGCATCCCCCGTCCCGCATCTCCGCGGGGCCGCGCACCCGCGGAGTTTCTGGCAGGCGCGCTCCCGTCTTCTCGTAACTTGCGGAGGCTCCGTCAGTGCCCGGCTCTGAAGCAGAGCCGTGCCAAGGGCAGAGCTGCCCAGCAGAGCCGTGCCCAGGGCAGCCCCTGCCCCGCTGCCAGCGCGGCTCCCGAGGATGCCGCGCTCTGCCGGGGTACCCAGAGACGGGACAGACGCTCCGGGGAGCTGCCCCGTCCCTGCCAAAGGGTGAAACGTGGCCCTCAGCCTCCCCCAGCCCCCTCCCTGTCCCCGATGTGCCGGGGGCCACCGTGCGTGTCTGCTGGGGCGGCTGCCATGTAGGTCACGTTGCAGGGTGACACGCGGGCACGCGTTCCCTGCTGCAGCTCGCTCCCTGCAGCTTCTCTGCCATAGCAGAGATCTCTCCGGCTCATCGGAGCTGTCGAAGGGGGCTCCCGAGCCCGCTCGCCCGCCTGGCTGCCAGCACGGGCTGACACGGGCGGTGCCGAGCACGGGGCACGGCCGGAGCCACGCTCCGGGATGGAGCCCTCGCATGGGTGGACCAAACTCAGAGCRGCACAGTTCAGTGTTTGCTCGGGACTGATGGAGCCCTCACGCACCCCAACATCTGGTGACACGAAAATGGCACGTTTGCTGCCTCTCCCATCTTCACCTCCTACCCAGCACAGCCGGGATGGAGCTCAGAGCTGTGCCCAGGGCTGTAGTGCGGTGTAAAGATAAATGTTCTCTCACTCRCGTGGTACCGGGATCTCGGCTGAGCCTCCGAGGAAAGGGAACATCACAGTGTTTATCTGACAGGGAAGTGATTATGCCTCATTTGTTACCCAATTTTACAGCACGGATTTGTTACACAAGGTCACATTCACCAACACCTTTGCAATGTCTCCTGGGATAATTTTGATCCTTGTTTCATGAACAGACCAAAGCCAAGCCAAGTTTCCCTAAAGATATCTACAAGGCACCACTCAGGCTCCCTAACTGTTTCTGCATTTTCACCATGACATTCACAGGAGTTCATAAGAACCGTGGCATAAAGGATCTGCAACACAGAATTGTGCTGGTAGTAAACTAGTAAACCTTGCCTTTTCCCCGGTGCCACAATCCAGGCAACAGCTCATTTAAAAAGTAAGTGAATAGCACCTCCCTAACAAGAAACAATAATTTGCATTCAAATCTAACAGTCTGTGTTGATTTCTTGCTGAATTATACTCTGACACAGTCCTAGCTTACATTGCAATTCCATCCCTTTAGTCCCCATAGTTTAAGTCACAGTATTATCTAAATGTTTACTGTGAGGTTGTTTTTCATACATTTTTCCCCAGCCATCAGAACAGAATTGTTTTCAAGGTTTTATATAAGTGGATCAGTTTGAATTTTCCAATTGGCTTGGTCTACTTTTCTACCTGTTGTGAGTGGTAATGAAGGCTTGCTTTACTCYACAATTCTGCTATTTTTCTTTCCAAGAGGAATTCAAATAAAACAAAACTGTATTTGGAATTGGTGTGTTGGTTTGGGGTTTTTTGTTCTGAGATTTTTGTTGTTTAGTTGGTTGGTTTTTATTTTACTCCTCCACTGTACATGCTGGAAATTTCTGCAAAACAGATCCCTTTTTAAAACATGGACCATTCCCTGTATCTCTGACCCTTCAGTACCTACACTGGCAACCACTAAAATTAATTGCACTGCACACCCTCCCCCTGCAGATTCAATTCTTTCACAGTTAACAACTTTAGACAGAGTTTTAACTGTTGTTCTGGAAATGGCCACTCTCCCTTACAACGTAGATTTTTTTCCCACTAAGCTTGTCGTTGGACACAGGAGAAGTTAATTGTGCTAATTAGTCCAGCAGTTAGCTATGCAAATGCACGTGGCTGAGCCTCATTACAGGGGTGCATTAGGAGGCTGCTGTTCTGACTGCATCTCCCAGTGCTTGGCACAGCCACCCCAGTGTTTCTGAAATGCTTTGATCTCCCTCATTGTCACCCCCGACCAGGGCAGGCTGTCCCACCCCCTCAGGTGGCCACCAGCTGCTCGCTGCCTGAGCATGTGGCAGCAGGGGCAGTGACATCCTCGAGCTCTCTGTCACCCTCCAGCCTCCATCAAAGGGGTTCTGAGGTTGCCAAACACCTCCTGGGGAGACGCTGGAGGAGGAGCAGTGGCCACTGCCATTCAGAGGAGATTATTAGTCCCAGGCAGAGAATGATCTCCTCACACAGCAGCAGGGCGAGGCTGTCCCCCCTGACCTCTGGGCAGGGTGAGGGTACCGGCGCTATTGCTTGGCTGAGTCATCACTGGTGAAGGATTAACACAGCCCTACCAAAGGACAAGAATCTGCACCTGCCAAAGCCAGCAGGCAGAAGGATGGGTCCCAGACAGCCCCATCTGGGGCATGGCAGGAGGCACTGGCAGCCAAGGACCCTGGAAGTACAACCTTCCCATCCATCCATCCATCCATCCATCCATCCATCCATCCATCCATCCATCCATCCATCCATCCATCCATCCATCCATCCATCCCTCCCCACAGCATCCCAGCTGATCACAAGGATACAGGGAACAGGTTGTTCCTCCCTGACAGGGTCAAATATACAACAGGCTGTTCAACCTCTACTACCCACACCTGAAACATGTTTGACTCCACTCCCTGCCCATGCCATGGGAGGGTGTCAATCTCCAGACTCACTCCCTGCCCACACAAACTGCATCTCTCTCATGAGCATCCTCCATCAGTCCATGTGGTCTGCACTGTGCCACCACTGGGACAGCCCAGGAGCTCACTCTGAGCACAGACAGCTCTCCTCATTWACCAAGATGCACGTTCAAAATGCCAGCTACCACCACATGAATGCCAGCCCCAGGCTTGACAGCAGTGACCTCCTCAGGCCCCACAGCAGGACAGAGCCAGCTCCCTCCCATCAGGAGAGGAGCCAGCAACAGGTGAAAGGAGCTGCTCCAGCTTCTCCACTCACCTTCACCCAGAGTGCTTGTTTCAACAAAATCATGCAGCACTGCAGTAATACAGATAATTTTTAATTACCTTGTAACAAATTAGTCACACATGTCCTGGAGCATTTTCTGTTAGAAGGAAAGTGCTTCACTCTCCTGAGACTGGCAGGAACAAGATTGTGGCCTGGGATCATTCTTAAAATTCTCCTTGGAGTTCACAAAGTCACCACAAAGCTTCTTCCTGCTCAAAGATTGCTGAAAGCCTTGAACACTGCAAAGAGGAATTAATGTTCCAGTGGCTCTGGAGGATAAGGCGGAACAAAAGCTCAAACTGTCATCACCACAAAGACTTGTGAACTCCTAGGAGCTAAAGCACAGCAACCTTTTTTTATGATGAAGCATTACAGCAACATGTGATAGCAAAAAGAGCAGTTTGTTACTGCTCCCAAACATTTTTTAGCAGATCAGGGTGCAAGGCCATCCTTGGTTCTGCCCTTCCCTGGCAGTAGAGGTGTCTGGATACAGAGCAGCTCCTTTATGGGAGGCAGCAATGGGCTCTCAGGAGTCAGTGCAGAGCATTCCTGCTCCCTGTGAGTTACAAAGGCCAGAGCCACCAGCAGCCTGAGCTCACAGGGAGCCCTGCAGCTGCACACATCTGTTCCAGGAGCACAGACCAAGAGCAGGGATAAGCAGCAGCAGCAGCAGGCACAGTTATTGGATGCAGAACCCTTCTGCTCCATTGAAACCTGGGGCTTTAGCTGTACCACACTGGGTTATTTATTCCCCTTTTATTACCAGAGCAAGTTGAAGCCAGTGGGCAAGTGGGTAGAAATTAATTCTGCTTGATTAACCATACATTTGATTAGTCTGCTAATGTACTCCTTTTTTCCAGATAATGACCAGATACCATGGAGAGTTACATATCTGAAATTTTGGGGGGAGTCTAAGCTATTAGTACCATTAGTATTTGGGGTGCAGTAATGTGTTGCCTCCAGCAGAACACACCACACAATGTGGTTTTGTACATCCAGCCCCTCTGAGCTTCACACTTGCTGAGAKCTCCCACTGGTTTGGCTGATTTGCTCCCAGTTGAGGAAGGACACAGTGCCCAGGAAAGCTCATGGTAAGAGAAAAATCCACCCAGAGGTATGTTACAAAGGAAAAGGTGTAAGGGCTACAGGTTTTTAGGACAGTTTTATAGGTAGCAGATGTTTTAAAGACAGCTCAGGAAGAGGGACAGACTGCCAGCACAGGCATCCACCTTGAGAAAGGTGAGATAAACCTTTAAAAATGTTACAGCCATGGCTTTTAGCACTCAGTCACTGGAAGTCAATAGTGGCCCAGAGGATGCAGGGGGAACAGTGCTCAGWGTGTGTTGGTGCTGCTGTCCAAGGTGTGGAGGCAGTGGGGGGGGGACACAAGGCTACAAGGCTGGCAGCTCCTGCAGCAATGGTGGAAGAAGGTCTCCCTGAACAATGCCCTTCTCAAACCAGCAGCATACACCAGAAAAGGTAAATCCCCTCAATCTCCAAGACTGATAAAATACCTTTAGTGCCCTATTGCACCACCATTCCAATTTTCACAGAGAAAYTCCAAGAGGAACAAAAAGGAAGGTCCATGAAAATAAAGATGTCCATGGTCCCAAGATGTGCCAGGGCATGCTGGTGACCAGCTACCCCTCCTCAGTCCCAGTGCCAACATCTCACCCACACAGAAAGTGATGGCACAGCCCCTCCCCTTCTGCACCTGCATGGCTCAGACGCAGCGAGTCACAGGGGGCTGTGCCTCCTCTGCAGATCCCTCTGGAGGTCARGGGCTCCTCATACAGAAGATGCCAAAGAACAGAAAGCTTTAAACCCATGAGGGCTGCATGGTTAGAAGCCCTTTCTACAGGAGTTTGTGCTTTAGATGCTTCAGAAGCAGGCAGACATTCTGGCTGCTCATTCTGGAGATTTCTGTTCTGTGCTTATCTGAATGAGCCTGAATGAGCTTTGGAGAGGGAGAATTTAATTTTGTTTTGTTCGGAAAGCACAGTGCCCCTGCCCCTCTCCAAGAATGTGACAACACTAATATCACATTATTGCACAGCAACATCCCCAGTTGGAATTTGGAATTGGAAACACTTAGTGGGAGATCAGCTGACATCAGCCCTACTCCTACAAAGGCTGCAGAGCATCTCTATTGCCTACACACCATCCCCAGCACTGCTTCTCACAATAGTTCCTATTAGAAAACCAAAAAAACCCTTCAAGTCTTGTTYCCAGTTAATCCCTAGCTTTGGGAAGATTTCCCAGCTTGTCAATGGACATCCCAAAACTAATTTTATCATAAAAGAAATGAAAATCTTTGGCCTTTAAGGATATGCACTAATTAGCTTTGTCTTGCATCAGCCCTGCTACTGTTGCCCCTCTCTGGTCGTCTCCAACATGTTGGTCCCACCAAGGGTSAGTCATGGGAGAGTCTCTGTCCAGAGGAACTTTCAGAAGCTCCACTGAGGACCTCTCTGTCTTGGGGATCCACTCAGATGGATGATTTTCCTGATTTCAGAGGTTCTGTGAAAGGACTAGAGGCAGTAACAGATTATGAATTCAGTTACAGTTAAAAATACATCACATTTCCATTACGCATGACCAAAGCCATTAAGAAAGCATGACCAAAATCATTAAGAAAGCAATCTGGTGTGCTATTTTCATTTAACAGATCAAATCCAGTTTATTCAGTCAATGCCATTAATTAGTCATTTGCATGAATATCTGTTCCTACAGGGGATACACTTCAAAATGTTCCCACAAGTATGAGAACTCCTGCTATCTGAGACAGCAGGTGTGTGGCAGCAGGGGACACAGGGACAATGGGAATTGCAAGAACAACTTGTGTGTCTGCATAATAGTCCTGTGGTGTTGCTACCATTTGTCCATTACCAAAGCCTCACTAAGTTGCTTTTTTAAAATTTTTTTTTTTTAATCTTGAGGAGGAGAAGGTGGTTTAAAATTATTATAAGAGTTTATTTAAAGCACTGTATTCTGCTGCTTCTCATTTCTTGCTGCTTCTCTGAGTTCCAGGACCCCACAGTCCATGGTAAACAAATAAGACAACAGGGGCATGCAAGCTGTGAAGAAGTCTGCTCTTTCATGCACAGCTAGAGCTGTTTTGCATAGCACTTTCCTGCCTGAATTGGAGTGTGTCTCTGGGGAACACAGCAGGCAGGTACTTGTGCTCTTCTCACTTCAGGATTCCGCACCCACCTTGGTTTGCCTACCCTAAAGATCAAGTGTGACAGTCAGACTTCTCTATTGAAGCAGTTAACTGTTCAAAAACATTACTTTGAATCCACTGTGGCGTATTTTTTGAGTCAGTGTATATATTTTAATACATCATCCCAGTCTCAAAGGCAGAGGATGAGAAGTGCTACAATTGTTTGACTCTGTTATCCCTGCAAGGAATACAGACCCTGCTGCTGGCTTTTCTCTGCCCCTCTGCCTGCTCCTGCTGGTGTAACCTTGGCAGCTGCGATGCAACAGATGCCTCTTTCTCACTTGTTTATCCATGTGAGAGAGACTTCTGAGGCCCCAACTTCAGTGCCAGCTGTGAATGGTCTCCAAATTGCTTTTGCAAAGTTTGCTTCCTCACAGTCTGGCTCAGTGCTCCTGCTCCCTGTGCTCTTAGGGATCAATATTCACTGACATTTTCCCCCCATAGCTCCTGGTTATTTCTAGGTAGCATCTGAATTCCTTCCTTATTGACTCAGTATGTGTTATTTTTAGCTGTTGTTTTAGGAGTGGAAGAATTTACTTCTCAGCTCTTTTTTTGTCCTTCCTTCCTTCCTTCCTTCCTTCCTTCCTTCCTTCCTTCCTTCCTTCCTTCCTTCCTTCCTTCCTTCCTTCCTTCCTTCCTTCCTTCNCCTCCCTCCCTCCCTCCCTCCCTCCTTTTACTAAATAGCCGTAACATATATTTTGGAACTGAAATATCCAGGTGAGAAAATGTAAAAGACATCACCAGGGATGAGAAAAAACCTCCCAAATCACTGAGAATCAAGCAGCGAATCCCCATGTTCACAACAGCTGCAAACATATTAGGCTGTTTAGGAGCCTACTGCTTGGAAAAGAGAGAGCCTTATCTTCATTTTTAGCTCCAAAGTGATTTATAGGATGAATAAATGATCTGCATATAAGATGATGACTGGTTTAAATGTAAATGTTGTGAGAGACTTCTTATGTAAGCACATACATTGCCTGAGAGATCCTTGTACATAAAAGCTGCAGCTGGAGCAAGTGGCTTTTTAAGCATTTGTTTTATGAAGTACACTTTTCATCACAATGGTTGTTATTTTTCATTTACTTTTATATCAGCTTTAACCAAAAAAAAAAAAAATCAAAAAATACTTGAACTCACAACATGAACCACACACTTTTAATAGTGAGGCTATGCAAAATAATTACACTGCTAAATGGATGAATAAAACACATACTCATCCTAAAAATGTCTCATACTTGGAAGTTATACCAAGACAACCTGTGAAGTCTCACAGGTGATGGAGGCATAAAGACCAAACAACCTCAGTTTCTGAACATAAAACAGGTGGATCCTGCAGGCTGAGCCCACCTTTGGAGAGGATCTCCTCAGGACCTCCATCACCTGTAGCAGAGGCTGTGACCACTGGGCCCTGAGGAGTGGTGACCCACTGAACACCATGTTAGCCTCATAACCTCTCTAAATATTCCCAAACAACACCAAGAGGTGCAAAGATGTCACCTCTGCCACCTGCCCTGGTGTTTTCTCTGGTGTCAGTGCCTCCCCAACAGGTTACAGGAGCTGGATGGGTTGTGGTGACCACTGCCCTCAGTTTCTGGTGGGGACTATGATGGCTGTGAGGATTTATAAGCTGGTGTGGTTTTTATCAAGTGTTTCTGGACTTCTTGGGATTAAATCTGTTGTGGTAAGCATATGTTGCAGCATTCCTGCTAGCTCTGTGGTAAATAAGCTTTTCCTCCAACCTAAAATAACCTCCTCAAGAGTCTGAACAATGAAAACACTGCCAACACTTGTCTTCTCTGAAAGAGGCACAAAGGGACCCAAAGCCCTTCCTGTCTGCTTCATGTCTTTATTTTTGGAGAAGGCAAACCCACAATGTTTTCAGATTTCTGTTCTCAAGTCTGAAAGTGGAAGGAAGAGGCAGAAAACAACACTTGGGCAAAACTCTACGGAGCAGATAAAACAAGTAATGCACAGATTCATGTCACCTCACCCAATTTCCCCCTGTGTGCCTCAGTACCCAACCTGCATTCACCTTTCTGGACTGCAGGTCTTGCACACAACATGTAATTATCCAGAGGACACACAAAACTGTTACTGGTATGCTGAAAGCCCTCTAGGGGAAATGCAAATTATGGAAAATGGGCCAACTGGAAAGGTCTACTCAGAACCCCAATGCAGAGGTAAAAGTGTGTGCTACTAAAATAGATAAAGGAGGTGAACAGAATTGGCTTATTACCACTGTAACCTCAAGAGCTGCTTCTGTTGTGATGAAGCAAACAGAAACCAGAACAGTGCCTTGCTTCAATTTTTTTTAAAAAACTGACCAGCAGTTTTGATGTGCCATTTGTACCACCTTAAGAGCTTTCATTTTCATAAACATGCTAGTACTGTGTCATTGGTTTGACTGCCTCAGAGAGGTATTCTTCAGCCGTGAGGATACCGCACCAAACCAGATTCCCAGCTCACTTGACAGGGAGCTGGGAATCTGATTTGGTGATGATGATGACACAGTAAAGAAAGTGGAAACATTACAGTATGATGTACAAACWCATGCAGTACGTAACTGCCCAAATAGAAACCTAAATAGAATAAATAATTCAAGTAGTGTGGTGGTGAAGTCCTGTTCTCATGTATTTATTTSATCTAGCTGTAGCACAAGAAAATTAATGCAGAAGAGATGCATAACATCTATATATCCTATACATCTTACAGGWGAACAGCAGGGCTCTGGGCACAGCAAAAGGGGAAAAGGCATCCTTTATTTAGCCTTGACAATGTTCATGAATTACAGAGATTTAGCAGGTATTCAGCAATGCCACCTTGGGCACYCAGGTGGGGCTGGAGCAGGGGCAGAATCACAGCCCCTGATGTCCTGCAGGCAGAGGGGATGAAACCCTCACATTGCCACTTGAAATGACAAAGGGTGCCTGAACCCTGTCCCTACTGGAAACAGGGATGAGTCTTGAAAAGGCTGTGACTGTCAGTGGCGCAAGAGCAGCAGCAGCAGAGATGGGATGTCCAAAATGTACAGGAAACATAAAAAACTCTCTTGCCAAAAGTCTCTTACTCCCTGTGCCTTCCCATCAGAGGGGTTTGTTCCTTTGGGGTCTGACAGCCAGGCTGAGGCACAGGGAATGGCTYTGGATGTCTGAGTGTTGCTGAAGGGTGCTAGGAGTGCTGAGCAACACTCACTGGGGGACTGAGGACCTCTCAGTTTAACTTACTGGGACTCAGTATTCGAGATTGCCCCAACAGAGTTTACAGAGCTCCACATTTATTTATGAATATGAATAAAATATGGTACAGCCTCCCCAAAACATTGCACAGGTGCTCTGATGTTGAATTGTTCCTCACACAGGGTCACCAAATGTTGAATTTGCCGACAATCCCGACATGGGAAGAGATGAGAATCTTGACCCCACTTTTCAGAAGGCTGATTTATTATTTCATGATATATATTATATTAAAAGAAAATGATATATTAAAACTATATTAAAAGAATAGAAGAAAGGATTTCATCAGAAGGCTTGAAAGGAAAAGAATGGAGTGATAATAAAATCTTGTGACTGACCAGAGTCTGAGACAACTGGACTGTGATTGGCCATTGATTAGAAACAACCACATGAGACCAATCACAGATGCACCTGTTGCATTCYACAGCAGCAGATAAYCATTGTTTACATTTCATTTCYGAGGCCTCTCAGCTTCTCAGGAGAAAAGATCCTAGCAAAAGGATTTTTCACAAAATATGTCCGTGACACTCTGATGTACTTAACCATAATTTCCCACACTCAACCCAAAACAAGGAGTGTGTCCTTTCTATAACATTCACTAGTGAGTTTGTCTCCAACACAGTTTTCCCTACATTATTGTTTGATTTGGTATCTCTGACCTTTTGATTTTACCATATTCTGAAGACAGCATAGTAGAAATAATGATTCAAACATTTCAAAGTAGCCTACAGCTGTGAGCCTCTGAATTCTTGCACCAAAAAACAAACAAACAAACAAAAAACCAACAAAAAAACCCAAACTGTGATTTCATTTAGTTTAGAAAATAGCACAAAGAAGGGAAGTTGAGATATATTGAGAGTAACAAAAGGTTCCATAACATGGTTACACAAAGCTATGCAGAAATGTGGACTTTTCACCCTGAATAWAAAACCCTTAGGAAATCACACAAGTATGAAATGTAAGCTAGAGTGTGAGATAGTAAACCAGAGTGAGCCATTTTCTTGTCACAGATAATTAATGCATGTGTCACTTACATACCTCTCAAATTTCATGTAACTGCACAGATGGAATATCCCCATCATGTGTACACACCTAAAAATCAGCCCACAAAGAGATAAAAACTGAGCCCACTCCTCTCCCAGCTTGCTGTTATCCTGCCCTGGTTACAAGAGGAGATGCAGGAACACTTAGAAGGCACCCACCAGGGTGGGCAGCAGGAGCTCAGTGCCATGTGCTCGGGTCAGGCTTTGCTGTAAACAGCATGTCTTGAAAAGCCCTGTACAGTGCCCAGCTCTACCTGTGGAGTATCTTTGGAAAACTCAAAAAGTTTCACATTCATGCATGAACTTATGCTAGAAAAAAGTTGCATCACCCATCACTGCATTCTCTGTTGAGCAAATCAGGATTTTTGAAACAAGAAGGGGCAGATTTCATCAGTCTTGAGAACACTATCAGCCTTTTATTGCAAATATTACCCAAAGACATCTTTTTGGACATATTTTCTTGGGATAATAAGGCAGCTTAGGGCTTATATTTATTCATGGAATCAGCAGTCTTTTCATTTCTATTGTTCATCTCTGTAGATCAAGACTTGTGTGGGAAGTGACTGCAGGATGGGATRTTTAGAGGTTTAATCTGCAAGAGCCTGAAATGATGGAAATGGAAGTTGGCCAGCATTAAAATAAATAAATAAATAAAAATTCTATCTGCCTTATGGAGCAATCCAGAGCACCAAGTTAACTAATTCTCACCTTAAGTTGTAGTTTGGTGACACCAGAAAAAGCAGCAGCTACTCTGAGAGGATTAATATGAGCAGAAAATGAAGAGATTGATGGGCAATGTATCTGAGCTCAGCATGAAAGGGAAACTGTTGTACAAAGCTTTAACAGACATCAYTCTTCAGAAGTACCTGCACTGATCACTTCACCCCTTCCAGCAGTCAAAGAAAAGTCAAAGTACATGGGAAAACTCTAAGCAACAGATCAGGCTTTTAATTATGTCCAGAAATGAAGAGACAAGCTTTCCAAAATAGATAAATCTATTTCCAACCTTTTCCCCTCTTCATAGATGCCGGAGACAGGCTGCATGTGATTAAAAGCTACAARAATAGCAGTTACAGTCTTGCAAGGATGCTTTCAATTGGCATTTTCTTTCAACTGATTTCACTTCAGATAATATTGACAGCAGGATGCCACAGACCTGATTAAACAGTTCATCTTAACCATTGAGTGCCAGCCTCTGACTGTTGGTTCAGCTATGTGGTAGTGGTAGAAGGCAAATAAATATTCACTTACAGTCCATCCAGCACTACATTCTAATACTTTCTTATCAAGTGGTCCATTAGGATGGCATGAATTGCAATAAAATGAACCCTTTTGTATCTCTCTATTAAATAAACTCTGCACTCTCACATTCTTTGATACAGACACATTCTCCAGCAACACAGAGGATTCAGACAGCTGCCTTAGAGAAACCTGTTCTAAGATTTAATTCTCTCCCCAATAACAATATGGTTTGTTAACAGAAGTTTATGCAAACACAGATGGTAGAATAAGCCCTTGTGATGCAGGTAGGCCTTTGCTGAAAGAGTGGAGCTCTCACTGAATTGTAGAACATGGTACCAGAACATCCCTTCACTTTGACTCTCCTCCCATGAGGAAAAGGGGTAGTTRATTTGTTTGGGATGAATCCTTTTTTGGGGATACAGAAACTTAAGCATATTCATCAGATTTTGCACTGTAAATTAGGTTTAAATTTCTATAATCAGAGAAAATTGATTGCAAAGAGGTCTGATAGAGCTTCCACCCTGGCAAAACCCTGTACAGCTTCTCCCAGGCACTGAAGCTCCTTGATGTTACTCTGCCTCTGTGAAGTGGCTCAGAGTGGCTGTAAGTGCAAGGCACATCAATTTTGAAGCCTCCTTACATAGTCAGAGAAAGTGCAATTCCAACAGTTAAAATGAACATCCACTTTTTGTGTGCTGAAGTCAAAACTAAAAAAAGCATCTCTTCATAGAACASTCCTGTAGTATGGTTGCATGCAGTCAATACAGTCACCATGCAAGATCACTGTAATGAAAATGAAAATTTTCTAAATGAAAAAGAACCTTTTCCTTTTAATACAGTATTTGTATCACAATAGCACCACGGAGCTGCACAGCTGGGGGTTCCCTGTGCGCTGGGCTAGGGGAGTTTTCAACAGAACAACAGACCCTGCAGAAAATACCTTACAGTCCCAGTAAGAATATTCTGCCTGCCACCTGCACAGCACCCTGCTGCCTGCTCCTGAAGAGATTTTTTTTTACTATCAGTGGCTTTCTCTCTCCACACAGGACAGATATTTCTTTTTCCAGCCCTCACTTCTGGGGCGCCCTGCAGAAGACTCTTTCCACGTGTGCAGCATTGCATCTCTATACCTTTCCTGCACACACAAAGATTGGATGGTTCACATTCAGTGGCTTTTGGTGATGCTACACCTCAGTTTGGGTTGAGCRAGGATTTAAAATGTGCAGTTCCCTGCACAGGTGAAGCTCATTGGCAGGTGAGATTTGATGGAACCTCCACCAAACTCAGCGTTCTGTTTCCACTTTCAGTGCTGGGCTTGGACACCAAGACCACAACCTTGCTGGGGGCTGAACCTGGTATTTACCCTGCAGCTCAGAATTACCAAAATGTGCAACTTTGTGCTAAGTATCAGGAGGTATTTCAAAGTCCAGGGCTTATTTCCTTTCACACAATGCACATCTAAAGAGTCATTCATGAATAAGACTCCTGATCCTACCCAGTGGGATGTGGTGGTGTATTTATAGCCCAGAATCCATTACAGTTAACACTGCACTATTTACACTCATCTAYCATAAATCTAATACTGTTGTTATGGTTGTCCTGCTTAATGTACTCCAGGAATGCTCTTCAAGCCAGTATCAATTATATTTGCAAATAAACTAATGCTTTGRGTTAAACAAAGTGAAAACATTCTTCCTCTGAGAAATTTAGTACTTTGTATCTGCATCTATTCCAAGTGAATCTTGGTTTTTATTCAATTAAGCACCACAGATGACAACAACGACCCAGAAAACATTAAATGAAAACATTGATTCTGCAATAATAACATTGGATGAGCCATGAACTGCTACCAATAACATAATCCTGACACATCAAACTCAATTACAACTTCAAAATAGTGCTTTTATTTCACAGTAATTATTTAATATTATTTTCAGCTTGACTCTTTTACCACTGGCATTTGCRCCAAACTGTCTCTAATTTAAAAGCTGATATTTTGTGACCTCAGCCTAAATACCTGGCACATAAACTACCAGATAGCACAAATGTTATKGAATGTGTTCCATGTGTTATGGAATGTTATCCTGTTCCTCTTTGACATTGCTGTTTTCAAGATTAGATTGTGCAGGCACATCGAGCCAGAGCCTTTGCACCAAACCCAGACATTCATTTTTCTTTGTCTTTTGCAACCCAGCAGGTCCCTGATGATGGTCTGGACAGGCCAGGCTTGAGCCTAACTGGAGTTAGGAGAGTCTGCAAAGGGAAGGTCTTTGACACCTTTCCCTTCTGCATTARAAATACAACAAACCCCAATGAAAACCCAGATCCAGAGGTTTGAAAATGAGACACAGGAATAAAGCATTTCCARTCCAAACCCTTGTGCCATCGTGGACTTTGAAACAACAAAAACTTTTTTCAATATAGTGTCTCATAATGAGTGAGACTTTATCAAGCATCCATCCCTGCCTCAGTATAATAGTTTAAAAGCCAATATCTATTCTCATTATATCCATAGCACAGCCCTTAAAATGTCACTTTTCCCTTACAGATCAGGAGTCTTTGCAGCAACCTTCTCTATAATTATGTTTATTATCAGCATCAATTTCCATTTCTCCAGGCACCCCAGAGGAACAGCAGATGCCTTTCAACATTTACAAGGCAAACTGGCAATAATTGCTTTCCCCACTATGGAAACTCCATCAGTGCTGGGGTGATGTGAGGCACAGCAAACCCCAATGATACCTCAGTCAGGCACTAAGGAATAGCACCAGCCTGATTTTTCCAGGATTCCCTTCAGCTATTGATCCCTTACTYAGGACTAAAATACATCTGCAAAGAGGGGAAGTATTTATGATAGAGGGTAGTGCAGACAAGCMTGTTTGGAGAGGTTGCCAGAAGGTACAACCAAATCTTCAGGAAAGACTTGTGTGTGGAGATTTCTTTAGAGTCCTCACACAGTGAGGCATGTGAGAAGCCCAAATTCCATTAAAAAAGAAGAAAAAAATCAATTTCTGGCCTTCCTGGAGAAAGGGGAAAGACTGACTTGATTAACACAAAGTGCAAAACCCAGTAGAGAGAAAAAGAGGCCTGAAAATACATTTCCTTTWAAAATGCCAGCACTCTTTCTCTTTATTTTAAATGCTGATATATTTTTCTTTTTAGTATGGATTATTACTTCTTGCACATTCAGGTCTGACAGTAGAGCAGCTCATTCACCTAAACATTTAGCAAACTTGACAGTATTTAGCTCTAATAACTCGAGAGCCTGAGAAAGCACAGGAACATCATCATTTCATGCATCAGATCTGTTTAAGAGCAGATACAAAGTACTGCTCACAAGCCGGAACAGAAACAATATTGTCCCAGCAGTAAAACCACAGAATGGAAAAATCATGGAAATATTACCCATTTTCAAGTTCCATGGAAAAAAAAAAAATCAAGACGAGCAAGTGAAAAGGATTTTGGTCGTGCTGATTTAGCTAGTGAAACTCTAAAGGAAAAATAGAAGTTTAATGCAGGGTAATGAAATTGTACATTTTACATTTTCTTCTCAGCTTGAAGAAGACCCCCTAGTTAAAAGTGAATTTTAAGTAGATTCCAATATGTAAAATTTAAAGGCTTTTTTGTGGTTTCATAGTTAGTTGTGCTATTGCTATCTGTGATAAAGTGATACTAAAAGGCCTGAGTGCATCAGTCTGGCAAATGTAATAAAATTGGAGCCTGCAAGCGCAGCCACCTTATATGTGAGGCCATTTCTGAATGAAGGACATATTTGCAGCAGCAAGCAAGATCAAAAGCACAAAACACATTACATTGRATCAAGTTAATGATCAGTTTAATACAGCTTGTATTATGACAGCCAGAATCAGCCAGATTAAACTACAAAAATACTTTCACAAACCTGCTCAGAGGCACACATTTTCTGTTATTAGTATTCCTCCCAAAAGCTCTTTTTATATATTTCTAATCTTTATGCTGATGATTGTGAATGCTTTTTGTTCATGTAAACACAGGAGCACACAGAAGACCTGACTAGAAATACAAATGGGTGAATTCAATGTGCAGAAAACATAATTCCAGGAAGTATAAAAACTAGGAAGGATTCTGTGCTTCCAGTTTAGCTTTTATCTTCACCCCCTATACTTAAATTTTAATTTAAGTTGTGGAACTTGACTATCCCTCCTAAAAGGTGCTGCTGCTAATCAAAAAAMCAGTAGTACTCTTAATTTTGTTATGTTTCCATATTCTTCCCAAACCTGTGAGAATTAATCTCTCATCTCCTTTTGTGACAACAAGTTCAATGTGTGAAAATAACATCTGTGTGTTCAATTTGAACTCTARTATTAGAAATGTGAGACTTATTGCTTGTTCAGAAGCTTTTATYTTTTCTTCCTTGGACCATGCCTTGCAGCAGGACTTCAAGAGAGACAGGGAAATATTTGGGGGGTTGGTGAGGACAACTATTTAACAGGAGTCTGGGTGGGGAATCTCATTGCTCTGGTTTCTGCTACCGTGGTTTCTTCGTCTCTGTAGCTTCTTGTGCATCTGTTCATCAATGACCATGACCATTTGCATGTGAGGAAAGGGAAAATATGTCCTGATATTCTATTTAGTCCMATTCCCTTCCTTCATCTTCTTCTACTGTGAGAGAAAAGAGCTCCAAAATTGAGGATTCCTGGTAGGACACCTTGATGTCCTCCCTGTGGTCTCCTTTCCAAAACTAAATAACACCACTGCTTAAGAATTSTCCAGTCAGTAAGATGTAGTTGAGCCTCTAAATATACTCATCAGACACCTCTGAGCCCAGCCCTGCATGCAACATTCCCAGGGAAACCACAGTGCTTACTTMTACAATTATATAATTACATTATAATTACCCTCTGTATTATCCTCTGTCCCATTTTTAASGCATTTCAACATCTTGTTTGCATTTTGTTAATTCCTCTTTTTTTTTTCCTGAGTCCTGCTAAGCTCCTGCCCTCAGTGATGTATTGTGGTGATGCAGCTCCAGAGGTGCACTGTCATCCAAGCAATTATTCTTGTCCATTATCAACTAATTTTCACTGTCTGTAGGAAAACTCAAGGTCACACTCTTGCACTGCAGCTTTGGGCTGATCACCCAAAAGAATATGCCACTAATAATTACTATTTAAATGCTACAACAGATGAATAGCAAGCACATTAACAGTGGTTCAGCTATGAAGATTATGCTGGAGGAGGAGATTACCACAATGCTGGATCCCTGAAGGTGCTGAGTACTTACAATTCCTATTTTAATTCCTGTTGGGTCAGCGCAAGAGTCTGGCAGGGTAGGATGCAGCACAGGTAGGTATGGGAGGTGTGCTCCTTTTGCATCATGGGACAGATCCCACTTGGAATAAAAATCTCACCTGCAAGAGACYTGCTACTGCTTTAGTCTGCAAAAGAAGATAGGACACCCCCAGAAATAAATGCACCCCTAGAATGAAGAGAGAAGTGGGGAGGGAAAAAAAAGTGTCCCCTTTGCATATCTACTGCTTTACAGGGACATACAGGGTCAATTTAATGCTGACCTATATCACTTTGGAAGGTGAAGAGACAAGGAAAACATCACACACAGGAAAGGGATAGACAGCTGCCCACTGCTGTTGCTTTGGGAGCTCCTATTGTATTTGCACTGTCCCCAGATGATGGAAGGAAGGACTGATGAATTTGACTTCATGTTCTCAGAAGGGTAATTTATTTTTTTATAATACTATATTATATATATACTATATATATAATATTCTTTAATATAATATAGTATTATAAAAWAATAAATTTTATAAACTATAAAAGGCTAAACTATACTAAAGAATACAGAAAGGATACTTACACAATGCCAAAAAGATAATAATGAAAACTCATAACTCTTTCCAGAGTCCTGACACAGCTTGGCACTGATTGGCCAGAGAGTCAAAACAACTCACACCAGAATCCAATGAAACAATCACCTGTGGGTAAACAATCTCCAAACACATTCTACATGCCCAAAACAAAGGAAAAGCAAAGGAGAAAATTATTGTTTTCATTTTTCTCTGAGGCTTCTCAGCTTCGCAGGAGAAGAATCCTGGRCGAAGGGATTTTTCAGAAAACGTCAGTGTAAAAAGCTCACATCTCCAGCCAGGAGCAGGAATTCTCTTTGGGGAAGGAACCCAGCACAGAGGGAAATGTTAAAAATATCACTCTGCATTCTTCATTCTTTTCTAATAAATATTTGCTGACATGGCATTCAGCTGTGCTGGAAACAATCTAGTTTGCCATCATTAATACTTTATGAGGCCAATCCTCACCCCTGACAGAGCTGAGCTCCTTTCAATCAGAATGGTGCCTGAGGRGCCACCCCTGCCAACAATGGACATGAAGTTTTGTACAGCCTAAAGACTTGCACAGCCTTGAATGGCCTGTGGTGGTACTACCCCTCACTGCACCTGTACTTTGGCACAAGGAAGCACAAGGTTTCCCCCTTTTTCTCCTACATTTTAAGTCTAAGGCTCAAAACAAGGAAAATGTTGCACAATGATGTCTAACCTGATGCAAATAGATCATGCACAATGTATATTTGCTCTTTGGGTCTCTGTTATCCCTCTGCAGTGTTACTGACACTGTTTGTCCTCCCTGAGCTAATTTTTAGTCATTTTCAGGAGGTAATGTGCATTCCTTAAGCAGATCAATATTTTGCAGCTATGCTTTCAGAAAAGCCAGATAAATKATGGACTTTGTTTGACATTTGTCTTCTGGCACAGTAACGTGTTTCAGAAAGTCAAGTGAATTGATAAACCAAGAACTCCCTTTCTCTAAGTCCAAGCAAAATATCCTGTCAGTCATGTTCCTACCAAAGTGTTGCTTTGGCACTGGATTTCTCAGGTGCATTGCTTATATATAGCAACTACATCAGCCATGCTGCCCAACCCTCTCCAACCACCCCATGCTCGGAGAGGGATCAAAAAATATCTGCCAAAGTTTTCAATCCCACTTGCTACTCCCATCTCAGTTCTCAGATGTAACTCATCTGGATCCYGTGCCTTGACAATTTTTAACAGCTCTAATTGCCTAACTATCTGCTCKGGCATAATCATAAAACCTTTTAGCATTTCACATGGCCCCCAGGAAAATGTATTCTAGTCTCTGATGTGACCTTCAGCTTTTTCTCTAAATACTAATGGCACAGAACCCATGGAGCCTTTTTGCAATGACAATCTCATCTTTCATTCCCTACTCATGTCTCTGAATGCTCTCATTGACCTCAGCATTCCCACATTTTTTCTGTGATATTTAAGGACATTGGTGCTATTTACCCATAAGCCAGCTACTGTCTAGCAGGCCCAGTTTAATTTTTCAATGCCTTTTTCTATTTTCTATGCAGTTTCTTAAAGGAAAGTCATAATTAAACATTCAATCTCTTTATACACATGCACACAAGTTTGCATTTGGGAATAAGTTTTAGATGCATTCCAGTTTAGATAAGTAACTTTCTTTATTTAAACCTCCAGCGCACTGGGACACTCACAAAAGGAAGAGAGGAAATAATTTCAAAAAAAGACCCTTCAAGTTTCTACATCCAAATCTTTGAGGGTTTGATACATCTGATCCTTGAATTCATCTCTGTTTGCAGAGGGGACTCAGGGGCTGAAACACTGGAGGGAACCTGCTCTCAGCAGAGACCCTTAGGGCCACACTCTCATTCCTGGTGAGTTTCCTCCTATGCCACTCTTCTCAGAACAACAYAAGGGGAGGTAAAATAAATTAAAATAAGAATGAGGATGACACCCCTTATCCTCTGTCTTTCCCAGAAATTCAGCTTTTCCCTGGTATTTTTCCCCCACATGCTGCACACTTTTCTAAACACCAGGCTGAACTATTCACCCCATGGGATCAGCTCAAACACCTCATGGCTGGTGACAATTTCCCCATTCTCAAAKGCATTTTCTCAAACATCTTCCCTTTTACCATGTTGGTACCTCTGTTTTCTCTGCTGAAACCTACACCCATAGGCTGCTCTGTCCCTTAGGGTAATCAGCCACTCCAGAGCATTTCAATTCAGGCTCATTAACCACTCCTCCTTCACCTTCTCCGCAGGTTTTGTGTATATTCAAACATCTCCTTGGCAGTGAAGCACACAGACCAGTAGCAGTCAAACAGAGGAGAAAGATTCCCGTGTCCCATGTGTGTCTGAGCAGTTCCTTAACAGTCCAAACAGACATTCAGCTTTTTGGGAGTAATATCACACAGAATCATAGAATCTGATTCCWACAATCAAGGGCTTGTGTTGGAAGGGCCCTTGAAGATCACCTGGTTCCACCCCCTGCCATGGGCAGGGACTCCTTCCGCTAGACCAGGTTGCTCAAAGCCCCACCCAGTCTGGCCTTGAACACTTTCAGAGATGTGAATTTCTTCTTCATATCTAATCTAAATCTACCCTCCTTCAGCATAAAGCCATCCCCCTTGTCCTCTGCCCTCTTAAAAGGCCCTTTCACAGCTCCCTTGCAGGCCTTCTTTGGGTACTTGCCCTACAAATCYACTTTTCTCATAAAATGCTCTCAAGTAGGCCAAGTTTATTTAAGCATGTTCCCTTCCTCTCCTCCACCCAAACACATTAATTTGTGTTAGCAGAGATGAAGTTAACTTCATTATCTGTGAGTGTTTATAATCTCCATGTCCCTTTGTAGTCTTTTTCTTTCCTGCCTATTACTCACAGTTCCTCCCTATACAGAACCACACAGAAATTCATTAGCAGACTGTTTACTCCCTCTTCAGGATCATTAAATGGAGATGCTAAATGAGACCTGACCTAACACAGCTGCACTAAGCATTTCCTTGTAAACAGAGACTTTCTCATTTATCAAAAACTTTGTAGTAATTTTCAGTCCACACAAAGTTGTTTATATTGAGGCAATATCTAAAAGTTTTCAAATTCAGACTTGACCCATTCCTTTACCCTGACAGAAGCTAGTAAAAAAAGGCCCTTAACTCAAACAATAGTTCTTCAGGACATTAAACTGATGTCTGAGGAAGCTCTCTCCAAACCTTTATGAAAGGCTGTATACATTTATGGAATTATGAAACAAAACTGGAAATGTGTGTTCTCTTCAGCTGGAGCCACTGTGTGCAGGGCACCAGCCACAGCCAGCCCTGGGCTGCTGAAGAACTCTCATCAATTGGAAGGAGCCCAGAAGAGGCTCACAAATGCATCATATCTGAGGAAAAACTTGAAAGAATTCAGATGGTTTAATTTAGAGAGGCAGATGCTGAGGAGATGTAACATCTCTCAGGAATGGTGYGGGTATAATTAAACTCGCCTTCGGACACAAGGGTGAACCAGATGACCTTTAGAGATCCCTTCCATTCCTATTTTCTCTGAKGCCTTGATTGGGGAGGTTGTCTGCCCAAATTTCTCTCACAGACATCAGCCGTCACAGGCAGACGCCCTGCAGCCCTGAGCCTTGCATTCTGCACCCCAACTGCACCCACAGCTGCTCCAGGATTGCATCTYCCCCCAGACCCCTTGGCTGAGGCACTGGCTCCTCAGTGTCCTGCCAAGTCCTCATTTCAAGGGGGKGAAACTCAGCAAGGGCTGTAAGGAAGGTAAACACTGGAGCTACTGCACCTCAGGACACCAAGGTCATGGGGAAAGCCTCCCATGGTGCATCAGAGGAGATCTGAGCTCTGGATGCTCCCCTGGGTCACCCATCAGCCAGGAATTCACTGTGGGAAGATGGGTCTGGGTGGCCCAGGCAGCTGCTGGCAGTGCTGCTGTCTGTTCCAGCACTCAGGCTGCCCTTCCCTGAAGCAGGGTGTCCCTCAAGTCCTGTTGCAGTTATCTTACTGGCATTTTTCACACTTCTAACCACCCTCTTGGCCTTTCTAATGAAGAGATCCTCAGCACAATTTATTACAAGTGGTCACTTGCATCAAAGCACTTGTCTCCAGTCTTTATTTCTGATAATATTTGGAGAAAAATATCTTCCCTCTATTTTTCTCTTCCTTAACAAACATGGACATCAATCATTTCCCATTCATCACTTCTTAACCATCACACTTGGTCTCCACAAACCCTTCCTGGCACTCCCAAAATGCTGCTGAGTGAACATGTAGCTTCCTGTAGTGTAGTGGAGATGGGGATGGATGTTCACATGTAGTGAACATCCATCCCCATCTCCAAAACAGCTGCTTTTTATGCTCTCCTTCATTTGTGAATTTGCACAATCTATTTATAAACATAAATACTTAAACTGTATTAAGGCTGACATGTTTTCTTTCATGCCCATAGTGTGCAGATTAAATCTGCAGTTTAATTAATTTGCATTCAGAGTTCCCATCTCTYCTTCCCTCTGACCAATGCTTCTGCTCTGCTTTGTGCCCCCTGCTGCACCCACCACATCCTCCCCTGCTTCCCTGGGGTTATCAATTGCTCCTTTTTCCCAGGCAAAGCCTGCATACAGCTGGACAAAACTTCTCCCATTTAGAAACAATTGTCAGCTCAGGCATTTGGAAGGAGGGATATTTGGTTTTAATCAGGTACTTTGGGTAACTTCGTGCATCTSTCGTTTGATCATCAAAAGGAAAAGCTACCTGTGTTTTCCTTTAAAAAGCTCTGTTTGACAGCTGGCTGTGTAACACAGCCCAGAGGGCAGATGAAACTCTTGGTGAAACACGCAGAATCTTTTCTTTGATCACAGAGCTTCGTGTAAACATTTTCCCTCCATTCCCTCTGCTCATTTACCTACAACACACGCTCTCAGCCCACACCCTCCAGCTCCTTGCAGCTCTCCTGCTGCCCTGGCTCTGTGCAGAACCTCATCCCCCCTGTGTCCCCAGGCCAGGCAAGTCAAGTCACCCCACATTTCAAGGGAAAAGCTGAGATTATTGCCAGTTTTCCATTCTCCCCAGCAGTTTGGGTCCTSCTGACCCAGACAGCCCAGAGCCTCCCCCACTTTGTGCAGCTGGGGAGGCAGAAATGTTCATAAGGCACCAGGGGAGTGGAATTCTCTGCAAAAATACATCCCTTGCAACACCCTGCTGGCTTCTAATGACAGCACAGCTCCCTCCAGCACCAAGAGACACGGGAGAGGAGTACACATGAAAAGCTGACTGTGCCAAGCCACAAACACAGCAATGATTCTTGTTGTCTGGTTTCCCACCTGCAGCCAGGCACTGCTGGCTCTGAGCTAGTGGAGCATCAGTAAAGGAGGTTACATTTGCAATTACCATGTGAGAAACGACCCACATATAGGAAAAAACACTGGCATTGAATAATTACAGACATAAGGCAATGGGTGGAGGAGCGCCCTGTGCCAATTTTGCAAGGAGAAGGTGAGCCAGATACTCCCTTTTGCTTGAAAAAAATATGCTAAAATATAGGGGGAGAAAAGTATTTTTTTTTGTTTTTTTCCTACCCAATAAAATGCAAAATAATGTCTACTCCTATTCTAAAACATTGTTCCCTCTTGGAGAAGCAGGATCCTGGACCTGCCAAATCACATTGCTGCCATCATGTTAAGGTCCACGGAGAGCAGGCTGAGCTCCCACAAATCATGGGCTGGACCAGACTTCCCATGGTGACAAAAGCTGATAATCAACCYTGCCAGAGCCTCACACAGTGCTGAGGACCTACCCAGGGCTCACATTTTGTACCACAGGAATCACCAGGAAAGAAAGCACGTTTGGTATTCAAAGGTAAGGCTACGATCGTTGTGGAGATTTTGGCAATTGCCCTTATCCTAAATATAAATAAATATAAATATAAATATAAATATATCAATATATATCTATATGTATAGATATAAATATATAAACATATTCATATATAAAATATGAGTATAAATATAAATAATATAAATATAAATGTGTGTATACACATTTATAAATATATATATCTACACAGACACAATACATGACATTTTCTGTAGTTCTGTAGACTTATGCTACAGAATGTTTGTACATCTATGTACAACAGCTCAGTGTGCCATCTGTATAAATTCCTGCTGCATCCATGGCTACAGCCTGGCTGTCCTCTACACCAGGTATTTAATTAAATGCTAAWATTCAGAAAAGGCTGAGCAAGTGTCTGAACAACCAGGCAGCAAAACCAAGCAATGAGGTAGAGAATGGATTATCCAGATCCCAACACACAGCAGACTATTTACTAGATTTTATTTTTCTGCAGTAAAAATACTGCATTTCATAAAATTACTTGAGTTACAGGAAATGAAACAGATGAAAAAAAMCAGACCCAAACTTGAATAAAGCTGGGTAATATCTTAGATGAAATCAATTTGCMCAGACTGTGAAAAATGAAGAATGGGATTATAATGGATTATTTTAGTACAAGCTTTTGATGTTTTGTGTAAATGTTTTTGGTATTTTTGTTCCTCAAGAGAGATGTTTAATGACAACTGCTGAAAATCTATAAAATGCAGTACTTAGGAGCACCACGGAGCTGCCTTGAAGTTGTGAGTGAAATTGCATGCAGAGGATAAATATATGTTCAGCAGYAGGAGAACTACCAACAGAAAAAAAAACAGCATTAAAGTATTTCTATTCTAACACTTTAACACTTCAAGCCCCAGGTGAAATCTTAYTTTGTCAGGCACAAAATTCACTAATACCCAACCCAAAGAAAGGTAACTTGTGGAGCAGAAAAAAAAAATACTGGCATATTATCAAAATGTTGATTGTCTAACAGAGTATTACAGAGAGAAGTACTCAGCCCTGTGAATTTGGAAAACATCATTACCTCTCAGAAAATTTAATTACCCCTTACATCTGTCCAGCATCATTTTCTTCAACCATTCACAAGCATCARAGTTCTGCCTGGTGCACTGAAAAATACATCTACATGCAGAAATGTAAACAGGGGAGGAAACACCCAAAAATTTTATGTTAAAAGGGGAGTTGTCTCTTTCTTGCCTGGAAAAGTCTCTTTCTGAATCAGGCAGCTCAACACACTGAGACCTTTCCTGTCTCATGATAACCTCAAACCTGACCCCACCATTTTGGCCTCTCCAGAGAGTCTGTTTGGAGAAAAACCTGGCTACAATACTGCATGTTCTCTTTCCCAAGGCAGACTAAATGTAAATTTTAACCAAAATCCAATTGATCTGAAGGGGACAGAGCCTTTAAAAAAAAAACAACAAAAAAAAAAGGTTGTTGTTAAACACATAAAATAAAATAAAAATGCAGCACTTGCTTTTTTTTTTTTGTTAAGTCAGCTTGAGTGCTCTTAATTTAAAATCTCATCAGCATAATCTCCTCTCTTTTAAAGAGAGGAAACTAGTGCCCAGTGATGACTTATGGTCACTAGAAGATATTATCTCTGCTTAGTTGTGGCTGTACTTGCCACTGTATAAATCTCATAGACCAATTGGGTTATGCACTCGACTGAGCTGTGACAGGTAATAACACAAACACTGCTTCAGGTCCTAATGACACTCTGCTGTGTGCATCCTAAGAAAGTGCTCATCTTATTAGATGGCAAGAGTGTTTTCTTGAGTTTGGACTGTCTACAAAAACTAACACATGAACAGAGCAAAGAAAAATGTTATTTATAATCCTAAATACCATACCATTCCCCAAAGTGACAAGATCAATATTGCAGCTTGGCACTTGCTACCGTGACAGATGGTGCTATTAAAATACTGAGCATATCTYTTCTGCAGGAAAAAGAAAAATAATAAGCCAGGAGATTATATGTTGTCCTCATCCAATTTGCATTTTAGGTTACTAAAAATTGGTAAAAAAAAGAAGTCGTAGAAAACACATGTTCCTCTTTCAAATATAACAAAACAGTGAAAAGGACTATTATATCCTTTTTGAAAAAGAGAAGTGAGGGATGCTTGCAGCAGTGTAAAGACTATCAGAAAAGGGTTTTCATTATGTTCCCGACTGTATTTTGCATTAATTTCACCAGGGCATTTTCATTTTTAACACAAGTACAAGAACAGATAAGGTTGGGAAGATTACTGATGTCTTTGTGAGCAGCTCCATCGGCTCTGCTGGGAGCCTTTTGTGAAACACACCTGAGAAAAGCTCGGGTAAGTGTCAGTTGTTTCCCAATTCCCCAGGAATTTCAAATGAAGATTAGTTTAGGTACTTACAAAGGGTCAGCACTCGYAGAGCTCATTGTGCTGCTGCAGAACCTCCCAGCTGAAATCATCTAAGACTCAAAGCCATCTGCAACAACTTTTGCAATCAAGATTACTCATTGATGGAAAGTTCTCCGTTTTTATTTCTACCTATTAAGATTTTCAATTTGTTTTAATTACCTCCCCTYATCCCCATCTCTAGTGTTTAATTCTCTGTTGTGAATTTCTCAGAGTTGCAACAATTGGCTTTGTTCTAGTTATTTATTTATCTGCTGATTTAGATACTCATGTTTAGGCAAAAAGGAGGCATTGGATGTTGAGTCAGGAATATTTTTATTAACTACAGCTCTGCAGAAGATTTTCAGTGTAGACCTAGACCTGACCTTTCTTTTCCTGTGCTCTTTTAAACTGCCAACTTTGGTCAAGCAAGTTCTGTTCATTATCTTCTTTTCATTACATTCTTTTCATCCTCAAGGAACTCTGGCCATCTAGGTGATTCAGAAATACCTTTTTTATTAATGARAAGTGGATGGATAAAGAATTTCCAGAGTGAGAAAAAACCCCAAACCTTCCTATTGGAAACTGTTTATCTTTTGCCAGGTGCCTGTGTGGTTTGAGTAGGTGAGCATCTTGACCAGCTGGACAATTTCATTTACTATCTACTGAAAACTTCTCTAAATTTCTTTCCACAGTGAGTCCACTCAGTCAAATGCTGAATTCTTCATAAAAGTGTTTCTGTGGGTTTCMATGCTCCTTCAGTAGTGCTGGACATGTTTGGGTAGTGACACAAAGGTTTAGGGATGGYTGCTGATGGTTGTTTTCCTGATTCCCCCACAGGATGAACTGGATAGAGAAGATGTTTTTAAGGCTTGAAAACTGGGCAAGAGCTGCTTTTCATGGGGGTCAGGAATTGTAATCTCTGGGCTAATAAAGAAGAAAGGTCTAGTCCTAATGAATACAGAATTCTTATTGAAAATATAATCTAAATGATGTTTCTAACAAAGCAGAATCTAATAAATTATAAAATCTCCCAAGAATGACATACAAAGTTCAGTATAAAGTCACAAAAGAGTGCACCAGGMAAGTTCAGCATTGGAGCTGCTAAATATATCATATCAGAATCTCTGTTCAAAAATTGGGGTAGAAAATTAAAGAAGGGTGAACTTCCCCATGTAACCCTTCCYTAGGGATACAAAGAGGTGCTGGTCAAAAAGAACTAATTCCATTTAATGTAAAGCACAGTGATTCTGACTGTTTTGATTTGTCTTAAGTGATGCTTAATCCAGGCTGCAAACATGTTCTGGAATTGAAGACACAGAGCTGTATTCCAGCTGCTCCAGTGGAAGGATAAACCAACAAACTGTTGTGTTTTACAGAGGTGTAAATCCAAATCCATTAAATTTAAAACAAACAAAACAAAACCCCAACAAACAAACAAACCAACCAGCCAACCAACCAAAATCCATTCACAATTTCATTGTCTCCATRTGTTAAGGCCCTGATGAAGTGGAAGAGTTGTGGTCAACTGTTACCTTAAATGCACCAGAGAATTTTTTTGAGCCAATTAAGAAGGCTTGGTTTACCCACCAGACAAAAAAAAAAATTATGAGCACCTTTGTTAATGAAAATAAATATCTGAGCAACTGGTAGAAGAGATTTGGTAAGTGAGCAAAGGAAGCCAAAAGGTGCTTTGGAAGAATCATGTCAGGTGATTAATCCTACAAAAAGCAGAACTATGTATTTATAAGGGTCAGATAACTGTGTTTTAGTTGTTGGCAGACAGGGCTAATAAAGAATAGTCCAACAAGAACAGATACAAAAAGCCTGAGAGAAAAATTAACCTCAGTGCTGCTAAATACAACGTAGTCCATCCTAAARGCTAAATTTTGAAAAAAAAAAWMWMAWWTWWAWMWSARA